>WNWK01000196.1:2500-447500 GCA_009830355.1 Cherax destructor | reverse complement strand
TTTCCAAAAATTCTGCAGTGTTGAAAATGTTGAATAGCATTGTCGTGGGAAGCGTCGGCCAGCATATGTTGACATTATGAGGCCTCGGTGCTATAATGTGTTATGGAGGACAACACTGGTGTGTGTTATGGAGGATAACACTGGTGTGTGTTATGGAGGACAACACAGGTGTTGCCCTCATAGGCGGAGATATATATATATATATATATATATATATATATATATATATATATATATATATATATATATATATATATATATGTGTGTGTGTGTGTGTGCCATATAGGTAAAACTTGCGATTTTGCCTTAAATAGCAACGTTCTTCTTGCCGAATAAGGCAAGCAAAAATTTGTGTATGCAATAATTTCGCGAAAATCATTCTGAACCTAACAAAAAAAAATTTCATTGTGTTTGTTTAGTATTAAGTTATTGTAAACTTATCAAAAATATATTTAGTTGAATTAGGCTAAATTAAATTGCGCTTGTTATAATAAGATTAGGTAAGTTTTCTAAAGTTCTTTTTTGTACAAAATTATTATTTTTTATATTAACATAAGTGAAGAAAATATACGTATAAAAGAAAATTTTAGAAAGGACTTAATTTTAAATGAGTTCCTGCTAATTGATCAATTTTACCTATTTTTCACGACATATTGTCTTCTCTGAGGATGAGGGTTCCCAGTAAAGTTCTAGAGGTGGTACCTCCTTTATATATATAATATATATATATATATATATATATATATATATATATATATATAAAAATATATATATATATATATATATATATATATATATATATATATATATATATATATATATATATATATATATATATATATATATATATATATATCCTAACCTATGAGACAATTCCTTATAAAAATACATATTTAAAAACTGATTGAGATTTATTCCTCTTCAAGAACTGAGTTTTTGCAAGTTGATGATAGTGAAATGTTACATTGCCAGACCTTAGAGTTTAACACATGTGACTACCATCCTAAGATAGACTCTTGTAACTCTGAAGCGTGTTGAAGACGTGTGTGGAGTGTTGCTTTGTGTTGCTTGGCTGCTGGTGGCCAGGACGTTGGTGTGCGTCAACTGAGAGACATCATGTGGCGTGTTGTGTGTGTGTGTGTCTTTGTGTGTGTGTGTGTCTTTGTGTGTGTGTGTGTGTGTTTGCTCAGAATAAAATTACTAGTGCGGGAGCGAGTTTTTTTTTTTTATACCGCTTATATCTTTTTGTGACCGGTTATCTCTCTGTGTCCGATCATCTCTCTGTGTCCGATCATCTCTCTGTGTCCGATCATCTCTCTGTGTCCGATCATCTCTCTGTGTCCGATCATCTCTCTGTGTCCGATAATCTCTCTGTGTCCGATAATCTCTCTGTGTCCGATAATCTCTCTGTGTCCGACCATCTCTCTGTGTCCGACCAACTCTCTGTATCCGACCATCTCTCTGTATCCGATCATCTCTGTGTCCGGTAATCCCTCTGTGTCAAGTCATCTCTCCGTGTCCGGCCATCTCTTCTGTTCAATTCACAGCAACAGAGACAACACCAACAGAGGCATCAGCAGCAACAGAGGCAGCAGCAGCAGCAGAGGCAGCAACAGAGACAGCAGCAGCAGAGGCAGCAACAGAGACAGCAGCAGCAGAGGCAGCAACAGAGACAGCAGCAGCAGAGGCAGCAACAGAGACAGCAGCAGCAGAGGCAGCAGCTGTATATTTCATGACTGACTCTTGCCACCCTTAAATACAGTATATCAGACAGGCAGAGTGGGTTCCGTCTTCCGCACCCAGCTGTTCAAATTTCACGCGTCCTTACAGCCTCTTAACTCTATGAAACCGGACGCAGCGTTCGAAACATCGGTTTAATGACACATTATTCTCATGACGTACCATTTAAAATAACGTGTCTCAAGGTTCCAGCCGCATCTGGCTGATTATATATATATATATATATATATATATATATATATATATATATATATATATATATATATATATATATATATATATATTATATATATATATATATATATATATATATATGTCGTGCCGATTAGGTAAAACTGGTCAATTAGCAAGAACTCATCTAAAATTAAGTCTTTCTAAAATTTTCTCTTATACGTTTAAAGATATATTTTTTCATTTATGTTAATGTAAGAATTTATAATTTTGTACTAAGAGAAACTTTGAAAACCTACCTAACCTTATTACAACAAGCGCAATTTAATTTAGCCTAACCCAACTAAATATATTTTAGATACGTTAACATTAATTTAATAATAAACAAACACAATGAAATATATTTTTTCGTTATGTTCAGAATGATTTTGGCGAAATTATTGCATACACAAATTTTCATTTGTCTTATATGGCAAGGTGAGCGTTGCTATTTAAGCCAAAATCAAGTTTTACCTAATCGGACGACATATATATATATATATATATATATATATATATATATATATATATATATATATATATAGTCGTGTCGAATAAGTAAAACTAGTCAATTAGCAAGAACTCATTTAAAATTAAGTTCTTTCTAAAATTTTCTCTTATACGTTTAAAGATATATTATTTTTCATTTATGTTAATGTAAAAATTAATAATTTTTTACCAAAAGAACCTTAGAAAACTTACCTAACCTTATTTTAACAAGCGCAATTAAATTTAGCCTAATCCAACTAAATATATCTTACATAAGTTTACAAAAAATTAATAAACAAACATAATGAAATATATTTTTTTCGTTAGATTCAGAATGATTTTTGCGAAAATATTGCATTCACAAATTTTCGCTTGCCCTGTTCGGCAAGAAGAGCGTTGCTATTTAAGTCAAAATCGATATTAGCGACCATTTTTTATTTTAGATAATTAAAAATCACGTGAGTGAACCACAATTTCGCGCGATTTTTTTAAATTAAGTTTTATTATTAATTCCACTTGAGTGAAAACAGTGAATCGACCCCTGCAACCACAAATAGGTTAGTACACACACACACACTATAAAGATTAAATTACGATATAAAAACTCCACGTACGAATACCTTGACGTACGTTACGAACATTTGCGTACGTTACAAACACAGTCCCTCTACGCAAACACATTCCATCTACGTAAACACATTCCATCTACGTAAACACATTCCCTCTACGTAAACACATTCCCTCTACGTAAACACATTCCCTCTACGTAAACACATTCCCTCTACGTAAACACATTCCCTCTACGTAAACACATTCCCTCTACGTAAACACATTCCCTCTACATTACAAACACATTATAATACCTTACAAATACACTGATTTGGGTTACAAACAATATGACATCTATCAGAAAAGAGTTCAGTCTCGACCCCCGTAAACACACCTCGGTGACTACATTGCTCACAACATTCAACATTCACTTCACAAAGAATCTTTCTCCAAGTTAAACATAACACAGACATAAACACCAATAAACCAAATTGTTTATTCTGACGCTAAATTTCGTAACTAAATTCTGCGTTAACCTCCAATCAGATTTTTTCCAGGTGATTGAAAACGTAATTTTTTTTCATTATTTCTGTTAATTATAATCAAATTCATTATCAAATGTTGCTGAAATTCCAAAATCAGATTAGGAGGAATGCTAATGAGTACGCCGTTTTAAAATGAACGTTAAATAGGCTGGGTTTGAGGAGTGACGTGGGTTGGTTGGGAATGATGGGGATGAGGCAGTGTGACACCATTTACACACCCAGGAATGTGGCAGTGTGTGGCCATTTACACACCCAGGAATGTGGCCTTCTGCACTCCTAGGAATGTGGCAGTGTGTGGCCTTATACACTCACGAATGTGGCACTCGCACGCCAAACCAACTCACTCCCATATTCCTACAACTCACTCCCATACCTCTAACATTCATACAACTCATTCCAACCACTCTTCACCAGACTCCTACCCCTCTCTCCCACACCACTACAACTCCCACACCACTACAACTCCCACACCACTACAACTCCCACACCACTACAACTCCCATACCACTGCAACTCCCACACCACTACAACTCCCACACCACTGCTACTCCCACACTTCACTAACTCCCTACACCACATAGCACTGTTTATACTTTAATTTTATTCTGATAAATAATCACATGTATGAATCATCACTGTGCTTAACCAAAAGTATAAATACAGCGATAATACACACATGTATAAATTATCAAGCCATATTTATACAGTCATGTAAACTTTAATAATTAAGTTATTATAATCGCTATAATCAAGTATTGTAAATAATAATTGTTTGGGAGGTTTTCTTGATGTTCCTGAAGGGTTCTTGATCCAAGAAATTGGAACTAACCTCTCTTTGGATCAAACCTAATTATTTCGTAGTTATCAGTGCTATAAGTAAGTTTGTTCAGGTAGACACAAATACAGTTACATAAATTATCATACATAGCAACATATGTGTAGATTATCCAGGATAACACAAACAAGGCAGTGTGTCTTACACCCATAACGGTGTAGCGCTTACCTGCAAATATACTGACTCACCTCCCCTCTGTATACTGAGACAGAAAGACGCAACCTGGAGAAAGTAACAAAATCGATAAACTAACAATTTTGACAAGCTAACAACCTTGAATAACTAGCGACCTTGAATAACTAGCGACCTTGAATAACTAGCGACCTTGAATAACTAGCGACCTTGAATAACTAACGACCTTGAGAGAGTACCAACCTTGAGAGAGTACCACCCTTGAAGGACTACCAACCTTGATTAACTAACAACCTTGATTAACTAATAACCTTGAAAACTAACAATGAAAAACTAACAAACTCAAACACGGGAAACTCGTTAATTAACAAGCACAAAATCTTAAGAAGTAACAAGCCTAAAACTTAATATCCTCACATTCTTTAAAAAAAATGCAGCCTTATTACCCTCATTACTTGGAGAATAACTTAAGTACTCCAGAAAGTACTTCAGCGCCAGAAAGAACCCAGTATAATATCGCGAGGGTGAGAGGGAGAGGGACAGAAAGAGAAAAAAGAAAGAGAAAAAAAAGAGAGAAAGAGAAAGGGAGGAAAGAGAGAGAGAAGAGAGAAATTTTCTCACGTTTCTCTAACTTGGGGCTCCTTATCCCCCTCCCTGCCTGGACTCCAGCAGTTAGTCATATCCCCAGGTAACGTTTCTGCTGCCCGAGTGTTGCTTGAAGCTGTCAATAACATGTGTCTACGTAATTACGACTGAAAAATATTAATTGGATAGGCACTCGTATTTTTTCTGCCTCGCATTTTGTATAATTTTTGGGGTTTAATATTGGCAGTGAGAAATTAAACTCTTGAAGTTGGTAGAATTGATGCCAGTGAGGCATTGTGGATTTTTTTTTTGGGGGTGAGCGATTTGTGTGTGTCAAGTCGCAGCTCCTGGCACCTCTAATAAAAGCAGTATACTCGCCGATTATAATTACCAAAACATATTTAACCCTTCAGAACAGGTTAACATGAGCTCAGTTCACAGAGAATCGCATTTAACGCAGAATACGTTAATACATAATCTTGAGGTTAACATTAACACACACAGTTTAACATGACCGAAACAGTTAACACATAATTAACATACCATTCCAAATATTTTTTGGAGACTCGAACTGGGGCTTCATCAGGGTGTGTACACGAGGTGTGTGTGTAATAGTGACGATAGGTTTTAAACTCCCTTGGCATTATGCGTTGCAGCTTGAGGCAACGCATAATGCCAAGCACACACGTGATGCAAACCAGGAGTAATTAACACCACACCGGAAGTAATTAATAATACACCGCAAGTGCCTATCACACCGGAAGTAATTATCACCGGACGTAACTAACATTATACTGGGAGTTATTAACACACACCGGACGCCCTCAACAAAACACCGGAAGCAATGAACACCACACCGGAAGCCCTCAACACACCAGTAGCACACACTATACCGGAAACCCTCAACACGATACGGAAGCCCTCAACAACACATCGGAAGCCCTAAACACCACACCAGAAGCACACAACACCAGAAGCACACAACACCAGAAGCACACAACACCAGAAGCACACAACACCAGAAGCACACAACACCAGAAGCACACAACACCAGAAGCACACAACACCAGAAGCACACAACACCAGAAGCACACAACACCAGAAGCACACAACACCAGAAGCACACAACACCAGAAGCACACAACACCAGAAGCACAACACACCGGAAGCCCTCAACACACCGGAAGCCCACAACACACCGGAAGCCCACAACACACCGGAAGCCCACAACACACCGGAAGCCCACAACACCAAACCGCAAGCACACAACACACCGGAAGCACACAACACCACACCGGAAGCACTTAACACTTGCGGTCAGCCGCTGACACGGAACCAACATTGAGTTGCTGGTTTATATATTTATAAAATCATTTTTGCTGGACAATTACACTCGAAGCTAAACTGTTTTGAAACACATCCGCCCGGCTAATTTGCATAATTCACCAGCATTACTAACATTATTATTCTGTTTTGTCAATTATTATTATTATTATTATTGGAGAGATGTGGTAATCTGGTTACGGCATATTGGTGGCTTATTGCTTGCTGGGTTTGTGTTTTAGACAACTATATGTCAGTGTTGGTGGTCCCATAGCTTGGTATGTTATGGTGTTGGTGGACCCATAGCTTGGTATGTTATGGTGTTGGTGGTCCCATAGCTTGGTATGTTATGGTGTTAGTGGACCCATAGCTAAGTATGTTATGGTGTTGTTGGTCCCAAGGCTAGGTATGTTATGGTGTTGGTGGTCCCATAGCTAGGTATGGTGTTGGTGGTCCCATAGCTAGGTATGGTGTTGGTGGTCCCATAGCGAGGTATGTTATGGTGTTGGTGGTTCCATAGCTAGGTATGTTATGGTGTTGGTGGTCCCATAGCTAGGTATGTTATGGTGCTGGTGGTCCCATAGCTAGGTATGTTATGGTGTTGGTGGTCCCATAGGTAGGCATGTTATGGTGTTGGTGGTCCCATAAGTAGGTATGTTATGGTGTTGGTGGTCCCATAGGTAGGTATGCTATGATGTTGGTGGACCCATAACTAGGTATGTTATGGTGTTGGTGGTCCCATGAGTATGTTATGGTGTTGGTGGTCCCATGAGTATGTTATGGTGTTGGTGGTCCCATGAGTATGTTATGGTGTTGGTGGTCCCATGAGTATGTTATGGTGTTGGTGGTCCCATGAGTATGTTATTGTGTTGATGGTCCCAAAGATAGGTATGTTATGATGTTGGTGGTCCCATAGCTAGTTATGTTATGGTGTTGTTGGTCCCATAGTTCGGTATATTATAGTGGTGGTCCCACAGGTATGTTAGTGTTGGTGGTCCCATGAGTATGTTATGGTGTTGATGGTCCCAAGGCTAGGTATGTTATGGTGTTGGTGGTCCCATAGCTAGGTATGGTGTTGGTGGTCCCATAGCTAGGTATGTTATGGTGCTGGTGGTCCCATGAGTATGTTATGGTGTTGGTGGTCCCATAGCTAGGTATGTTATGGTGTTGGTGGTTCCATAGCTAGGTATGTTATGGTGTTGGTGGTCCCATAGCTAGGTATGTTATGGTGCTGGTGGTCCCATAGCTAGGTATGTTATGGTGTTGGTGGTCCCATATGTTGGTATGTTATGGTGTTTGTGGTCCCATAGGTAGGTATGTTATGGTGTTGGTGGTCCCATAGGTAGGCATGTTATGGTGTTGGTGATCCCATAAGTAGGTATGTTATGGTGTTGGTGGTCCCATAGGTAGGTATGCTATGATGTTGGTGGACCCATAACTAGGTATGTTATGGTGTTGGTGGTCCCATGAGGATGTTATGGTGTTGGTGGTCCCATGAGTATGTTATGGTGTTGGTGGTCCCATGAGTATGTTATGGTGTTGGTGGTCCCATGAGTATGTTATGGTGTTGGTGGTCCCATGAGTATGTTATTGTGTTGATGGTCCCAAAGATAGGTATGTTATGATGTTGGTGGTCCCATAGCTAGGTATGTTATGGTGTTGGTGGTCCCATAGCTAGGTATGTTATGGTGCTGGTGGTCCCATGAGTATGTTATGGTGTTGGTGGTTCCATAGCTAGGTATGTTATGGTGTTGGTGGTCCCATAGCTAGGTATGTTATGGTGTTGGTGGTCCAATAGCTTAGTATGTTATGGAGGTTGAACCACAGCTTGGTATATGATGTTGGTGGTCCCATAGGTATGTTGGGTATTGGTGGTCCCATAGGTATGGTGTTGGTGGTCCCATCGGTATGTTGGGATATTGGTGTTCCCATGAGTATGTTATCGTACTGGTGGTCCCATAGGTATGTTATGGTGTTGGTGGTCACATGTGTTCCACACTGTTAGTGATGGGTTCAACGTTCAGTGTGTGGGTTCTATGTTTTTTTCAGGTTCTTCTTCGTTTAATGTGTGGATTTAACGTTCAGTGTCTTGGTTTTGGTAAGTTCAATTTCTGGGTTCTGCGTTTAGTCTGATTTTCATTACGTTCACTATGTGGGTTCTACTATATGTGGGTCATTCAGCAGGATTCTTGATCCATGGATCAAACCTGATTGATCTATGGATCAAACCTGATTGATCCATGGATCAAACCTGATTGATCCATGGATCAAACCTGATTGATCCATGGATCAAACCTGATTGATCCATGGATTAAACCTGATTGATCCATGGATCAAACCTGATTGATCCATGGATCAAACCTGATTGATCCATGGATCAAACCTGATTGATCCATGGATCAAACCTGATTGATCCATGGATCAAACCTGATTGATCCAAGGATCAAACCTGATTGATCCAAGGATCAAACCTGTTTGATCCCCTGCGAGTTTCGCTCTTCCGTTGACTATAAAAATTAGTAATGGTAACACTGTCTAACACAAGTAAGGATTTCTGCTGCTCTGGTAACACTGTACAACACACAAGGGTTATACTGCTCTGGCAACACTGTACAACACACAAGGGTTATACTGATCTGGCAACACTGTACAACACACAAGGGTTATACTGATCTGGCAACACTGTACAACACACAAGGGTTATACTGCTCTGGCAACACTGTACAACACACAAGGGTTATACTGCTCTGGAAACACTGTACAACACACAAGGTTTGTCCTGCTCTGGCAACACTGTACAAACACAAGGGTTGTCCTGCTCTGGCAACACTGGACAACACACAAGGGTTATACTCTGGCAACACTGTACAACACACAAGGGTTGTCCTGCTCTGGCAACACTGTACAACACACAAGGGTTGTCCTGCTCTGGCAACACTGTACAACGCACAAGGGTTATTACCGATCTGGGAACATAAGCATAATGTAAAATATTAGTTAGTGGTCTGGCAACTGTGCGAGGTGGATTTATTTTTTAATCGCTTATCTGTGTTAGGTAATTCGTCTGTGTTTTGAAATATTTCGTCTGAATGTAATCCCTCGTCTGTGTGTGGAAATGTTTCGATCAATTTTGTTATTTCGTTATTCGGAATTCTGCGTATGTTTTGTTGTAAATCCTTTGTCTCCTACTAGGTAATTCAAAGGAATTCTTGTGAAAATCTTGTGGATTAAGTAATCCCTCGTCTCTATGAAAATATGACTCTTCCGTGTGTCCTGTAATCCCTTATCTGTCTTTTGTAATCCGTTGTCTTGTACTCCCTTGTCTGCATTTTGTTATCTTTCTTGCGTAGATATTTTCTCATACGCAAACACGCGCAACACGCACACAACACGCAAACAACACAACACACAACACAAACACAACACGCACACAACACAAATCAAGCGAGCAGAAGAGTGTGGTTGCCAGAGCAGGTCTGGAGCCTCGCACCATTCCAGTGTGCTGCCAAAAATGTCAAATTTATGAGATGTAATTAAACGAGCAGTGGATACTTGAGGTGCTGTATTTAGTGCCTGCTGGGGGAGGAGGGGAGGGGAGGAGGAAGAAGAATAGGGATTGATGGGGGCGGCAGGGGAGTGGGAGATTGAGATGAAGGGGGATAGGGAGAAAGAGAAGGGAGGAGGAGGCTGTAGTAAAATTTGGGGAGAAGAAGGAATCTAGACGAGGATGGGAAGATAATGGAAGATTAGAATGAAGAGAAGATTTGTTGAGAGAGAGTGAGTTAGTGATACGCTGCATCCCTCACAGAAAAGAATGAAAAAATCTAATTAGGTTTTACCGAAGGTTAGTAATAGAAATTAGTTGCTACTAATAACTATTTATGCGAACTATCACCAGCAGTAGTAGCTACCAGGCCCAAACTAGTGAAGCACTATAGTCATAGACTATTCCGTGTGGAGGAGGAGTCTGGACGCAGGTGTCATCTTAGAGAAACCCACTGACATGGCCCCGCTCCACCAAGGCAACAGGAAAGCAATCACAAGTCAATAAAGACCAATAATACAACATCACACATCATCAAAAAACTTTGAAAATGTCTTAGGAAGCAAGATTACCAATCTTAACCCAGGGCAGCATTAAATAGGTTGCTCCTGCTGCACCGCTATGACATGGTCTTGGATGCCCTGGAAGACATGCTAAATGCTGGTATAGTATACTCCGACTTTGCAAAAGTTTTCAACAAGTGCGACCATTGTACAATCAGCTCATACAATGAGTTCGAAAGGTATAACCGGGAAAATGAGTGGATGAGTATTGAACTACATCAACAAACCCAGTTAGTAATAGTAAACAGAGTGAGCTTAGGAGCTGCCACAGTGAAAAGCTCTGTTCCTCAAGGTGCAGTACTCGCTCCACTCGCATTCTTATACCCGATACACACGGACATCATTGCACTGTATTTTTCGCAGACGATGCCAGGATCTGTACGAGCGGCATCCATGGAGGACACTAAGACATCTCCAAGCTGATACATTCCAGGTCTTCCAGTGAGTCACTAACAGCAATTTAATATTCAGTGAGGATAAATTTCAGTTTCTTCGCTATGGTAAACCTGAGGAAATAAAGTAAAAGTATAAGACAGACTCAAATCACTCCATAGAGCGGACGTTTAATGTGAGGGACTTTGTCAGAGGATCTCGCATACAAGTATCACAACGTTGTTATCGCACTGGCAAGGAAAATCATTGTCTGGATAACTAGAGGCTTCAAAACAAGAGATACCGAGCTAATGATCAAAGTCTTAAGTCACTTTTTTTTCTGTAGACTGGAATACTGCTGTACTCTAACGGCTCCCTTCAAGGCAGACGAATTTGCAAAACTGGAAGCCATGGTGTCCTGTATTCCTTGGAATGTAGGCGAGATGGGTACATCATAATTTACAACTTCAAAATTCTGGAGTGATTGGTTCCAAATCTTTATACTGAAATAAGTCAATAGGAAAGCAAGTCGACTAGGTAAACAGTATAAAATACTTCGTCAAAACGAGGGGCAACTCTTCAACTACCAACAAATCTCCAGCTGTCTTCAAGAGGAAACTTAATAAGTTCCTTAAGTCATTTCCACATCAGCCAGGCTGTGGTGCATACATTGAGATGTGTGCGGCCTGCACCAACATCCTGATTGATCACCTGTAGCTTGAAGCTACAGGTAAGCTGCCTAAACTACAAGTATCTTACCTGATATTTATCAGCAGTAGCAGACTATTATAAAAATACGGTAGCTGAGCTAAGGTACATCTTCAGGACGTTTCTCTTATAGGCGAGTTTTTCTGCGTGATGTTTCGCTCACATCTCAACTTGTTGCATGGTTTCGCTCATAGATAACTTTACTACAACTTTCACCCTCAGGTGAGTATTATTACACCTTTCACCCACAGGTGAGCCTCATTTAGACAGCGTTTCGCCCACATTGAGCTTTATTATCCCCTGTATGATACAGTACTATATTACACGTGTATGCTACAGTACTGTACTGCACGTGTATGCTACAGTACTGTATTACACGTCTATGCTACAGTATTATATTACATGTGTATGCTACAGTACTGTACGCGTATGCTACAGTACTGTACGGATATGCTACAGTACTGTACGGATATGCTACAGTACTGTACGGATATGCTACAGTACTGTACGCGTATGCTACAGTATACCTGGAGATGGTTTCGGGGGTCAACGCCCCCGCGGCCCGGTCTGAGACCAGGCCTCGTGGTGGATCAGGGTCTGATCAACCAGGCTGTTACTGCTGGTACTGTACGTGTATGCTGCAATACTGTACGTGTACGCTCCAATACCGTACGTGTATGCTACAGTACTGTATTCCACGTGTATGCTACAGTATTTTACGTGTATTTTAAAATAATACAAGTTTTTTAACACAAATTCCATGATTTTTTTTCTTACTCTATAAGGCAGCATTTAGAATTTACTAAAATCTTCACATATGCGAGTCAAATTCTCATAAAAAAAAGATCTTGTGACAGCAAAATGTATTTGCGAAGCGGTTAAAAATGAATAAGTTTAAAACGTGAATTATTTGAAAAAAAAAAAAAAACACGGAAATGTGAAATCAAAATGTTTTCTGTTTTCCCCGAGACAAGACAATGTGTGTTTTTATGATATGTTTTATATGATGATAAATTTGCATTTAAAAAAGAGGGTTAAATAGGCAAAAAAATATTTCAAAGAATTATACATATCAGCAAAAGTGTGACCCAAAAAAATTGGGAAAAAATACGAAAATCACAAATTTACATTTTTTTTAAATTGATAAAAATAGGCAAATTGGCAAGTTTACAAGAATTTATTTAAAAAAAATTACCAAAATTGACAAATTTAATTTTTTTTTACAAAAATTAATTTAAAATTTATTTTATATAAACTGACAAATTTAAAAATTATTTTACAAAAATTGACAAATTTACAAAAAAAAAATTGCAAATGCAGATGAGAGACAGAATTAAAACATTTAAAAAAGAGGTCTATATATTTTAGTCTCAGTGAGAGACCATCTTCAGTAAAGTCTCAGAATAAGACCCAAATATATATGTATTTCTCTCTTGATATGTTTCAATTTGTTGTGTAATTGGATTCTCTCGTTTTATTTTCAAAATTCTACAACACGCGTTGTTTAAGCTCATTAGCTCACTTTCAGGGAACTAACTAATATATATATATATATATATATATATATATATATATATATATATATATATATATATATATATATATATATATATATATATATCATACACACACGAGTGCTTCATCTAAACTCATTTTGATGGAGAAATAATTAGGAAATCAGCCACCGCGAATGTGTTAGTTTATTATGTATAATTGATCGAATGAGTTGAGTTGATTTTTAGTACTGATATGAATAAATAGTGTTTGTTATAGAGGCGTTATTATAAGCTGGGACTAGTTATAGAGGCATCTCCGTGAACAGAGACTAGTTACAGTAGTTATAGAAGCTTTGCTGTGAGCTGGGTCTAGTTATAGAGGCGTTGCTGTGAACTGGAACTAGTTATAGGGGCGTTGCTGTGAACTGAAACTAGTTATAGGGGCGTTGCTGTGAACTGGAACTAGTTCTAGAATTTTTCTGTGAGCTGGAACTAGTTATAGGGGCGTTTCTGAATTAGAGCTAATTATAGGGGCGACTCTGTGAGCCGAGTCTAGTTACAGAAGCTTCTCAGTAAGCTGGGACTAGTTACAAAGGCTTCTCTGTGAGCTGAGACTTTGAGGCAGGCTAGATGAGCTGTAACTCGATCCCTGCAAAGACAACTAGGAATGTACAGATATTAACATTATTTCACTGTTGTTACTCGAATTGGGTGAGAGACAGACACAAACACTGACAGAGAAAACGTGGAAGAGGCAAACAGGGAAAGACTTTGAAGTCTACACAGGCTGTCTGCTGAGAAGAACTGTCTGCTTTTACCTAGATTCAGGACTATCGTATATTTTCTAGACGTGTGTGTCAAGGGTAAAGCAAATGTCTCTCATTCCCCTTCCTCCCCATTCCATCCGGCTATTGCATGTCTGAAAACTGAGGGGAGGGGGTAAGACATATACCATACAATGTTAACAAAAACAAGTATGGAATTTACAGTAGAGATGGAGCTGGATGGAAGATGTGGGATACAACTCTTAAATTAATATTGTTACTCTTTTAAACTACTGTCATGACTCCATTGCCCTCACAGAGCTGTGTGTACCAGTGGCTCTACTTCTGGTTATCACAGTTCTGCTATGACTACCACAACCATCTACGTTTACTACCATTGCTACTATTACTGACTCAGTTGCCTCGGTGTCAGCTGATCGCTCCGATTCGATTGTCTAACAAACATCAGGATTATGTTAACTTCAGAATGTCCCATCTGTCGAATGCATATAACGGCAGATTTA
The DNA here is from genome assembly GCA_009830355.1 of Cherax destructor. Lineage (NCBI taxonomy): Eukaryota > Metazoa > Arthropoda > Malacostraca > Decapoda > Parastacidae > Cherax > Cherax destructor. The sequence continues at coordinate 433,121 of WNWK01000196.1, read as the reverse complement.
GTGAGTTAATGAGTGAGGTACCGAGTGTACCAGGCAACATCTCGCTCCTGTCATCCCTCACCATACCCTATACCTTACTAGTCACTGTAACTCATGATCACATTTTCTGACGTATAGAGCAGTTTAGGCTACCTGGAGTCTACCTGGAGGGTATTCAGGGGATCAGCGCCCCCGCCGCCAGGTCCACGACCAGGCCTCTTGACTGATAGATTTATACTGAGGATGAAAGTACTATAGACTCAGACAACTCCACCCACTAGGGCACAGTGTATCTAGTTGCATCTTAAACTTGCAGTGTGTTTGTCCAGCTGGTGCATGTTTGCAACATTGCATGGTAGTTTATTCCGGTCTCCTATAATTCTGTTAAAAAAAAAACTGTAGATATTCGTGTTGCATAATCTACTTTACAGTGAGTGAGAGAGAGAGAGAGAGAGAGAGAGAGAGAGAGAGAGAGAGAGAGAGAGAGAGAGAGAGAGAGATATGCAAGTAATGCATTTAGGTCCTCTGGGAAGTGGTAGCTTGCACGATCCTGCATCTGCCTGCATTATGACACTTGCCAATACATCTGCTCGATACATTCTGGGGAAAATGCCATAGTCTGCCCTGCCGTTGTAGCTGTCTTTCAAGGCAACTGTCGCAGCATTCTGAGAAATATCGTTCACACTCCTCCCCTCCCTCCCTCCTTAGAGAGATCTCCCCCTCACTCCCTCCCTTCCCCTCCCCAACAAGAGCCTCCCCACCGCATGTCAAATTTTGACTTATTGAATTATTTCCAAGTGGAATAGCAGATCCCCCTTCCCTCCCCTCTCCCCTACCCTTTCCCCTTCCCTACCATCTCCCCTCTCTTCCCCTCTCTCTCCCCCTCTCCGCCCCTCCACCGCCTCCCCACTCCTTTTCCTCTCCCCTCTCATCGCTATCTCCTTTCTACCTGTTCATTCTAATCACTCCTCTCCCCTCCCATGTCTTCCACATAATTTGTTTAACCTCCCTCCATCCCTCTTCCTTCGCCCTACTCCATCTACTTTCCTCCTTCCATTCCTCCTCTCCCTTCCCCTCCACTCTCTCTCCCTCTACTCCAGTCCTTATGAATCATCTTTATTCCTTTTGATTCTCTCGTCTTCCTCCTCTTTACTCCTCTCTACTCTTAACCTGACCTTACCTAGCTTACCCAGGCCTAACCTAACTTAACCTGATCGAAGGTATTCTAACTGAGCCTAAATTAACCTAACTTAATCTAACTTTCCGTGATCTGACTTTGGGTAATTAATATTCATATTTATTTTCAGTTCAGAAATAGACGCTTATTAACGTGACTCAGTGACCATCCTCTGAGTGTCTTAGAAGGCAGTGACCATCCTCTGAGTGTCTTAGAAGGCAGTGACCATCCTCTGAGTGTCTTAGAAGGCAGTGACCATCCTCTGAGTGTCTTAGAAGGCAGTGACCATCCTCTGAGTGTCTTAGAAGGCAGTGACCATCCTCTGAGTGTTTTAGGACTCTGGTAAACATACGCCTGGAGCCGCGTATATTACATCATAGCTCCGTCTCTCATGTTCCTTTGGTATGAACCGGAGTACAGACACGCGTAATAGCGTAAACGCTTATAATGGCCGGTTCCAGTGAGGTATACGCCAGTATCCCAGGGTATTTTGAGGTATACAGATATGCACCAATATCATGCACAACCACACACGAGTACTACCATCACCACTACCACCATTACCACCATCCCCCCCTCCTCAAATGCAATTTCCACCTGGCGTATCAAGAATCCGTACGCCAACACTCACATAGACATCTCTAGTTAAGGCAGAAGACGCTGTATTGATCAACAGCGCAAATTCAATAACCGAAGGAATAGACAAGGTCAATAAAATTATTATCGAATGCTATCTGAAAACGTCTTGATTGGAGACGGTGTCAAATTTGATCAAGGGATTCGAACCGGAGGCAAGGAGAGTGCAAGTTGCCGGCACTGTGCCTCTTAACCTGACTGTTACACTCTCGTAATCATGTTTGACTCTTGTTATAGTCGTGGGAAAAATGCCAATATGATTCTGGAGCTTTGGCGTGATGGTATCATGGCTTTGGTGGGGAGTGGGGAGAGGAGTGGGGAGGAGGAATGGGGGAGATGGGAGAGGTGACTATATGATTGATGAAGTTGTCTTCCTTATTTGCTTCTTGTTTTTTTCACTTTTCCGCTCTCTCTACCCCCCGTCCACCATCCCTCCTTTTCCCCTCTCCATCATATCTTCCTACGCACCATCTTCTCTTTCTCTTCATCTTCTAATCCTCCCAATCATCTCTCCCTCTTCCCTCCCCTACTCTTCCCACTTAGTTTTTTTTCTCCCCATCCCATCCCTTTCTCCATACTCCAGTCGCCCTCTCTTTTATTTCTACCTTCTCCCCTCTCTTTTATTTCTACCTTCTCCACTCTTTTTTTATTTATACCTTCTCCCCTCTCTTTTATTTCTACCTTCTCCCCTCTCTTCCTCCCCTTCCCTCTTCCCTCTCCCTCCCTCTATCTCCCCATCCTCAGAGGAAAGTTAACCTAACAGCATCCGGAATCAAGGGCTGTTAACTCACTAAATGCTCTTCTGTCGATGGTTTGACTTACTTTACTGTAAGATGATGTGTGTCTGTTTCTCTCACAGGCACAGATAGAGAGAAAGAGAGAGAGAGAGAGAGAGAGAGAGAGAGAGAGAGAGAGAGAGATAACGAGAATCATTGTTTATATATATATATATATATATATATATATATATATATATATATATATATATATATATATATATATATATATACATATATATACATATATATACATATATATATTATTGTAACCACGAACGAGTGGCATTGATCAATACCTACACTGCACTAGCCAGGGTCGAACCCATGATGCTTTGGCCCGCCTCATGGTGAGCGAAAACACATGACGCTTTAGTCCACTGGACCACACTATCCTTAAGAGTAGCGCATCCAGTAGGACTGAATGTTGTACTCATTACGTCATGTGTTTTCGCTCACTATGAGGCGGGCCAAACCATTATGGGTTCGACCCCTGGCTAGTGCAGTGTAGTTATTGATCAATACCACTCGTTCGTGGTTACAATAATATAATATACTGCTTGTTGTGCTAGTATACCAAACAGGGAGGAGAATGAAATTAGCTTAGAGGCGTCCACACCACCGTATGTCCTTGGGTAGCGAGTACAACATTCTGTCCTACTGGATGTGCTACTCTTAAGGATTGTGTGGTTCAGTGGACTAGAGCGTCATGTGTTTTCGCTCACCATGAGGTGGGCCAAAGCATCATGGGTTCGACCCCTGGCTAGTGCAGTGTAGTTATTAATATATATATATATATATATATATATATATATATATATATATATATATATATATATATTATATATATATATATAAATATATATACAAGGACATCATTACTTTAGTAGATAATTACAAGGGAATGTGACGAGACAGGTGGCAGCCCAGCCTGCCACCTGTCTCACATATCAGATATCAATTAATTTATCATATGCTTTGGCACTGCTGTACGTGTCCATGGTGGCACTGCTGTACGTGTCCATGGTGGCACTACTGTACGATTAATTCTTCCCTAACCAATGCGTACTTACACATAAACACACACATTCACACATACACACACATACACACAGGCACACACACACACACACACAGACACACACACACATACACACAGACACACACACACACACTGCCTCCACTATCATACTTCTGTCCAACTTTCTTTATATTTCATCTTTCTTTCTCACGCTTTTACTTCATCTTTGTTCGTCTCTTTCCAAGTTTTCATATCTCTTCATTTATTTATTTCTCTTAATTATTCTCCTTTCCTTCCTCTTTTTATCTTTCTTCCTCTCTTCATTTATTCATGTCTCTCTCTCCCTTCATTTCTTCATCTCCCTTGCTCTGCTCTCTCTTCGTCTTTACTTCATCTTCTATACCGTCGTTGTCCCTCTCTTCCCCCTCCTTGTTGCTCTCTCCCCTCTACTCTCCTCTCCCGCTCTTCCTTCCACTTCCCCTCTCGATTTCCCACTTCCCCTCTCGATTTCCCACTTCCCCTCTCCCTTCCCACTTTCCCCTCCCCACCACTTCTCTCCCTCACATTCTCACCCTTCCCCCTCCCCGTCTCTCCCTTCACCTTCTTTCCCCACCCCTTCCCTCCTCCCCCCTTCCCTTCTCGCCTCCCCCTCTCCCCTCCCCCTCCACTCTGGAAGAATAACAAAGACGTTACATTCCTTCCTTCATTTCCTCTTCTTGGTTCTGGTAATTAAGATCGGGAATGAAATTTGCTCTTCATTTCCCAGTTCGCCAAAATTATTATTAATTGGCCCACGTGTGTGTCGCGGGTGAAACTTTGGCGAATGTCAGAGGTTGTCTTGTGGTGGGTTGTCTTGTGGTGGGTTGTCTTGTGGTGGGTTGTCTTGTGGTGGGTTGTCTTGTGGGGGGTTGTCTTGTGGGGTTGGTTGTCTTGTGGGGGTTGGTTGTCTTGTGGGGGTTGGTTGTCTTGTGGGGTTGGTTGTCTTGTGGGGTTTGTTGTCTTGTGGGGTTTGTTGTCTTGTGGGGTTTGTTGTCTTGTGGGGTTTGTTGTCTTGTGGGGTTGGTTGTCTTGTGGGGTTGGTTGTCTTGTGGGGTTGGTTGTCTTGTGGGGTTGGTTGTCTTGTGGGTTGGTTGTCTTGTGGTGGGTTGTCTTGTGGTGGGTTGTCTTGTGGTGGGTTGTCTTGTGGTGGGTTGTCTTGTGGTGGGTTGTCTTGTGGTGGGTTGTCTTGTGGTGGGTTGTCTTGTGGTGGGTTGTGTCTTGTGGGGTGTTGTGGTGTTGTCTTGTGGGGGTTGGTTGTCTTGTGGGGTTGGTTGTCTTGTGGGGTTGGTTGTCTTGTGGGGGTTGGTTGTCTTGTGGGGGTTGGTTGTCTTGTGGGGTTGGTTGTCTTGTGGTGGGTTGTCTTGTGGTGGGTTGTCTTGTGGGGTTGGTTGTCTTGTGGGGGTTGGTTGTCTTGTGGTGGGTTGTCTTGTGGTGGGTTGTCTTGTGGGGGTTGGTTGTCTTGTGGGGGTTGGTTGTCTTGTGGGGGTTGGTTGTCTTGTGGGGGTTGGTTGTCTTGTGGTGGGTTGTCTTGTGGTGGGTTGTCTTGTGGTGGGTTGTCTTGTGGTGGGTTGTCTTGTGGGGGTTGGTTGTCTTGTGGTGGGTTGTCTTGTGGTGGGTTGTCTTGTGGTGGGTTGTCTTGTGGTGGGTTGTCTTGTGGTGGGTTGTCTTGTGGTGGGTTGTCTTGTGGGGGTTGTCTTGTGGGGGTTGTCTTGTGGGGGCAGCCTGGGGAGAAAGTATTCTCAGGATGTCACCCTGTGTGTACACTGTACACCCTGGTTATAACTGCTCCATAACACTACCTTTTCACTGTGTTTACCATTACAACACTAAAGTGAGGGACTGATTACCTCATCTTCAAGTATTTTCTAGGTATAGTTTTGCAAGGCTAAGGGACTGATCACCTCATTTCCCACTGTCGTCTCTATTGCAGTTTTGTGTTGTTTTCGCACCTCCTAAATTCTGTGGCTCACACACCAGCATCCTACGCTCAATCTTGCTCTCAAAGTCAATTTTATACACACGATTTTAAACGTTATTCTCTCTATCTCTGTCTCTCTCTCTCTCTCTCTCTCTCTCTCTCTCTCTCTCTCTCTCTCTCTCTCTCTCTCTCTCTCTCTCTCTCTCTCTCTCTCTCACACACACACACAGTAGCGACCAGTGAAGAGGCGGGGCCAGGAGCTATGACTCGACACCTGCAGCCACATATAGGTGAGTACACAAAGGAGAATTGATCTTTGATCTCAGTTAATCTCAGTATTCTCCTCTCGATAAAACTATCGTGATAGTATTTTGCTTGAATCTGGATGGAACTATCTCTACTACTAGTAGTAGTACTAGTACTACCACCACCGCCACTACCACAATCACAACCACCACCACCACTGCTGCTACTAGTATTAATAATAATAAACATAACAATAGTAAAAACTATTCCGTGTTCAATATAGGCCTATACAGCCTATATGGAACATTTTACTGTGAGTGAAAAAGCATAAGGGAAAAAAATCAATTCTATTTCCATTTTCATTCAATCATCTATCCCGGTGGAACGTACTCCTGTCAATTTCCTTATCCATAATTTACCTTTTTTCATGGACCAAATATTCTCAAATTATCAATTTAAATTTATTCCAAATCGTATCGTCTTTTTCTCTTACGTAAATTTCTAAAGGTTCTTTCACACACCGAATCCCAAATTATTTTTTCTTTCTTCTTAAGAATGAAAAAAAACGATAATGTAATTCGGGAAATAATATATTTCGGGCCTCGATTCTATATTATAAGGAAATCGTCTTCGCAAATGGAGCTAATTTCATATATTCTTATGTAATAATGCTGATGGGGGGAAGACTCGTGAGTATCTCGGTGGGGCCCCTCATGCAACACTCATGTTGGGGGCCCACACCTCCTCTCAGCCAATGGAAACCTCGATGGGGTTTCAGAAATGGGTATTGGTTGGTGAAGATGATGGTGTATGTGTTTGTGTGTTTGTATGTGTGTTTGTGTGTGTTTGTGTGTATGTTTGTGTTTGTGTATGTGTGTTTGTGTATGTGTGTTTGTGTATGTGTGTTTGTGTATGTGTTTGTGTGTGTGTGTGTGTGTGTGTGGGAGATGGGAGTGAAGGGAAGATATGTAGAGATGTATTATTATTTATGATTGTCTATTTCTAATTATCTCTTCGTAATTACTTATTTGCAATTACAAATTATCGACATACCATTTGCAACACTCTGCAGTTCTGCAGTTGCAGCTATGGAGATAAAGTCGCTTCCCCGTTTTCATTGTTTATTTTTTTCCCCTCGTCTACATAAGTATTCCAGAAGGAAAACCTGTATGTGGCTAAGAAAATTTCTTCCTCCAAAGTTCCTGTTCATAACACGAGAGAACTCTTCATCCAGACGATTTAACTTTCCGATGCTAATGAACTGTAACTAGGGAAGGAAGGTTTAGGCAACTTTGGGTTTCCGTGCGATAACTTGAGACAGCCTCTTCTGATGTACTGACGTAGAAGAGGGGACGCCTTGCAACCGAGATGAGTATAGTTTTAAGTTTGTAGTTTTTGTAGCGTTATTCTTCATTTAGCGTGAGCTGGCTTTGAGAGTAGCGCATTCATCTAATGATTAGCGGAGGGAGGATCGAGCCTCCACTACTTGCGCTGAATGGGACGCGAGGTTTAGAGCTTCACTTAAATATAACAAGTGGACAGAGGGCATACGACCGCCTAATGGCATGAAACTCAGTGGCAAGAACGTCAGGACAGTGAAGCAGTTGATTAAAATTGTTGGTGGTGTTTACAAGGTCCCATGCACACTTTGCTCTCTTTCGTACGTCTGGCAGACAGGTAAACTACTTTAAATCAGATTAGTTCCCCTAGGTAAGAAATACAACCCGGAGAGGATTTTCTGGGGCCTCTATATCTGCCTGTCCTTCCAGTTACTCTTCCTCTTCCAGTTACTCTTTCCCTTCCAGGTACCCTTCCCCGTATTTTAATTTCCAAATCATGTTTAAATAGCACGTTCTCAACTTTGTCATTCTCGTTCCTCTTTCCCGTGTCGTGGTTCTGGTAGCCCTAATATGATGATTGTATCATCCTTCTCCGCTTGCTTCTGACCACGTCTTGAGTCCTTCTTGTTATAGTTTTCGTTCGATACTTAGATTCTACACTAACAGATTTTTAATTAAATTCTTTTGTCAATTACTTGATTAGTTACTCATGTACAAAGCTAGCTACCTGATTAGCCGACTAGTTATTTTTTGCATGTAACTGCTAGTTGATAAGTTAACTAGCTGTATAGGGAAATTATACAAGAATTAATGTGCTAACGGAGAGGAAGGTATTTAATTTTACGAGAGCATAAATCCTAGGTGTGTGAGGGGTCACACCTCAAGGACTGGCTGCAAAATAACGTGTATAACAACTCAGGTTCCAAGTTTTCATTAGAATAAATCATCGCAGAAGGTGCGAGGGTGACGCTCAAGGAAGCCATCCGTCTTTCTAAGATGGACTTTCATTTTACCCCTGTAGCCCCACTGCTGGCCGGGCTGTGTGTGTCTGTATCTCTGTGTGAGGAGAGAGGAGGGGGTAAGAGAGAGCCTCACGAGTGGATGCGAGTTGTAATAAACACAGAGCAAGTTCATGAACACTATCAATGAAGATTTCGCTAAAGCTGTGAGCATATAGTCAATAACCGAGATATGTTTTTCAGTTAGACATGAGCACTAAATGGTGTGCTTGATGGCGGGGTTGGTCGCCGATGATGCAGTTGTTAGTCCAATTTATTTTATCATGTCAGATACGAGTGTAAATAAACCAGGAGAGTAATGAGAGTGCATACTGGGTTACGCTGCTACACTGGTATCATTGTTGACTGCTGGCTTCAGTTGTCTGCTACTGCTGGCCTACAACTGCTGGTTTCTGCTGCCTCCTACTGCTGCCTGTTGCTGACCTCTCCTGCATGTTTTCTTGTGTTGTCTGCTGCTTCCCTAGGACTCCTGCCTGCTGCTGCTGCCTTCTGTGACCTGCCGAATGTTGTTGTGTTGTACTGTCTTGTGACTCCTGATACCGATTTCTGCCTGCTATTTCTGCTGCTTCCTCTTGTTCTCTTCCTTTGTCTTACGCTTTTGTCCTGTGTTCTCTCCTGCTGCTGCTTCATGCTGTCAACAGAAGTAGGTACTACAGCAGAAGGTACTACCATCCTGACCCAAAAGTGTGAAATACAAGCCAGTATACAATATATACTTCCCTGTGTGTTTCTCGTTATTTTCTTAAATTTAATGGAAAAAAAAATTAAAATAGAACGTGAAAATATTAAGACAAATATTATAATTGAGAAATATTGAGATTTCGGTACAATTATCTTTAAATGAGGTACAGAGGGTCAATTGGTAAATTAAAAAAAATGGTGATTTGTATTTTAGTAAAAAATGTCAATTATGATATTTAAATGTATGATATGTTCTCCTTTTTTAATTCAAGAGGCTGAGATGGTCAGTCCCTTATGAGATACAATGTGTAAATATCCCAGTCATGTTAACGTTTATAAATACTGAATACAATAGTCATCATTACTCTTGTAATTGTCATTATCACAGGAATACCAGGACCAGTTTTACTCTATCAGCACCCAGGACTACCACTACTACCACCATCACTACCACTACTATCACCATCACTACCACCATGACTACCACCATGACTACCACCACCACCACTACCACCACTACACCGCCACTACTACCACTACCACCACTACACCGCCACTACTACTACCATCACTACCACCACTACCACTACCACCACCACTGCCACCACCACTACGTCACTACTATCACTAGCGCTACTATCACCACCACTAGTACCACTACCGCTATTACCACCACTATCACTATACACAAGGTATATCACTGGAATATAGCAGTAGTACCATAGTGGATATCCAGGTAGAGTAATTTCAGTCAGATTGTCACCTGTCTCGTTGGTAAGACAGCTGGTGGAATTACCTGCTTCTGGCTACATGTATTGTTTATAAGGGTACCTCACTCCACTGAATATTGTAATACTTATACTCACCTCTCTCTCGTTCCGTACTCCACCTTATATATATATATATATATATATATATATATATATATATATATATATATATATATATATATATATATATATATATATATATATATATATATATATATATATATATATATATATATATATATATATATATATATATATATATATATATATATATATATATATATGCAAGACAACCACTATGAGAAAATAGAAGAATTCTAAGCGCTTTCGTGACTACTCACATTATCAAGGAACTATAAAAGGAATTTTTCATAGTGGTTGTCTTGCATATTTTGATATCAACTGTTTACTGTGATCTTTTTGCATATATATATATATATATATATATATATATATATATATATATATATATATATATATATATATATATATATATATTTCGTGCCGAATAGGCAAAATTTGTCAATTAGCAAAAGAACTCGTTTAAAATTAAGTCCTCTGTAAAATTTTCTCATATATTTTTTTCATTTCATTTATGTTAATGTAAAAATTAATAATTTTATACCAAAAGAACCTTATAAAACTTACCTAACCTTAATATAACAAGCGCAATTTAATTTAGCCTAATCCAGCTAAATATATTTTAGATAAGTTTACAATAAATTAATAATAAACAAACACAATGAAATATATTTTTTTCGTTAGGTTCAGAATGATTTTTGCGAAATTATTGCATAGACAAATTTTCGCTTGTCTTATTCGGCAAGAAGAGCGTTGCCATTTAAATCAAAATAGCAAGTTTTACCTATTCGGCACGACACACACACACACTTACACATATATATATATATATATATATATATATATATATATATATATATATATATATATATATATATATTATATATTATATTTTTTTTTTTTTTTATTTATTTATTAACACATCGGCCGATTCCCACCAAGGCAGGGTGGCCCGAAAAGAAAAACTTTCATCATCATTCACTCCATCACTGTCTTGCCAGAAGGGTGCTTTACACTACAGTTATAAAACTGCAACATTAACACCCTCCTTCAGAGTGCCGGCACTGTACTTCCCATCTCCAGAACTCAAGTCCGGCCTGCCGGTTTCCTGAATCCTTCATAAATGTTACTTTGCTCACACTCCAACAGCACGTCAAGTATTAAAAACCATATGCCTCCATTCACTCCTATCAAATACGCTCACACATGCTTGCTGGAAGTCCAAGCCCCTCGACACAAAACTTCCTTTACCCCTCCCTCCAACCTTTCCTAGGCCGACCCCTACCCCGCCTTCCCTCCACTACAGATTTATACACTCTCGAAGTCACTCTGTCTCGTTCCATTCTCTCTACATGTCCAAACCACCTCAACAACCCCTCCTCAGCTCTCTGGACAATCGTTTTGGTAATCCCACCTCCTCCTAATTTCCAAACTCCGAATTCTCTGCATTATATTCACACCACACATTGACCTCAGACATGACATCTCCACTGCCTCCAGCCTTCTCCTCGTTGCAACATTCATCACCCATGCTTCACACCCATATAAGAGCGTTGGTATAACTATACTCTCATACATTCCCCTCTTTACTTCCATAGACAAGGTTCTTTGTCTCCACAGACTCGAAGTGCTCCACTCACCCTTTTCCCCTCATCAATTCTATGATTCACCTCATCCTTCATAGACCCATCCGCCGACATGTCCACTCCCAAATATCTGAATACATTCACCTCCTCCATACTCTCTCCCTCCAATCTGATATCCAATCTTTCGTCACCTATTCTTTTGTTATCCTCATCACCTTACTCTTTCCTATATTCACTTTCAATTTTCTTCTTTTACACACCCTACCAAATTCATCCACCAACCTCTGCAGCTTCTCTTCAGAATCTCCCAAAGCACAGTGTCATCAGCAAAAGCAACTGTGACAACTCCCCCTTTGTATTTGCTTCTTTATCTTTTAGCCCAACACCTCTTGCCAAGACCCTCGCATTCACTTCTCTTACAACCCCATCTATAAATATATTGAACAACCACGGTGACATCACACATCCTTGTCTAAGGCCCACTTTTACTGGGAAATAGTCCCTTCCCTCCTACACACTCTAACCTGAGCCTCACTATCCTCATAAAACTCTTCACTGCTTTCAGTAACCTTCCTCCTATTCCATACACCTGCAACATCTGCCACATTGCCCCCTATCTACCCTATCATACGCCTTTTCCAAATCCATAAATGCCACAAAAACATCTTTACCCTTATCCAAATACTGTTCACCTATATGTTTCACTGTAAACACTTGGTCTACACACCCCTACCTTTCCTAAAGCCCCCTTGTTCATCTGCTATCCTGCTTTCTGTTTTACTCTTAATTCTTTCAATAATAACTCTACCATACACTTTACCAGGTACACTCAACAGACTTATTCCCTATAATTTTTGCACTCTCTTTTGTCCCCTTTGCCTTTATACAAAGGAACAATACACGCTCTCTGCCAATCCCTAGGTACCTTACCCTCTTCCATACATTTATTAAATAATAGCACCAACCACTCCAAAATTATATCCCCACCTGCTTTTAACATTTCTATCTTTATCCCATCAATCCCAGCTGCCTTACCCCCTTTCATTCTACCCACTGCCTCACGAACTTCCCTACACCCACAACTGGCTCTTCCACACTCCTACAAGATGTTATTCCTCCTTGCCCTACACACGAAATCACAGCTTCCCTGTCTTCATCAACATTTAACAAATCCTCAAAATATTCTCTCCATCTTCCCGATACCTCTAACTCTCCATTTAATAACTCTCCTCTCCTATTTTTAACTGTCAAATCCATTTGTTCTCTAGGCTTCCTCAACTTATTAATCTCATTCCAAAACTTTTCTTATTTTCAACAAAATTTGCTGATAACATCTCACCCACTCTCTCATCTGCTCTCTTTTACATTGCTTCACCACTCTTTTAACCTCTCTTTTCTCTCCATATACTCTTCCCTCCTTGCATCACTTCTACTTTGTAAAAACCTCTCATATGCTAACTTTTTCTCCTTACTACTCTCTTTACATCATCATTCCACCAATCGCTCCTCTTCCCTCCTGCACCCACTCGCCTGTAACCACAAACTTCTGCTGAACACTCTAACACTACATTTTTAAATCTACCCCATACATTTTCGACCCCATTGCCTACACTCTCACTAGCCCATCTATCCTCCAATAGTTGTTTATATCTTACCCTAACTGCCTCCTCTTTTAGTTTATAAACCTTCACCTCTCTTTTACTTACTGATTCTATTTTCCTTGTATCCCATCTACCTTTTACTCCCACTGTAGCTATAACTAAAAAGTGATCTGATATATCTGTAGCCCCTCTATAAACATGCACATCCTGAAGTCTACTCAACAGTCTTTTATCTACCAATACATAGTCCAACAAACTACTGTCATTACGCCCTACATCATATCTTGTATACTTATTTATCCTCTTTTTCTTAAAATATGTATTACCTATAACTAAACCCTTTCTATACAAAGTTCAATCAAAGGGCTCCCATTATCATTTACACCTGGCACCCAAACTTACCTACTACACCCTCTCTGCATGTTTCTCCCACTTTAGCATTTAGGTCCCCTACCACAATTACTCTCTCATTTGGTTCAAAAGTTCCTATACATTCGCTTAACATCTCCCAAAATCTCTCTCTCTCCTCTACACTCCTCTCTTCTCCAGGTGCATACACGCTTATTATGACCCACTTTTCGCATCCGACCCTTATTTTAATCCACATAATCCTTGAATTTACACATTTATATTCCCTCTTTTCCTTCCATAACTGATCCTTCAACATTATTGCTACCCCTTCCTTAGCTCTAACTCTCTAGATACTCCTGACTTAATCCCATTTATTTCTCCCCACTGAAACTCGCCTACCCCTTCAGCTTTGTTTCGCTTAGGGCCAGGACATCCAACTTCTTTTCATTCATAACATCGGCAATCATCTCTTTCTTATCATCCGACTACATCCACGCACATTCAGACAACCCAATTTTATAAAGTTTTTCTTCTTCTCGTTTTTAGTATATTTGTACAGGAGAAGGGGTTACTAGCCCATTGCTCCCGGCATCTTAGTCGCCTCATACGACACGCATGGCTTACGGAGGAAAGATTCTTTTCCACTTCCCCATGGACAATAGAGAAAATAAAAAGAACAAGAGCTATTAAGAAAAAGAAGAAAAACCTAGATGTGTGTATGTATATATATGCATGTGTATGCCAGTGTAGTGTGACCTAAAGTGTAAGTAGAAGTAGCTAGATATACCTGTTATCCAAGTTAAATAATGGGAGAAAAAGTGGGTTGGTAGATAACACAAGAGGTTCACTGGTAGATAACACAAGAGGTTCTCTGGTAGATAACACGAGAGGTTCTCTGGTAGATAACACAAGAGGTTCTCTGGTAGATAACACAAGAGGTTCTCTGGTAGATAACACAAGAGGTTCTCTGGTAGATAACACAAGAGGTTCTCTGGTAGATAACACAAGAGGTTCTCTGGTAGATAACACAAGAGGTTCTCTGGTAGATAACACAAGAGGTTCTCTGGTAGATAACACAAGAGGTTCTCTGGTAGATAACACAAGAGGTTCACTGGTAGATAACACAAGAGGTTCTCTGGTAGATAACACAAGAGGTTCTCTGGTAGATAACACAAGAGGTTCTCTGGTAGATAACACAAGAGGTTCACTGGTAGATAACACAAGAGGTTCTCTGGTAGATAACACAAGAGGTTCTCTGGTAGATAACACAAGAGGTTCTCTGGTAGATAACACAAGAGGTTCACTGGTAGATAACACAAGAGGTTCTCTGGTAGATATCACAAGAGGTTCTCTGGTAGATAACACAAGAGGTTCACTGGTAGATAACACAAGAGGTTCACTGGTAGATAACACAAGAGGTTCTCTGGTAGATAACACAAGAGGTTCTCTGGTAGATAACACAAGAGGTTCTCTGGTAGATAACACAAGAGGTTCACTGGTAGATAACACAAGAGGTTCTCTGGTAGATAACACAAGAGGTTCTCTGGTAGATAACACAAGAGGTATGCTGGTAAAGGAGGCACTAAACATTACCTCTTGCCAATGTTAAAAACATTTTATTTTATCTAAACATTTTGAGTGATCTTATTACCTGTTCTTAATTACTCCTGAATATTTATGGCCTTGTCGGCGCCGTTCGTAATGAGAAGTAATTACGAAATTACTCTTTGATGAGTGTGTGTGTGTGTGTGTGTGTGTGTGTGTGTGTGTGTGTGTGTGTGTGTGTGTGTGTGTATGTGTGTGTGTGTGTGTGTGTGTGTGTGTGTGTGTGTTTTGTATGTGTGATGTGGGTGTTGTGTGTACTCACCTAATTGTGGTTGCAGGAGTCGAATCATAGCTCCTGGCCCCACCTCTTCAATGGTCGCTACTAGGCCCACTCTCTCCCTGCTCCATGAGCTTCAACATTTCTTTTCTTAGATATATATATATGGATCTTGAATCACTACCTCACTTTCCAGATTATTCCACTTCCTGAGAACTCTGTGACTGAAGAAATACTTCCTAACATCCCTGTGACTCATCTGAGTCTTCAACTTCCAATTGTGTCCCCTTGTTGCTGTGTCCCATCTCTGGAACATCCTGTCTCTCTGTCCACCTTATTAATTCATCTCAGTATTTTATGTCATTATCATTCTCTCTCTCTCTCTCTCTCTCTCTCTCTCTCTCTCTCTCTCTCTCTCTCTCTCCTCTTCTCCCTGATCCTCCTCGTAGGTCGATTTCCCCTTTGTGATGCCCTTTGCTCCGGGACTAGTCACGTTGCAAGCCTTTGCACTTTCTTTAATTTCTTGACGTGCTGAACCAGGTATAGGTTCCAAACTGGTGCTGCATACTCCAGTATGGGCCTGACGTACACTGTGTGTAGAGGCCTGAACGATTCTTTACTGAGGTGTCGGAACTCTGTTCTCAGGTTTGCTAGTCGCTCATATGCTGCAGAAATTATTTGGTTGATGTGCGCCTCAGGAGATGTGCTCGGTATTGTACTCACCTCAAGATCCTTTTCCCTGAGTGAGGTTAGCAGTCTTTGGCCCACTAGACTGTACTCTCTCTGCAGTCTTCTTTGCCCTTCTCCGCTCTTCACGACTTTGCACTTGGTGGAGTTAAACACTACGAGCCAGTTGCTGGACCAGGCCTGCAGCCTGTTCAGATCCCTCTGTAGTCCTGCTTGATCCTCATCCGATTCAATTCTTCTCATTAGCTTCACATCGTCTGCAAACAAGGACACTTCAGAGTCTATCCCTTCCGTCATGTCATTTACATTTACCAGAAACAACACTGGCCCTAGGACTGATCCCTGTGGGATCCCGCTCATCACAGGCGCCCACTCTTGACACCTCGTCACGTACCATGACTCGCTGTTGCCTTCCTGTCAGCGCCTTTCCTGTTATACCGCCTGGTTCTCCAGCTTTTGCACTAATCTCTAGTGGAACTGTCTAAAACCTTCTTACAGTTCAAGAAAACGCAGTTTACCCACCCTTCTCTCTTGCCTTATTGCCGTCATCTTGTCATTGAACTCCAGTAGATTTGTGTCACAGGATTTCCCTTCCCTGAAACCGTGCTGGTTGTCGTGAATAAGCTCATTCCTTTCTAGGTGCTCCACCACTCTTCTCCTGATAATCTTATCCATGACTTTGCATATTATACATGTCAGTGACACTGGTCTGTAGTTTAATGCTTCGTGTCTGTCTAGTTTCTTAAAAATTGTCCAACATTATTCCTTGTCTAACATTATTCCTTGTCTAACATTATTCCTTGTCTAACATTATTCCTTGTCTAACATTATTCCTTGTCTAACATTATTCCTTGTCTAACATTATTCCTTGTCTAACATTATTCCTTGTCTAACATTATTCCTTGTCTAACATTATTCCTTGTCTAACATTATTCCTTGTCTAACATCATTCCTTGTCTAACATCATTCCTTGTCTAACATCATTCCTTGTCTAACATCATTCCTTGTCTAACATCCTTGCAACTTCGTCTAACATCATTCCTTGTCTAACATCATTCCTTGTCTAACATCATTCCTTGTCTAACATCATTCCTTGTCTAAATCATTCCTTCTGTCTAACATCATTCCTTGTCTAACATCATTCCTTGTCTAACATCATTCCTTGTCTAACATCATTCCTTGTCTAACATCATTCCTTGTCTAACATCATTCCTTGTCTAACATCATTCCTTGTCTAACATTATTCCTTGTCTAACGTCATTCCTTGTCTAACATCATTCCTTGTCTAACATCATTCCTTGTCTAACATTATTCCTTGTCTAACATTATTCCTTGTCTAACATTATTCCTTGTCTAACATAATTTCTTGTCTAACATCATTCCTTGTCTAACACTGTTATTACTCTTAACGTTAATACTACTACAACACGATTTCTGTTTTCACACCAAATCCTACTTTCAATTCCTATCCTGCACAAATCCAACTTTTACACAATTCTCACACAATACCTATTCACAGTTCCACATTCCCCACAGTTCCTGTTCTTGCAAATCCAACTCTGACACAGCTGGGTATGTTTGGCGAGGTGTGTCACCTGTTTAAATCTCTCATTAGAGCAATTGTACACAATACTGGTATTGTAAACAATGATTCTAATGATACTTGTATGACACAAACTCCATGAAATCTTAGGAGAGAGGATTTCTGCTACAGTCTCCTGGCTAAGCTGTGGTCCAACTTTTGGTCATGACCAACTTTCCCTATTGGGTCTCGCCCACCTATGGTGACGATGCCTGCTGCATCTCGTCTGACTTCAATACTCAGAGCCTATCTTCCTGATTATACTTCATATTTATCAAGGTTAAGATATTAACACAGGCTTCCAGGCTGGGGACTGATTACCTCATCTGCTGTCTTCGCATATCATCTCTGTACTGAACTGATGAAGCCACTGGTTGGCGACAAGTCTTCAGATACTCCCGTGTTGCTTCTGTATCTAATTCATCAGTTTTCAGTCTGATTCAGAGATAACTTGCACACTGGAAACCATATAATTATAAGATGTTCAGACTCTTAGACTTGATTAGGGTTAAAGGACTGAACACCTTCCAAGGTTAAGGGACTGTTACGCGGCATCGTTATTGACGAGACGTTTCACCTGTTGCGCGGGCGAAACGTCTCATCAGGAAAGATACTCAGGTGTTGATCAGGTGTCTTACTCAGTAACTTGTCTCTATCCTGTATCATTAACGTAATAATTCTCACACGACTCCTGTTTGAATAATTCTCACACGACTCCTGTTTGAATAATTCTCACACACTTTCAATTACACTTGTTTAGAAAAGTCACACGTATTGTAAACAATTTACATATACAAAGTCATCTGGAGAAAGCTTCAGAGTTCTTCCTCAACTATTTACAGTCATTCTCCCCTGGTGATAATATACAAAAACCGTGGTTATTGGAAATTATTTTAACTATGTCCAGTAATGTCATATATCATATTTAAATGACAGCTTAATTCATTATTCAGGTGTAATAATGTAATCTATTACGTCGATGTGAATAATGGAGAGAGAGGGACGAGAGAGAGAGAGAGAGAGAGAGAGAGAGAGAGAGAGGAGGATTGGCTAAAAAGAAAGAGGGATAAGAGAGGGAGGGTGAGGAGAGGTAGAGGAGGGTGGAGAGGAAAGAGGGAGGGAGAGAGGGAGGAGGGGAGAGGGGGTGAGAGAGAGGGAGGGAGGAGAGAGAGAGAGAGGAGGGGAGGGAGAGAGAGAGAGAGCGGAGGGAGAGAGGGAGAGGGAGGGAGAGAGAGAGAGGGGAGAAGAGGGAGGAGGGAGAGAGAGAGGGAGAGAGAGGGGAGGGAGGGAGGGAGGAGAGGAGGGAGGGAGGGAGAGAGGAGGGAGGGAGGGAGGGAGGAGAGGGAGGAGGGAGAGGGGAGGGAGGGAGGGGAGAGGAGGGGGGGAGGGAGGAGGAGAGAGAGAGGGGAGGGGAGGGAGGGAGAGAGGGGAGGGGAGGGAGGGGAGAGAGAGAGAGAGAGAGACCAGTGTGACTCCTGTCTATCACTCGCAAGATCCTTGAGATAATAATCTCACGGCAGATGACGGTATTTTTCGACTTAAACTCACTTTGTGACCGTCAATATGGCATCAGACGTTACTCTGCTGCTGATCTGTTGTTAAACCTCACCACTAAGTGGCACCAGACACTTGATGAAGCCAAAGTCAGCTGTGTAGTAGCACTGGACATTGCTGGTGTTTTCGATCGTATATGGTACCAGGAACCCTTGGCAAAACTGGGAATATTTTAAAAATCATTTTCATGATCATTATGATAATTTTTATTATTTTGATAATTTTCATGGTAAT
The DNA here is from genome assembly GCA_009830355.1 of Cherax destructor. Lineage (NCBI taxonomy): Eukaryota > Metazoa > Arthropoda > Malacostraca > Decapoda > Parastacidae > Cherax > Cherax destructor. The sequence goes on along the minus strand of WNWK01000196.1, from coordinate 414,021 downwards.
AATTTTGATCTTTCTGATAGTTTTGATGATCATTTTGATTGCTTTGGTAATTATTTTGATTCCTTTGATAACTATTTAGATTACTTTGATAATCATTTTGATAACTTTGATAATCGCTCTTAAAATAACTTCAATCATTATCATGATAACTTTGATCATTTTAACTATGATAATTTTCGTCATAACTTTTAAAATCATGATTATAATCATTATAATCATTCACTATGAGGGAAAATAAAAGGAATTTACCCGTTTGATTCTCAGTTATTTTTGTACGGTATTCTTTCCCCCTTTTTTTCCTCATTTTTTTAACGTTCGTCTGTTTTCGCGTTCACTGTCGTTCATCTTTCGTTTTGTTCATCTGTTTGCTGTTTTGTTCGTCTGTTTTCTTCATTCGTTTTTGTTCGTCTGCTTGTTTTACCGTTCCTCTGTTTCTTTTATCAATCATCTGTTTTTTCATCGTTCGTCTGTTTTATCGTTCATCTGTTTGTTTTATCTAACAGTCAACTTTAGTTAATCTTCTGATATTAACGTCCCACAGCCTTGTCTTCCTAATACACTCTCCCCACAGCCTTGTCTTCCCAATACACTCTCCCCACAGCCTTGTCTTCCCAATACACTCTCCCCACAGCCTTGTCTTCCCAATACACTCTCCCCACAGCCTTGTTTTCCCAATACACTCTCCCCACAGCCTTGTCTTCCCAATACACTCTCCCCACAGCCTTGTCTTCCCTATACACTCTCCCCACAGCCTTGTCTTCCCATACACTCTCCCACAGCCTTGTCTTCCCTAGACACCTCCCAGCCTCTCTCAATCATCTCCCCAGCATCGTTTCCCAATCCACCTCCCACAGCCTTGTTTTCCCAATATATTCTCCCCACATCCTTGGTTTCCCTAGACACACTTCCCACAGCCTTGTTTTCCCAATACACTCTCCCCACAGCCTTGTCTTCCCAATACACTCTCCCCACAGCCTTGTCTTCCCTAGACACTCTCCCCACAGCCTTCTCTTCTCAATCAATTCTCCCACGCAGCCTCGTCTTCCCAATCCACCTCCCCACAGCCTTGTTTTCCCAATATATTCTCCCCACATCCTTGGTTTCCCTAGACACACTTCCCACAGCCTTGTTTTCCCAATACACTCTCCCCACAGCCTTGTCTTCCCAATACACTCTCCCCACAGCCTTGTCTTCCCAATACACTCTCCCCACAGCCTTGTCTTCCCAATACACTCTCCCCACAGCCTTGTCTTCCCAATACACTCTCCCCACAGCCTTGTTTTCCTTGTACACTCTCCCCACACCCTTGTCTTCCCAATACACACTCCCCACAGCCTTGTCTTCCCTATACACTCTCCCCACAGCCTTGTCTTCTCTAGACACTCTCCCACAGCCTTGTCTTCCCTAGACACTCTCCCCACAGCCTTGTCTTCCCTAGACACTCTCCCCACAGCCTTGTCTTCCCTAGACACTCTCCCCACAGCCTTGTCTTCCCTATACACTCTCCCCACAGCCTTGTCTTCCCAATACACTCTCCCCACAGCCTTGTCTTCCCTAGACACTCTCCCCACAGCCTTGTCTTCCCTATACACTCTCCCCACAGCCTTACATTCACGTCCTGATTTACGACAGAGGAGTTATTAAATATCTGTCTGGCTCACGCGGGTGTTTTGTGATGTTGGATGTTGTGGAGCTTCGGTATTGTTTAGGTTGTGATGTTGAGAGGCTGCGGAGGATGTGTTGTTCTGTGGGTTGCGATGTTCATATGCTTCGAAATATCGATTTTATGTGGGTTTTAACATCAGTACGGTATGAGGCATCCTGTGGTATGTTGGTTATGATGTTGGCAGACTCTGAAGCATTGATATTATGTTGTGATGTCATGTTGTGAAACCTCAGAAGTATGTGGAGTGTGATGTTGGTACTCTGAAGACTGTATGTGATGTTGGCAGGTTTTGAAATCACAGTATTTTGTACATAGTGATGTCTGCAAGTGTTTGAACATGTGTGTGTTGTGATGTTGGCAGCTGTGAATGACTGTGTAATGTTGGTAGACGGTGGAACATCACTGTTTTATATAAGTAGTCTTGTAGCGTTGTGGCCCAGCATTTGGTTAGCAACCAAACGGTACCGGGTTCGATCCTCAGGCAGGGCGTGAATAACTTGATAAATGGGACTCTTGTGATGCAGTTGCGTGTCTTTACTGAAGAAATGCTTTTATAATCACAGATTTAAGTGTTACACATGTGTCTTATCTATTGACATGTAGCCTGAATGACCCTCGTGTAGTCAGTAGGCTTCAAACCCCATTAACAAACCATATTTTGATTGTCACTAAGAAAAGAAAACAAGAGACATGTAAAATAAGCTTTTATGTGGCAACATTTCGCCCTGTGTAGAGCTTTTTTCACTCGCTGTTGAGCTTTATCAAGCCACCTTTCGCTCTGTTTATCAAGACATGTGTTGCTTTGTATACAGCCTTATCCAATCTCATGTGTCACTGTCTATACAGCCTTATCCAATCATGTTTCACGGTCTATACACCCTTATCCAATCATGTTTCACTGTATATACAGCCTTATCCAATCATGCTTCACTGTCTATACAGCCTTATCCAATCATGTGTCACTGTCTATACAGCATTATCCAATCATGTGTCACTGTCTATACAGCCTTATCCAATCATGTTTCACTGTATAGAGGTTCATCAACATGTCTTTCTCCTATCAACAATACTCTCATGGTTGGCTGGTTGATTGGTTAATAGGGTTGAAAGCCTATCGATTACACTAGACTCATTAAGGCTGCACATAACTTTTCACCGCCAGATAAGACGACTTTAATCCACAAAACAGGATCAAAGTAAATTCTTAAAATATATACACTGAGAGAAATACACCTTTTGATGTGTGTATATTCTCCCTTTCACACAGACAATAAGAAAGATGTTTACACTCCGTATGGCAACGCTGTCTGGGGTCTAAACACTGATGTTATGTAAATCATTTCTGTGATATATTAATATAGTCTCCCCCTCCTTTCTGACATATAATAATTAATGACCCAAGGAATTCTAGGTCTTCAGTACGAATTAGTAATAACTAATGACGATAATTGCTCTTTGTGTATATTGTGGTGAGTTTATTACGGAGGGTAATAGTGTATGTCTATGTATGTCTGCTCTTGAGAGTTTAATGTCAGTTTTAGGTTGATGGTGGTGGGTTGTAGGTGACATGAAGCCTCAATGACCCTGTGTGTAATCGATGGCTTTAAACCTAATCAACTCAACTTGTAAACAGAGCAATGCGTAAACATCGGGAAGTGTGTAAATGCTCAGCCAGATCTAAGTATATTAATGTATATATACACTCATATGTCTATATCTCATTTGAAATATATATATATATATATATATATATATATATATATATATACATATATATATATATATAATAATATATAACCTTTATATATGCAAACAACCACTATGAAAAAATATATAAATATCAAGTTATGATATATATTATCAATGAATATATATATATATATATATATATATATATATATATATATATATATATATAATATGCCGAAAAGGTCAAACTAGCGATTTTGGCTTAAATAGCAACGCTCTTCTTGCCGAATAAGGCAGGCGAAAATTTGTGTATGCAATAATTTCTCAAAAATCATTCTGAACCTAACGAGAAAAAATTATTTCATTGTATTTGTTTATTAAATGATTGTAAACATATCTAAAATATATTTAGTTGAATTAGTCTAAATTAAATTGCTCTTTTTATTATAAGGTTAGGTAAGTTTTTCTAAGGTTATTTTGGTACAAAATTATTAATTGTGAATATTTCGCCTGGTCTTGCGAATTCCTAGCATATATATATATATATATATATATATATATATATAGATAGATAATATATATTAGTACTGTAAAAACTAGAATAGACTTTATTATTGTGAAAGTCTGAGAGTTATGAAGCATCCTCTCTGAATATCCTCGCTTCTGCTCTCCTCAGATGCCGTCCCTGCCTTCCCCTCCTCCTCCCACCACAGAATCCCCATCTCCCCGTCTTCCCACATATCCCCAACCTCCCCCACCCCCCACCGATTGCCCCACAACACTTATAAATTATTCCCAATATTTGTACACATCATCAATATGTTTTTCGTAAGGGTCAACTATGCGAGGATCTGATTCCTCTGACAGGTAATATAAAGCAGTCATTAAATATGATTGAAGTTGTTTACTTTATTGATTCCGGCGCAGATTTGATCAATGACTCTGCGAATAGAATGGGTCTTGTGTCTGTTCTTTTATTTCTACAATAGCGGCATTACGCTCCTGCATGATTAACCTCTATATTTAACCACGTAGAGGCCATCCATAACCACCCAGCGCCATTATAACCCACCAATCAGGAGGCAGGGAGAGAGCGCATGCGCCATGCGATTGGCTGTTCGAGCTGGCTCATATTACTCATAATGTCGAGAAGGCTTAATCCAACTTTAAACAGTGATATAAATACAAATTTAGTCAGCCTGCTCAAAGATCAGCCAATCAGGGGCGGGTATGGCAGGAGGAGCGGGGTTCTGATTGGCCCCCAGCCCCGACAAGTCATTATTGCTTCAACTTCCCGAAAGAGGCGCCCCGTTCTGCAAACTTTTCGTCTAGCGTATGAGCGTACGACGGCCATAAAATATGTACAATGTTTTGAATATAATAGATCACGAGGGATGAACAGGATCCTATTCCCTGCCTACTATTCATGAAACATGCAAGTGGGTTATGGCTTATATAAACTTTACATGCAAATTCTGGGAAGTCTTTTGTGTTGCGTTGGTCGTGGATGTGCGGAGACCTGGCGTCTGCAACAGCGAGGCGGCCCACCTCTATAAAACATCTATAAAAGCAGTATAACTCTATAATTAAGGTCGGTAATAAACTTAGGTCTCCTCGTGTCCCCCGGGGAATGCGCTGAGATATATAACTCAAAGTTTATTAACAGAGACTGCCAGTCCCGGGAGCCATGTACGACGGACAGTTTGTCCGATGCTGTGCGTCGGTCGCGTCTCCTGTGTGTTGTGCGTCGTACTCCGTCTTCGGATGAGAGAGAGAGGGGGGGACGAGGCTTCATGCTGGTGAAGGGCTCTTGACACGAGGAATTGGGACTATTTTTCTCCTTCCTCGGATGAAAGCTCAAAAATTTTCATTTTAAAGGCCCTCTGACTCACCCTTACAGTTTTAGCACTTTCTAATAAAAGATTGTTATTCCTTCGCCTTATTTGATATACTCTATGAAATAAATATGTCGTGCCTAATAGGTAAAACTGGTCAATTAACAAGAAATCATTTAAAATTAAGTCCTTTCTAAAAATTTCTCTTATACGTTTAAAGATATATTTTTTTTCCTTTATGTTAATGTTAAAATTAATAATTTTATTCCAAAAGAACCTTAGAAAACTTACCTGACCTTATTATAACAAGCGCAATTTAATTTAGTCTAACCCAACTAAATATATTTTAGATAAGTTTACAATAATTTAATAAAAAACAAACACAATGAAATATATTTTTTTCGTTAGGTTCAGAATGATTTTTGCGAAATTATTGCATACACAAATTTTTGCTTGCCTTATTCGGCAAGAAGAGAGTTGCTGTTTAAGCCAAAATTGCAAGTTTTACCTTTATGGTATATATATATATATATATATATATATATATATATATATATATATATATATATATATATATAATATATATATATTTATGGACATTGTGGATTAGACAAACACACAAATATTGTCCCATTATGGTTCATTGAATGTGAACACTGGACCAAAAGACGCAGACTCGCCCTAAAGTCGTACAGCGTTCTTCACAATCCAATTACCGTAAACAACGGTGCCATAATGGACCCTAAATGACTTTGAATTAATTGGATAATTTACAATGGCACACAGTCTTCACAGAGGGAGCCAGGCGACACATGTTAATTATAAGGCCGATGCTGGGCTGTGGCAGCAGTGTTGCGCCTGGAGTTGCAGAGTGCATTGTCCATTCACTTGTTGTTCTTTTTTGTAAGTCTTGCCAGGTTGGTGTGAGTGTGGATCATGATGGTTAACATTAATGTTGTCGTGCGTGTGTTGAGGTATGTGGATGGTGGGGTGAGGGAGTGAGAGGGAGGAAGAGAGAGAGGGAGGAAGAGAGAGAGAGGGAGGGAGGGAGGAAGAGAGAGAGAGAGAGGGAGAGAGCGAGGAAGGGAGAAAGGGAGGGAGGGGGAGAGAAACAGGCAAAACCAGTAAAACAGCAGGCAAGCACACACAAGAGCACATTTAAAAGGAGAGAGAGAAAGAGAGAGAGAATGATGATGTAAGGAAGGAGAGGTGAGATGGGAAGTGAGGAAGAGTTAGAATAACTTAATATAACCGGTGATGTAGGGAGAAGCATGGTCGATGAAGTGTGTGGGGTGGGGATCGTATGGGTGGGGTCGTTTGAGGTGGGGGTCATATGAGGTTGGCAGTCGTGGGGTGTGATGGTTGTGCGATGTGGGGAGCTGGTGTGTGGGAGTGGTATGCACCAGTGGTTTTGGAGGAGTGGATCATGGAATTAGTGGGGGAGTGAGGAGGGGTAAGGAAAGCCTGGTAGGGAGAGCGGAGATCTGGGTGGGGGTGAGGTAAGGCAAGGAGGTGAGGCAAAAGTTGAGAGCGGGGAGAGTCAGGTGAGGAAGGGGGTGAGGCTGGCGAGGAAGGCGGTAAAGTCTACGGGGTTAATATCCTGTTTTCAATAAGTCGTCGACGGATATAACTCCTGAAGAATCGGAAACATTTTTCTAATTGTTTGTCTTGTAACCCAGATGATTACCGGCCCGAGGGGGAGTGGGGAGGGGAGAGTTGGGGAGGGGGGGTGGCATATATGGAAAGAAGAGAGGTTCAAATAATTACTGGAGCGAAAAATGACCAAAATTAATGTATTTCTGAGACTATGTAGTATTTTGGGAATTGGAAAATTTTGAGTTGATGAAACAACATAAATTTAGATATTAAGAATGAATTTGTTGAGAGGCTGATTGAGGAAGAGCAGATGTTAGTCAGGTGTTAGGCGTATTACAAGGGAGACTGTACACAAGGAGTAGCAGTATCTGTATGACGGAAGAAACTGTACCCAAGGAGTGTCAGAGAGTATATGTTTTTATTATGCCCAAAAAAATTAATTCGCAAGAGTTGAAGTTTATGGGTGTGTTGGATATGACTGAATCTGAGTGCGTTGAGAATGTTGCCGAGAGGAAGAAAAGTAAAGAGAAAGGTAACAGTATTACTGTGCTGACCGTATCTTACCACTCCAATCTATCAAGTATTCCAGGAATATTCCAATATAACTGCAGAATAATCTAGTGAATTTAGAAGGGCTGTGGGGGGTCAAGTGCTTGCTTGCATTGTGAACATTGGTAAGTAAGACACATAGGCAACAGTTAGGTGTATTTATTCCGAAACTTTTCGTCTATACAGTAGACTTCTTCAGTCGAGTACAGAAAGTACGCAGGAGCATTAGAGATGTGAACATTGTACGTGAATTACATTGTGCGATGCATTGTGTGTGACTGCATTTCGCCTCATAAGTGAGATTAACAACTTGAATATGGAAAAAAGCTGTTGAATTTATGATTTTGGAAATGGAAGGAGATAAAGTGAATCAAGAAGCAGCATGAGAAAAATGTTTTAAATTTATAGTTTTGCATTATACAGATGAGAAAGAGTTAAAGGGGTTATACAGTGCTGTATAATCTATAGGTACAGGTGTGTAGATGGGAGGAGAGTGAGGGATCATTGGGATTATGCAGCTCAGTTTTGGTCTCCTTACTACAGAATGTATATAGACTCATTGAAGAACATACAGAGAAGAATGACTAAAATTATTTACTGTATAAGGAATCTCCCGTATGAAGATAGACTTAGAGCCTTGAATCTCCAATCTCTGAAGAGACGTAGAATGAGGGGAGATATCATCGAGGTGTACAAGTGGATGATGGGCATAAACAAAGGTGATATTAATAAAGTACTGAGGGTGTCGAACCAGGTAAGAACCAGAAATAATGAATTTAAGTTGGATAAATTTATATTTAAAAAGGATATAGGTAACTACTGGTTTTCGAACAGAGTTGTGGAGGCGTGGAACAATCTTCCGAGTAGGGTGATAGAGGCTAGGACCTTGGGTAGATAAGAGATTGGACAAATATATGAGTGGGAGGGGCTGGGTTTGATTGGTGTCGTGGGTACAGGAGTAAATTCTTGGGCCAGTAGGCCTTCTGTAGTGTTCCTCCATTCTTATGTTCTTATATACGAGTGTTAGCCAAGGATGTGATGTGGGAACCAGCCATAGTTGTTTAATATGTAATTATGTACAGGTGAGTGCTAGTGTGTTAACTAGAAATGATGTTTGAAATGATGAATTTGATGTGAAGTGAGAGATGTCTTCGTTGATGGTTGTTGATGATACAGCCTTGGAGATTGTGAACAGTTGCTTCTGAAGTTGTTGAAGAACCTCACAAGGATGTGTCTGAGAAGTTTGTAAGAGACTGAAGGAAAGTGTTGTGCTTCATCACATGATTAAGTTCTACACAAAGCGATACGTTGTCCCAGTATTAGCTTGTTGTACAGTTTTTTTATCTTCGTTGAATGTGAGGAGGACCTGTGCTAGACAGCCACATCACAGCTTAAAACCTAGAAACACTTCTCTAACAGTAGTCTAGGAAAATGACAAAGTATAAAATCTTTCATATCTTTAGTATGACAATTTTTCCAAAAAAAAAAAAAAAAAAACAAGTCTTGCACGAGAACTGAGTTGCGTCTAAGATGATGACATCGCCAAGACAAAGCACAATGAAGGTCCTGTTCATCACAAACCCGCATGGATGAGAGGAACCTTATGACAACATTTCTGTCCGGTAGCTGGATCTTAGTTGTACACATGTAGACAAGTGGTCCAGTGTATTAAAGGGAGGTGTACACAAGGAGTAGCAGTGTGTGTATTAAAGGGAGTGTGTACACAAGGAGTAGCAGTGTGTGTATTATAAGGAGGTGTACACAAGGAGTAGCAGTGTGTATTATAAGGAGAGTGTACACAAGGAGTAGCAGTGTGTGTATTACAAGGGAGTGTGTACACAAGGAGTAGCAGTGTGTGTATTACAAGGGAGTGTGTACACAAGGAGTAGCAGTGTGTGTATTACAAGGGAGAGTGTACACAAGGAGTAGCAGTGTGTGTATTATAAGGGAGAGTGTACACAAGGAGTAGCAGTGTGTGTATTATAAGGGAGAGTGTACACAAGGAGTAGCAGTGTGTGTATTATAAGGGAGTGTGTACACAAGGAGTAGCAGTGTGTGTATTATAAGGGAGTGTGTACACAAGGAGTAGCAGTGTGTGTATTATAAGGGAGTGTGTACACAAGGAGTAGCAGTGTGTGTATTATAAGGGAGAGTGTACACAAGGAGTAGCAGTGTGTGTATTATAAGGAGATGTACACAAGGAGTAGCAGTGTGTGTATTACAAGGGAGAGTGTACACAAGGAGTAGCAGTGTGTGTATTACAAGGGAGAGTGTACACAAGGAGTAGCAGTGTGTGTATTACAAGGGAGTGTGTACACAAGGAGTAGCAGTGTGTGTATTACAAGGGAGTGTGTACACAAGGAGTAGCAGTGTGTGTATTAAAAGGGAGAGTGTACACAAGGAGTAGCAGGTGTGTATTATAAGGAGAGTGTACACAAGGAGTAGCAGTGTGTGTATTACAAGGGATGAGAGTGCAGTATTACAAGGAGGTAGCAGTGTGTGTATTATAAGGGAGAGTGTACACAAGGAGTAGCAGTGTGTGTATTATAAGGGAGAGTGTACACAAGGAGTAGCAGTGTGTGTATTACAAGGGAGAGTGTACACAAGGAGTAGCAGTGTGTGTATTAAAGATTACAGGATACAGTTGTATAGAGAGTGTACACAAGGAGTAGCAGTGTGTGTATTTCAAGGGAGAGTGTACACAAGGAGTAGCAGTGTGTGTAGTCAAATGATTGCTGCTCTTAGTCCAGGCTCTTGTTAAATTGTTCCAGCTATTATGTTGTGACGTCTTTTATTCCAAACAAAATATAATTCAGAACGCATCTTAATACAATCCAGGATTCTTACACCAATTTACATATCAAAATATAAATAATTTTATACCAGACTTCAAAACGGTATAAATGTTACAGAAGAAGAATTGTTTAGCATCAGGAAGTAAACACAAGACCGTGTGCAGGTCAAACCTGTGCTCAGCTAAAGGTAGGCGATTCTCAGCATAATTGTCATGCTGACTCAGCATTCACCTGGGTCTGCTTAAGACATGGCCTTCAGACAGGTGTTAAATAGCTGAGTCAGAGAACGAAATTTGTGAGATGCTGAATAAGACATTTTCAGATGTGTTTACAAATGAAATAAAAAAAACTGAATTTGAATTCGCAATAAATTAATTGAACCGGTTAAAAGTGTAATATAAATAACGTGGAATTTGAATATATTTTGGTGACTTAATAAGTGGATTTGAGTATATTTTGGATTTGAGTATAATTTTGTTGGTGATTTTGAAGTATATTTTGTTGGTGATTTTGAAGTATATTTTGTTGGGGATTTTGAAGTATATTTTGTTGGTGATTTTGAAGTATATTTTGTTGATGATTTTGAAGTATATTTTGTTGGTGATTTTGAAGTATATTTTGTTGGGATTTTGAATTATATTTTGTTGGGATTTTGAATTATTTTGTGGGAATTTTGAAGTATATTTTGTGGGATTTGAAGTATATTTTGTTGGGATTTTGAAGTATATTTTGTGGGATTTTGAAGTATATTTTCTGGGAATTTTGAAGTATATTTTATTGGGGATTTTGAAGTATATTTTGTTGGGGATTTTGAAGTATATTTTGTTGGGGATTTTGAATTATATTTTGCTGGGGATTTTGAATTATATTTTGCTGGGAATTTTGAAGTATATTTTGCTGGGGATTTTGAAGTATATTTTTCTAGGAATTTTGAAGTATATTTTGCTGGGGATTTTGAGGAATATTTTGTTTGGGATTTTGAATTATATATTTTGTTTGGGATTTTGAAGTATATATTTTGTTGGTGATTTTGAAGTATATTTTGTTGGTGATTTTGAAGTATATTTTGTTGGTGATTTTGAAGTATATTTTGTTGGTGATTTTGAAGTATATTTTGTTGGTGATTTTGAAGTATATTTTGTTGGTGATTTTGAAGTATATTTTGTTGGTGATTTTGAAGTATATTTTGTTGGTGATTTTGAAGTATATTTTGTTGGGGATTTTGAAGTATATTTTGTTGGGGATTTTGAAGTATATTTTGTTGGGGATTTTGAATTATATTTTGCTGGGGATTTTGAATTATATTTTGCTGGGAATTTTGAAGTATATTTTGCTGGGGATTTTGAAGTATATTTTTCTGGGAATTTTGAAGTATATTTTTCTGGGAATTTTGAAGTATATTTTATTGGGGATTTTGAAGTATATTTTGTTGGGGATTTTGAAGTATATTTTGTTGGGGATTTTGAATTATATTTTGCTGGGGATTTTGAATTATATTTTGCTGGGAATTTTGAATTATATTTAGCTGGGAATTTTGAAGTATATTTTGCTGGGGATTTTGAAGTATATTTTGCTGGAGATTTTGAAGTATATTTTTCTGGGGATTTTGAAGTATATTTTTCTGGGAATTTTGAAGTATATTTTGCTGGGGATTTTGAAGTATATTTTGCTGGGGATTTTGAAGTATATTTTGCTGGGGATTTTGAAGTATATTTTTCTAGGAATTTTGAAGTATATTTTGCTGGGGATTTTGAAGTATATTTTTCTAGGAATTTTGAATTATATTTAGCTGGGGATTTTGAAGTATATTTTGCTGGGAATTTTGAAGTATATTTTGCTGGGGATTTTGAAGTATTTTTTGCTGGGGATTTTGAAGTATATTTTGCTGGGGATTTTGAAGTATATTTTGCTGGGGATTTTGAAGTATATTTTTCTAGGAATTTTGAAGTATATTTTGCTGGGGATTTTGAGGAATATTTTGTTGGGGATTTTGGAGGATATTTTCTTGTAAGTTGAATTCTTGTTGCATTATAAATATTATTATTATTATTATTTATTATTATTGTTATTAGAAGTAGTAGTAGTATATATTTAATTTATATATCAATATTATTATTATTTTCATTTTATTTTTATCAGTTATTTTTTAATTCTTTTCCTTCATTCAAATCTTTGTTTTTTCTCTTCTTTCTTGTCTTCTTTTCTTATATTACCTCTTCAGTCCAGAGGAAGAAAAGATGGAGGAGGAAAGGAAGGAGGAAGAGAAAAAGGAGGAGGAGGAAGAGGAAGAGGAGATTAAGCAGGAAGAGGAAGGCAAAAGAGGACCTCAAAACACAATCTCAGAACATCAACAAGAGCTCAATACTGTCACACGATATTACCACTACAAAAGACTACGAAGAATAATACTTTTCACCAGTAATATATTTCCAATATTGTAATCCCAGTCAAGAGAGACATTTTTAATGCCCGTCCTGGTGGCAGGGAGGGGAAGGAGGGCGCCTTCAAGATGTATAGAGGACATTCATTTTGTAAAGATTGTGTCAGATTTTTCCCCTCACGAATTGGACGCATTATTTGTATGTTAAATGTTGCTTCATTGTGTGTGTGTGTTGCTGAGAATCATGTTGTAGCTCTCACGGTCCAATAGTTAGAGCACAGGGATAACACCTGCTTGACCTAATCTTCGTAACTCGCCTCTATGCCTTAAAAGATATCATTAGTTTATCGTGATACTTTGTTACAAGCATATTAGAGTGGTCCATATAATCGACCTTTCGTTTTTTTTGGTTTATATTGTTAGCTTTCGTTTATTGGTGAGCTTTTTTGATGAACTTTCGTTTTTTGGCGATCTGTCGTTTTTTGGTTAGATTTCGTTTTTTGGTGAGCTTTTGTTTTACCATCAGTTTTCGAATTTTTTTTTTTGTTTAGTCAGCTTTCATTTTTTTTGTAGAAAATAGTTGATTAAAAATATCATTCACGTGGGTATATATTTATTGAGCGTTCATAAAAGTTATTTATATATGCTTCTCCGAGTCAGTACAATGATCTTGGCATAATGATCTCAGCACAATGATCGTGGTACAGTGATATTGATACAGTGATCATGGTAAAGTGATCATGGTACAGTGATCATGGTACAGTGATCATGGTACAGTGATCAGAGTACAATGATCATAGTACAATGATCATAGTACATTGATCTGGTACAATGATCTGGTACAATGATCTTAGTACAATGATCTTAGTACAATGATCTTAGTACAATGATCATAGTACAATGATCATAGTACAATGATCATAGTACAATGATCATAGTACAATGATCATAGTACAATGATCTTAGTACAATGATCTTAGTACAATGATCTTAGTACAATGATCTGGTACAATGATCTTAGTACAATGTTCTTAGTACAATGATCTTAGTACATTGATCTTAGTACAATGATCTTAGTACAATGATCTTAGTACAATGATCTTGGTACAAGAGCTAATAATTGCAATTTTCTGTTCTTTCAGAGTTTGTCGCATTAAACATAACTAAATAACATAAACCTTGTTGATGAATGGTTCAGAGAACCGACGAGTTGGTAAATTAGACACATATGCAACACTTGGGTATCTTTATTGAGGAAACGTTTCGCCACACAGTGGCTCATCATCAATAAGGAGAATCGTGAAGAACGGAGGAGGTTGAGTCGATGTTGATGGACTGACAACATCGACTCAACCTCCTCCTGTTCTTCACGATTCTCCTTTGTATGGACTGATGAAGCCACTGTGTGGCGAAACGTTTCCTCAATAAAGATACCCAAGTGTTGCATATGTGTCTAATTTACCAACATAAACCTTAAAATATTTATATTGGAACACCAGACATTGGTTTATATTGGAACACCAGAGATTGGTTTATATTGGAACAACAGAGATTGGTTTATATTGGAACACCAGAGATTGGTTTATATTGGAACACCAGACATTGGTTTATATTCGAACACCAGACATTGGTTTATATTGGAACACCAGACATTGGTTTTTATTGGAACACCATACATTGGTTTATATTGGTTGGATTTACCTACGGTGACGGTCATGTCAAAAAAAAAATAAACCTGATTTTCGCTTGTTGGAAAAACTGAATCAAACGATTTGAGGCAGTAAACTGCCTTCAAATGGCTAGGTCCTATATTTTTTTTTTTTTTTTTTTGCACCACGTGAACAAAAAAAAGTGACCAAAGCGATGAAATGGTCACACACACCAATACCCCGTAAGCTTTTAGAGTTGTTTTTGTTTGTCCTTGTTTGTCCTTGTTTGTAAAAAAATATAGATGGGGTTGTAAAACGTAAATGCTAGGGGTGTTGGGGAGAGGGGTTGGATTAAATTATGGAGAATCAAATACAAAATGGGGGTTGACACAGTTACTTTTTGCTGATGATACTGTGCTTTTTGGAGATTCTGAAGAGGAGTTGCAAAGAGCAAAGGAGGCGAAGGTCAAAAGAAGTGCAAAACTAGAGATCTTTCGTAAGCATTGGTTATGGCAACGCTCTCCAGATGTCGCTCTCCTTAGTAGTAGATAAGTACCTGGGTACTAGCCGACTGTTATGGGTCGCATCCTGGGAACAAAATTAACCTAATTTGCCCGAAGTGAAGGTTGCAAAGTAACCAAGAATATTTTAATTTTTAAATTATCTTCAAACTTAAACATGGTGGATGACCTGATGACTATTTACATGGTATCAGAGAAAGCTGGCGGCAGCCTTGCCCAAACCTTCCAGGAACTGACTCACAGGCGCTCCTCTGTGAAGCGCAGCCGAGAGCATCATCAGTGAATCTCTCCCAAAAGAATTATTCCATTCCTGATCAGTGGTGGTGCTGTGGGGCGTAAAGCTTCAGCTAGACCTTACTAACAACGAGTAAGTTGACCGGCCTACCGTCTTAAGAGTCCACCTCAGACGGCAACTGTCAGCTCTTGTGAGTAACCAAAACAACTTAGGGAAGTGGCGACACAAGCGGTGGTCAGTCTCTAGCTTTACTTTGCATGACACGTACCATATCATGCATTCAGATGTCGCAGTGTCGTGGTGCAATTTCTAGTCCTAACTGTGTTGTTCAAGATTCCAGCAAGAATTAAATAACGTCAACCAAAGCAGGTTCCAAACCGCTGTTGACGACCCCAGTGTTGGTTCGTTCTTTTTGCAGCCACACAAGAGTTGCGTTTCGTCAGAAACCAAATTCAGCACGAAACGTGCCTAGACGATTACAACCACGACGCCTCATGCTTGTAGGAAGTTAAAAACGTTCTATTGTATTAATGCGTATATTCCGAAACTAATTGCAACGTCTCGCACCGAAAGAGGAAACGGGCAAGACATGAGCATCTTACAAGAATGAGACATTTGTGCAACATTGGGGAATATTGAGGAAACGTTTCTCCAGTCAGTGGCTTCTTCAGTCCAAAAACACACAATAACTGTGGAAGATAAGGAGTTTGAGGTAATCAGTCCCTCAACCTCGAGTCAACGTGTTCAGTTCATCAAGATTGAGGGACTGATTACCTCAAACTCCTCATCTTCCACCGTTGTTCTCTGTAGTGGACTGGAGAAGCCACTGGCTGGAGAAACGTTTCCTCAATAAAGACTCCCAAATATTGTTTAAGTGTTCATCAACTTGTGGATTTTCAAAACCATTTTCATATGAACATCTTTACTGTGGCAATCTGCCTAAAGTCACTATTCGTTGTCGGTGATTGTGTCTTCTCCGGCCCAAGACCATCACGTCTTAAAATCATGAAGTTTAGACATGTAAATACATACAAAATGCAGATATCAGAGGACTTAAAAAGCACACACTATTTTTCTGTCTAGAAACCATAGTTCGATTGCTAGCGCACTCAGCTCACACATTGAACTCAGTGGTTCGATCCCCCGGTACGGGGCGTGTTTCCTTAAGACACCTGCTGTCTCTCCTTAGTAGTAGATAAGAACCTGGGTACTAGCCGACTGTTATGGGTCGCATCCTGGGGACAAAATTAACCTAATTTGCCCGAAATGCTCTGCATAACAAGGAGCTTTCTGTATAGCATGTCACTTGATGTTAGCTAGAACTGTATACGTTGTACATATAGAAATAAAGTATAATTATTATTAACACGATTGCAAAACATCTGACCAGGTGGTCCAGTACTTAACACACTGGCCTGTGAGTTTTAGGACTCGCTTGCCATGGGTTCGAGGCCCTCCCCTTCCCTGATTTATTCAAAACTATCGTCTGTGATATAAGTGTGTCTACACAATAGATCTGCAAACTAACCAGTCAGGAACCGGCAAAAAAAAGCTGTAGTACATCTGAGGAAATGATGTTATTGGACATCAGTGTTGATGGTTTGTCTGCAAGACCACTTCTGATATTGACGAGGTTCAGATGTTCTTGGTCCCATTTGTACTTGTTCAGGATGTACTAAGTTGCACATGGTCTCTGTTCCATCTGTGCTGGAACAACAGTCTGTCCTGGAATAACAATCTATACTGGAGCTCCAATCTATGATGGAACAATGTATGCTCGAACAAGAATCTATGTTGGAACAAGAATCTATGATGGAACAAGAATCTATGTTGGAACAAGAATCTATGTTGGAACAAGAATCTATGATGGAACAAGAATCTATGTTGGAACAAGAATCTATGTTGGAACAAGAATCTATGATGGAACAAGAATCTATGTTGGAACAAGAATCTATGTTGGAACAAGAATCTATGTTGGAACAAGAATCTATGTTGGAACAAGAATCTATGTTGGAACAAGAATCTATGTTGGAACAAGAATCTATGTTGGAACAACAATCAAGAACATAAGATGGTTACCTTTCAAGGTTGCTGTCACATCTGGTGATGGGCTCTTGATTCAAAGAAATTGAGCTATCTTTATTTCCTCGGATCACCCCTGATTATCTCCCATTCCCCAAGTGTTGTATAACCCCAACGGGTTTAGAGCCATGGTTCAATGCAATAATTATTATTGTTATTTCATATAATTCAGAATTATACAATAATTTTTTGGCGGAAGAGACAATTGGAATAGGGATTTTTAAACCCCCCAAAAAAATTATTGAAAAAAATAACATTTAGTTAAAACTTGAGGAAAAAAAAAATATCGCGAAATGTGATTTTTTTTCATGTAAAATATTTTTTTTTGCTCATGTTCCCTCTTAAAATCCTCCATGTCGATTAGTGTTATTGTTAGCGTTCTTTAGTGTTCATTTTTCTATTGTTCTTCAGTGTTTTCTATTCAGTGTTTTCTGTTATTCAGTGTTTTCTATTATTCTTCGGTGTTTTCTGTTGTTCTTCAGTGTTTTCTGTTGTTGTTCAGTGTTTTCTATTGTTCTTCAGTGTTTTCTGTTGTTCTTCAGTGTTTTCTGTTGTTGTTCAGTGTTTTCTATTGTTCTTCAGTGTTTTCTATTGTTCTTCAATGTTTTCTATTGTTCTTCAGTGTTTTCTATTGTTCTTCAGTGTTTTCTATTGTTCTTCAGTGTTTTCTATTGTTATTCAGTGTTTTTTAATGTTCTTATGTTTTTTATTGTTCTTCAGTGTTTTTTATTGTTCAGTGTTTTTTATTGTTCAGTGTTTTTTATTGTTCAGTGTTTTTTATTGTTCAGTGTTTTTTATTGTTCAGTGTTTTTTATTGTTCAGTGTTTTTTATTGTTCAGTGTTTTTTATTGTTCAGTGTTTTTTATTGTTCAGTGTTTTTTATTGTTCAGTGTTTTTTATTGTTCTTCAGTGTTTTTTTATTCGTGTTTTTTATTGTTCAGTGTTTTTTATTCAGTGTTTTTTATTGTTATTCAGTGTTTTTGTTCTTCAGTGTTTGTTCTTCAGTGTTTTTGTTCTTCAGTGTTTTTGTTCTTCAGTGTTTTCTATTGTTCTTCAGTGTTTTTTATTCTTCAGTGTTTTCTATTGTTCTTCAGTAGTCATCAATGTGACCAAGAAAATGTCAGTCATATGACATTTAAACATAAAAGTTCAATTCACATATTTACTTTGAAGGGACTTACGCCTGTCTAACACTGGGGCTTATACTAAAATTTATCCACTAAATAATATATATTTTATTACATAATATGGTACAAAAGATATAAGAGATACATTATTGATATAAAGCTGACATATACAGTACAAGAGGTGTGAGAGATAATGCGAAAATCTCATCCAGCTCCTCAGAGCTGGGACGCGTGCCCAGAATACAGCAGGCATTACCCCTCTGAACAGCAGCGCTGAGTCGCTGGAACAGAAAACTAGCTGCCCTGGGATCCCTAGTTACCCTGTTGAGTCTTTTGCCCAGCTCCTTGAGGAACTTAGATGCACTCTTTTCCCATGAACCAAGGGTCTCCGAGCCTATGGGAGCAAACTTTATATATATATATATATATATATATATATATATATATATATATATATATATATATATATATAATTTGCTTGGTATATTGAAGTTTATTGTAGTCTCGCTTGCGCCTACTTATTTTCACTACAATAAGGTTCGCCTTTATTGTCGTACGTTATTGCGTTGTATGACCCTTGTAGGTTTAGCGCTTCGTTTTGATTATAATAATGTGGTAGGTTATTATTACACGTGTGAACATTGGTTTAAATAGTAAGGACAATGTAGATAGTTTACTATCTACTTTTTTTCACTAACAAAAATGTCCATCCTTCAAAAAAATAAACAATATCGGGAAATATCTGGGCGAAAACTGGGCAGTAATAAAGTCGTTCCCGCAATGCTAATTATAGGGGCTGAGGCAAGGCGGAGCCGTGTAGAGGCAGTTCAAACGGTAACTCATCCGTGCCGGTAATGCCTCTCTAATTGTCGTCAGTTTTCATATTTAATGCAATATATGTTTTTAAGGCCCAGGGAGATGCAGGGATTATGCTGGTTACCTGAGCTGGACCAATGAGGGAGCAGGAGGAGGAGGCAGCAGCCAGGCGCACGCACCTGCACCCACCAATGGGAACACTGCACCTGCTCTCACCTGGCCAGAGGCACGCCACCTGTCCAGGCGGAAGGGTGTCGCTTCCGGTCCGCTCCGACACCGCCGCTGTCACCTCCGCAAGCGGCGTTTTATTGGGTATTACCGCTAGATGCTTGTGCCCTCTCATCCTTAATTGACCCCACACGCATGCGTATACTAACGTACACGTACGCCACTTTCCAGCTAACTCATTAATTGGAAATATAAATATAAGACGAAGTAACGTACGGTCCGTGACGTTGGCTTCGTTAATACGTCCATAGGTACTGGACAATGACCGAGTCCGGTCTTGACGTAGGAAAATAGAAACATGCGGGAGAGGCAGACATGATGAATGGGAGAAGCAGACATGATGTTAGGTGAGAGGCAGACATGATGTTATGGGAGAGGCAGACGTAATGTTATGGGAGAGGTAGACGTGATGTTATGGGAGAGAGACGTAATATTATGGGAGAGGCAGAAGTAATGTTATGGAAGAGGCAGACGTGATGTTGGAGAGGTAGACGTGATGTTGTGGGAGAGGTAGACATGATGTTATGGGAGAAGCAGACATGATGTTATGGGAGAGGCAGACGTGATGTTATGGGAGAGGCAGACGTGATGTTATGGGAGAAGCAGACATGATGTTATGGGAGAGGCAGACGTGATGTTATGGGAGAGGCAGACGTGATGTTATGGGAGAGACAGACGTAATGTTAGGGGAGAGGCAGAAGTGATGTTATGGGAGAGGCAGACGTGATGTTGGAGAGGTAGACGTGATGTTGTGGGAGAGGTAGACATGATGTTATGGGAGAAGCAGACATGATGTTATGGGAGAGGCAGACGTGATGTTATGGGAGAGGCAGACGTGATGTTATGGGAGAGGCAGACGTGATGTTATGGGAGAGGCAGACGTGATGTTATGGGAGAGGCAGACGTGATGTTATGGGAGAGGCAGACGTGATGTTATGGGAGAGGCAGACGTGATGTTATGGGAGAGGCAGACGTGATGTTGTGGGAGAGGCAGACGTGATGTTGTGGGAGAGGTAGACATGATGTTGTGGGAGAAGCAGACGTGATGTTATGGGAGAGGCAGACGTGATGTTATGGGAGAGGCAGACGTGATGTTGTGGGAGAGGCAGACGTGATGTTGTGGGAGAGGCAGACGTGATGTTGTGGGAGAGGTAGACATGATGTTGTGGGAGAGGTAGACGTGATGTGGGAGAGATAGACGTGATGTGGGAGAGGCAGACGTGATGTTATGGGAGAGGTAGACGTGATGTTGTGGGAGAGGCAGACGTGATGTTGTGGAAGAGGTAGACGTGATGTAGCAGAGGTAGACATGATGTTGTGGGAGAGGTAGACGTGATGTGGGAGAGGTAGACGTGATGTTGTGGGAGAGGTAGACGTGATGTTGTGGGAGAGGCAGAGCCACTAACCCTCGCCTCCAGTACTACCACCATCCACCAGCACTTACCACTCACCACTTTCATCACTACCACCACTCACCACTTTCATCACTACCACCACTCACCACTTTCATCACTACCACCACTCACCACCACTCACCACTACCACATAACCCACGTTGACTGTATATTGTTCACTTGTTGAAAAGTACTTAATTAAACATCAGGCGATGGGCTCTTGATCCAAGGAACTGGAGTCTCTCTTCCTTGGATAGAATCTCATTGCTTTCCATTCCTTGAATCGCTGTATGACTCGTACAAGTTTAGCGCTCCCCCTCATCAATTAAAAACTACTCAGTATTAAACTGAATTGAACACTGTGTACAGTTGAACTCTTCGTCTTCAACTAAAAACCTTTTGTTCAAATGAGCAACTCTGGTTGAATTGAACACCTCGTGTGAAATTGAACACCTCGTGTGAAATTGAACACCTCGTGTGAAATTGAACACCTCGGGTGAAGTTGAACACCTCGGGTGAAGTTGAACACCTCGGGTGAAGTTGAACACCTCGGGTGAAGTTGAACACCTCGGGTGAAGTTGAACACCTCGGGTGAAGTTGAACACCTCGGGTGAAGTTGAACACCTCGGGTGAAATTGAACGCCTCGGGTGAAATTGAACGCCTCGGGTGAAATTGAACGCCTCGGGTGAAATTGAACGCCTCGGGTGAAATTGAACGCCTCGGGTGAAATTGAACACCTCTGAGAACGTATATATTGCCATAAGATTAAGACCCAGATTACGGAACAACAAGCTAGCCCTAAAACTCGCTTGCTTTGGATTCAAAACCCACCCGGTCCGTGATTTGTTTGCGATCGTAGTATTACGATTTTAGGTAGCAAGTAAATTCCAAGTGACCTGTGATATAGCAGAATTTGCGTTTAAGTGAGGTTAGGTAAGGTTTCTAAGTTATGGTCCAAAAATAATGTCACCCTCGTGAGTCTTCAAGACACTGACGAGGGTGACATTACTATCTGTCATGGCTTGTGGAAGGTCGAGATGTCATACCATCATGTCTTCTAAAACACTGGGTGACATTCACCCTATTTCCTCACGTTCCCACCTCCACTTCCTCACGTTCCCACCCCCACTTCCTCACGTCCCCCTCCCCGCTGCCTCTCGTAAGAGGGCACGCTGGAGCGACCGTCGCATCCCCCACTGATGGCTCACATAGAAATTTCATGATAAGAAACGTCTGGCCTCGTAGTTTTGTTGACAGCTGCTGGAATTAATTACAAGTCCGATGATTAACTGGCGCTGCCGCCTCAGACGCCCACATCTATTGTGTATATTTATTAAGAAATGCTGGGTGCCCACTCTCAAGACTCCCTCTGAAATTTTGATCACTCTTGATTGACTTCGTGGTGGTATCGTGTTGTAGTCTTCCTCTGTTGTCTTGTTGTTTCGGTGTTGTTCGTTGTCTTGTCTTGTTCGTTGTATTGTTGCCTTGTTTGTTGTCTTGTTGCCATGTTCGTTGTCTTGTTGCCATGTTCGTTGTCATGTTCGTTTTCTTGGTGTTGTCTTGTTCGTTTTGTTTTCTTGTTCGTTGGCATTTTCCTCTTAGTGGTTGTGTTTTCCTAGTTTTCCTCTTTTTGTGTTACATTAGTGGTAACGGTGTTCGTTGTTTTCCTTGTTGTCTTAGCGAGGCTGTTGTTTTCCTCGTCAACTAATGAATAAAATCCTAAACAATATTCATGTAAATCCGGACATTGTTTCATAATCTACCCGCAAATCGAACGAGCCCGGGTTCGATTCCCGAGTCGGGCGAGACTTGTGGTCAAATTTCCTTAAACCTGTTGGCCCTGTTCACATAGAAGTAAACAGGTAACTGGATGTTAATTGACTGGTTTGGATGGCATCCTGGTGAGGGGCAGTTAGTAGTTAGTGACTGGACGGTGAAATGAGCTTTGGGAAAATAACAGCAATGACAACTCTAAGCTCTAAATTAACTGTTGTAGGATTACAGGTCTTGGCTGTAAATAAGCTAGGCCAGGATATCAGCTCTTAAACTGAAGATTTAGACACTTGTGCAACATTTGGGAATCTTCACTGAGAGAACGTTTCGCCACACAGAGGCTTCATCAGTCCAATAACACGGAGAACGGTGGGAAAAGAGGAGTAGTTTGAGGTAATCAGTCCCTCACCTTGGTTTTTTAAACCAAATATTTATCAGCTCTTAAACTGCGCAAGAGTTCATATACTGACTTGTGTTCTACGCCTGAGAGCATTTTATTATTTTCGCGTTAGGATTTTGCTGTCTTCACTATACCAAATAATTATTTGTAAAGCTATAACTGAATACGATTTTTATTGGCAACACTCGCTATATTTTTATTGGCAACACTCGATATATTTTTATTGGCAACACTCACCATATTGGCAACACTCGCTATATTTTTTTTGGCAACACTCACTATATTGGCAACACTCGTTATATTGGCAACACTCGTTATATTGGCAATACTCACTATATTGGCAACACTCGCTATATATTTATTGGCAACACTCACTATATTGGCAACACTCGCTATATTTTTATTGGCAACACTCGCTATATTTTTATTGGCAACACTCACTATATTGGCAACACTCGCTATATTTTTATTGGCAACACTCGCTATATTTTTATTGGCAACACTCGCTATATTTTTATTGGCAACACTCACTATATTGGCAACACTCGCTATATTTTTATTGGCAACACTCGCTATATTTTTATTGGCAACACTCGCTATATTTTTATTGGCAACACTCACTATATTTCCTGGTGACATAATTGTTCTTAATTATCCTCCGACAGTTACATTTTAGACCTTTTATTAGACACTTTCCAGAGTTTGTTGCTCAACTTCACATTTAATAATTTCGAAAGACTCGTCCAGTTTAGATTTTAACTATTACGTAATTCGTCGTAAAAAAAAAAAAAAAAATTTAAATTAAACCAAGAATTTACTTTTCATCTTCCAGTCAAGTTAATTAATGTTCTATAGAGATGCTTTATTAGTTTGGGACAATTAAATTTAGGATTATGTTAAACATGAGTATTTTCCATGTCAGAGTAATCATCCAGCTCCTCAGAGGTAAGTGTTTAAGATGCAAAGAAAATTCCGTCTGTGGATCGCACCACCGAGACTCTGGTACAGGACACTGGCTGAGAAATGGACTGGTGATAGCGACAAACTGTGGAAAGAGACACTTATGGAGAGTTCAGGATATTTATTATAGAAACGTTTCGCCACGGGTGGGACTGAAGAAGCCACCATGTGGCGAAACGTTTCCAGAATAAATATACCCAAATGTGTCAAAAGTGTCTCACTTATCAAAGTATCGATTTCGTAAACCTTTTATTCACATCCTGCCAGATACAGCATTTCTTCAAAACTTGACTAATCTATAGACACGACCTACTTCCACTGGTGCCTTTGTTCACTGGTGCCTTTGTTCACTGGTGCCTTTGTTCACTGGTGTCTCTGCCTACCACTGCTCCACAGTATTTGTTCGCTTGTCTTTCTATACCAGGACCTGGAATACTGAAGCTAACGTCTGGAGTATCTCTGGGAATAGGTTGGATAGATACGTAGGTGGGAGAGGTTAGATTTGAGAAGGGCTTGCCTGGTATGGGCTAGTATGCCTGTTGTAGTGGTGTTCCATTCTTATATAACAGTAAATCTACATGAACGGCTCTCACTGTTAGGTATAGTGTTTGAGACAAAATGAATTAATTTTTGTTTACACTCATTTGCTATACTCGAATGGGTGGTTTTGATAAGGACCTGCCTTGTATGGGTCAGTAGGCCTGCTGCAGTGTTCCTCCATTCTTATGTTCTTATGTTTTTATTGTGTATGTGGATAAGCAGATGGTGTTGACGACAACACCATCTGCTTCTCTTCAGCTTGTGGACGACGCCTCTCTGGTTGCAGGCGCAGGACGACCAGATTCATTCACCGCATAACAACG
Source organism: Cherax destructor (assembly GCA_009830355.1). Lineage (NCBI taxonomy): Eukaryota > Metazoa > Arthropoda > Malacostraca > Decapoda > Parastacidae > Cherax > Cherax destructor. Next base: position 389,462 of record WNWK01000196.1, on the reverse strand, counting down.
ACTGGTACATTTGGGCAGTTGCAAAATAGCAACATGGGCAGGAGCAACAGCTGCACCAGCAATAGTTGCCCTGGCAACAACTGTCCTAACAACAGCAATTGCAGTAGCTCTAGATGCAACCTGAACTGCAGCAACACCTGCACCAGAAAAAGTTACCCCAAAAACAACTACATCAATAAAATGTTGAATTAGTTGCACTTGTGTCTTTTTACTTTACATCAGCAACACTAGCAACAGCAGCAGCTTTACCAACTATTGTTGCACCAGCAAATCATCCAACAATTGCAGGATCAGCAGCAACAACAAACTGCAGAATCAAAAAGTACCAACACCAACTACAACAACTGCATTATTAACTGCAGTTGCAGCAACTGCAGCAGTGACTCGGCCCAGAGCAGCAACGAGGACAGCAATTAAGAAGCCAAGCCAGCGAGTCCCCAGGAGAGCGGAGCTCCCCCTCACTACGTGAAAAGTAATTAAGATATGACTTAGTCAAGATTTGAGTGTCTCCCACCTTCCTGTGGCGGCTTGTGATCACTCTCCTGCATTCTAGCCTGTCACCTCGTGATTGCTCTCTTGTGGGGCCGGATGTTGAACGATCATTGCTGCAGTTGCATTGTCGGGGCGGCTGTGTAATTGTTTTTGCTATTGTGGCAGTCTCATTAAAATGGCACTTGGCATGAGTTTTCAAAAATTTTTGTTTTGCAGTGGCCTTGTTATTTCTGAGTTCTCGTTTTTTGTCTTCAGTTCTGAGGCTCTGGCATCAAGTTCCTCACCATTCTCATTCTCCTGTGCTTCTATAGATGAAGAATTAGACACATGTGCAACATCTGGGTACTTATATTGTAGATGTTTCGCCCTCCAGTGGCTTTATCAATACAAATTCCAGGACATAATGGGAAGACTGTAGAACTATATGCAAAAGACGTGGTAATCAGTCCCTCAGCCTTTAGACTTCATCCTGCTTTCATATTTCGTCCATCCATCAATCCCATTCCTACCTTTACTTCTCAACCTTCAACTAACATGAATCTTGAGGCTTATTATCCCAATATACGTGCAACTGACACCTCCATCCTTCCACTCACACCACCTCCATCCTACTACTCACTACCTTCTCCATTCTACTACTCACTACCTCCATCTATTCACCACCTTCTCCATCCTGCTACTCACTACCTCCTCCATCCTTCTATTCACCACAGCCTCCATCCTACTACTCACTGTCTCCTCGTAGCACTTATGTACTGGAGGGAGACATAAGGAACACAGTACAGTCTTAGTCCACAGGAAGGGCCTGGGATGCCAGACAAACAATTGGGGGTCACTGTGTCGTTGCTGGTGGGTCTCTCTCTGGACTCTCATCCTTAAAACTAACATAATTTTGCTCAACAATCCCAGACGACTTCAGATGAGAGGCAATGTTCATAGGAGCTGACTTTGCCATAGAGAGGATAATAACGTCCACTCTTCGACTTCCTAGGGCAAGGACAGAACTCCTAACCTATCTCCTGAGGTAACATCAGTGGTGTGTGTCATAGAAGCCAACATTGGAACGACCTTCAGAAAACCTGAATACCGAATCCTTCAAACTGTTCACCACAAGTCAGTGACCAATGGTAGTGTGTCCAGCACCAGTGTGGAGCCCCGTCATAAAACAGGAGAGAGGGGATATGACCTTGGCATACAGAATCCTCAAAGGATTAAATAAACTGGATAGGGATTGACTGAGAGGCAAGGATAGGCAGCCAGTGGACTATAGATGGTAACTACAGGCGCAGATGATCCAGAGCGACGTTATGAACTGCTGAGTCTCATCCGACGAAGCTGTGGAGGCAAACAGCATACGCAGCTTCAAGAGCGGGTAAAACATGGGGGAGCGTGGGAGAACGTGAGACAGTGGAAACGTGGGAGAACGTGAGACAGTGGGAACGTGGGAGAACGTGAGACATTGGAACGTGTGAGAACGTGAGACATTGGGAACGTGTGAGAACGTGAGACAGTGGGAACGTGGGGAAACGTGAGACAGTGGGAACGTGGGATAACGTAAAACCTTGGAAACGTGGGACCGTGGGAGAAAGTGTGAACCTGGGACCATGTGAACCTGGGACCATGTGAACGTGGGAGAACTTGAGACCGTGGGAGAACGTAGGAACGTGGGAGAACGTGAGAACGTAGTAAAATTACTTTTTTAAACCTTGAGTTGTAACATTGAATTCCAACAGCCAGTGATAAGTTATGTACACCAGGTACCTTCCTACTGCCTCCCTGTTTTGTGTTCCTTATTTCTCTCCCTGATTTATTATCTCCCTTAATTTTTGTTTTTGATTTGTGTCGTCCCTGATTTGTTCTCCCTGATTTGTTTTTATTTGTGTTTTGCCCTAGTTTGTTCTTCTTTATTGTGATCTTCCTTATTGTGTTCTCCCTTACTGTGTTCTCCTTTATTGTCTTCCTGATTCATGTTTTCTCGAATTTACGTTTTCACTTATAAATATTCTCACTGATTTACGATCTCCCGTATTTACGTTCTGCCGTATTTACGTTCTGCCGTATTTACGTTCTGCCGTATTTACGTTCTGCCGTATTTACGTTTTCTCTGGTTTACGTTTTCCCTGGTTTACGTTTTCCCTGGTTTACGTTTTCCCTGGTTTACGTTTTCCCTGGTTTACGTTTTCCCTGGTTTACGTTTTCCCTGGTTTACGTTTTCCCTGGTTTACGTTCTCCCTGGTTTACGTTCTCCCTAGCTTTCATTTCTTCTTATTGGTTTGTTTTTATTTGTCGTTTGTTATTTTCTGATATTTTCTGCTGTGTTGCTTTTCTCGTTTTTTTTCTAATTGTCATCATTGTTGTTATTGTTGTTGTTGCTACTGTTGCTGTGGATACTGTTGCTGTTGCTACTGTTGCTCTTCTTGATGTTCTCGTTTCTGTTGTGGTTACCGTCGTCGTCTAAGCCCTTATGGTTCCCTCAACACCAGTAGAACTGAAGGTTCGATCCTCCGTCTGGTAAAGATTTTTGAGGGCGTGAAACTTAACGTCCCTACCTAGAAGATTTTTTTGCGTTACCCATGTTGAAATTGGGTTGGAAAATTAGTAAATAATAGGGAAAGAAGATGCAAATGTGTAGTGAGAGTGATAAAGACGGGAGTGAGACAGGAAGAAGTGTGAACTAGACTCGTGTATAACATTGTGATATTCTTATTACTGGGTATTAAGATATCTCAGTATTGTAGTTATGTTTTACTTATCTTTACGGTATTGTGTGCTATTGTAGAAGGATGTAGATGAGGAATACACAGATGAGAGCATCCCAAGGAGACAGAGGGATGCTGGTGGTGTCTGGAGATAATCCTACGTGGGGCGGAGATACACAGATGGGAGCATCCCAAGGAGACAGAGGGATGCTGGTGGTGTCTGGAGATAATCCTACGTGGGGAGGAGATACACAGATGGGAGCATCCCAAGGAGACAGAGGGATGCTGGTGGTCTGTGGAGATAATTCTATGTGGGGCGGATATAATACAATTATTTACTGCAAGTACATGTACAAGGTATACAAGCCTAGTTTGACATCAATGACATATTAATATAGAAAGTCCCTTGTTATGCAGAGCATTTAGGGCAAATTAGGTCAAGTTTTGTCCCAGGATGCGACCCACACCAGTCGACTAACATTCAGGTACCCATTTTAAACTAATAGGTGAACAGGGACAGGGACAGCAGGTGTCTTATGGAAACACGTTCCTAATGTTTTTCAGCCGTACCAGAGGAGATTCGAACCCCGGACCTCAGTGTGTGAGCTGATTACGCTAGCGATCGAGCTACGGGACACCCTGATAAACACAGATGGGAGCATCTCGGGAAGGCAGAGGGATGCTGGTGGTGCCTGGAGGTGCTTCCACATGGAGTATAACGCATCTGGTTAATTCAGCGCCAGAAACGCCACTCTCCTGAAAAAGTTGACGAGTTCCTTAATTATGAAAACACTGGTGAATTCTCCAGGAACAGTAGCGGTTACTTGGTGAACTTTACCCTCTCCTCCCCTCCCTCCATCGCTCCCCCACCACAACACGTCCAGTACACACCCCACCACACACGTCCAGTACACACCCCACCACAACACGTCCAGTACACACCCCACCACAACTCGTCCAGTACACACCCCACCACACACGTCCAGTACACACCCCACCACACACGTCCAGTACACACCCCACCACACACGTCCAGTACACACCCCACCACAACACGTCCAGTACACACCCCACCACAACACGTCCAGTACACACCCCACCACACACGTCCAGTACACACCCCACCACACACGTCCAGTACACACCCCACCACACACGTCGAGTACACACCCCACCACACACGTCCAGTACACACCCCACCACACACGTCCAGTACACACCCACCACACACGTCCAGTACACACCCACCACACACGTCCAGTACACACCCCACCACACACGTCCAGTACACACCCCACCACACACGTCCAGTACACACCCCACCACACACGTCCAGTACACACCCCACCACAACACGTCCAGTACACACCCCATCACACACGTCCAGTACACACCCCACCACAACACGTCCAGTACACACCCACCACACACGTCCAGTACACACCCCACCACACACGTCCAGTACACACCCCACCACACACGTCCAGTACACACCCCACCACAACACGTCCAGTACACACCCCACCACAACACGTCCAGTACACATCCCACCATACACGTCCAGTACACACCCCACCACAACACGTCCAGTACACACCCCACCACAACACGTCCAGTACACATCCCACCACACACGTCCAGTACACACCCCACCACAACACGTCCAGTACACACCCCACCACACACGTCCAGTACACACCCCACCACAACACGTCCAGTACACCCCACCACAACACGTCCAGTACACACCCCACCACAACACGTCCAGTACACACCCCACCACAACAAGTCCAGTACACACCCCACCACAACACGTCCAGTACACACCCACCACAACACGTCCAGTACACACCCCACCACACACGTCCAGTACACACCCCACCACAACACGTCTAGTACACACCCCACCACAACACGTCCAGTACACACCCCACCACAACACGTCCAGTACACACCCCACCACAACACGTCCAGTACACACCCCACCAAAACACGTCCAGTACACACCCCACCACAACACGTCCAGTACACACCCCACAACACGTCCAGTACACACCCCACCACAACACGTCCAGTACACACCCCACCACAACACGTCCAGTACACACCCCACCACAACACGTCCAGTAAACACCCCACCACAACACGTCCAGTACACACCCCACCACAACACGTCCAGTACACACCCCACCACACACGTCCAGTACACACCCCACCACATACCTACACATTAACACACACATGCACATACACGCACACGCACACAAACGCACATTTCAAAAGAGTACATGCAAAATATTAACCTAAGTGACATGTACAAGGCTGACATACGAACACCAACATACAGAAAATATACGATACTGTACATTTCTTAACTGAGAACATTACTCGAGTGAGTCGCGCCACTGTACAACCCACAACTCTTCAAGCACAAAAGGTAGCACAAGAAAGTCCAGTTTTATCACTACTTTTGAGTCACTGAACCGGAAGAACAGAATTATCAGAGGAAACTACATTTTAACTCGCTGGAGACACGAAGATATGGAGGAGATGTGGCCATGACATACAAGATTTTCAAGGTTAGGTGAACAATGCCAGATGGACAGTGCCAGATGGACAGTGCCAGATGGATAGTGCCAGGTGATGGACAGTGCCAGATGGATAGTGCCAGGTGGACAGTTCCAGATGGACAGTGCCAGGTGGACAGTGCCATATGGATAGTGCCAGGTGGACAGTGCCAGGTGATGGACAGTGCCAGGCGGACATTGTCAGATGGATAGTGCCAGGTGGACAGTGCCAGGTGAGGAACAGGGTCAGATATGAGCCTCTCTCAGTACGCAAATAACACGCACTTAGGAGAAAGAAACTTTGTGGCAACGTTTCGATCAGACTAGTTAATGGTCTGAGTCTGACCGAAACGTCGTCATAACGTTTCTTTCCTCTATGTTCGGGTTTTGTCACGGTATTATGCCTTTGTGCAAAACCACAAATGTATTTTATAATTCGCTGCTTTATTGACTATGTTTCGCCCACAGTGGGCGAAATGTGGTCCATAAAGGATCGCATTATATTGTATTTGTGCGTATTTTTCCATCGTATCTATTGTACCTTTGTACTAAGAGGAAAACCCAGGTAAAAGACTATAATGGATTTTCTTCCTAGACACGTAACACACACGATTGATCCTCCCAGGGAGTGATTGTGAGGGGCTAATGAGTGAGTCGCGGGGCTAATGAGTGAGTCGCGGGGCTAATGAGTGAGTCGCGGGGCTAATTAGTGAGTCGCGGGGCTAATGAGTCACAGGGTCAGTGAGTCACACAGGGTCAGTGAGTCACACAGGGTCAGTGAGTGAGTCACACAGGGTCAGTGAGTGAGTCACACAGGGTCAGTGAGTGAGTCACACAGGGTCAATGAGGGAGTCACACAGGGTCAATGAGTGAGTCACAGGGTCAATGAGTCACAGGGTCAATGAGTGAGTCACAAGGTCAATGAGTGAGTCACAGGGTCAATGAGCGAGTCACAGGGTCAATGAGTGAGTCACAGGGGTCAATGAGTGAGTCACACAGGGTCAATGAGTGAGTCACACAGGGTCAATGAGTGAGTCACACAGGGTCAATGAGTGAGTCACAGGGTCAATGAGTGAGTCGTAGTGTTAATGAGGGAGTTGCCACAAGGCTTCTCTTCTGGTGCAGGTATAACGATGTGTTATTTGGCGTTTTGGAGGCGAGGTTGAAATGATAAGGCTTCGGAGGCTTCTACTTTATTAATATAAAGTGCGAGGTACACAGGCTACGTGTTCTGTGGCCATGGTCCGGCAGGGCCACGCCCACGAGAGAGAGAGGAGTAGGCCTTGTTGTCTGAGTGAAGACCTCTGCGTTAGTGAAGAGACATGGAGCGGCAAAGTGACGTGGATATGCCTACAGAGGGCAGCACAAGTATGGCGCGAAAAATGAACTTATCTGGCAGACAGCATGGGCTGTCTACACGGGTTATTTGGGAATTGTTGGGCAAGTATTTTCGCTAGTAGGTTTGGGTTTGATAAGGACCTGACAAGTATGGGCCAGTAGGCCTGCCGCAGTGCTCCTCATTTCTTATGTTTGACACCAATTCCTTTTGTCGCGTAAATGATGGAGGAGGTATAAGAAAGGCAACATAGAAAACAGAAGGAAATAAAGACAACACAACAGGAGAACTAAAAGTAACAAAGAGAACAGTACACTGCCGTTACCTTTTTTATAATAATGGGAAGGACCAGTGGAAAGAGATAGGAAATGAGAAAGAGCAAATGAAAACAAGAAAACAGTAAGTGAACATAGCGAGAAAGTGGTAATAGATAGTGGTGACAACAGACACACGAAAGATGCGCTCAATGTCTGCGTTCGATGACTGTAGCTGTACCACCATACTGAAGATGGGAGGGTTCGAACCGTGGTCCTGGTGGTAGCAGGTCTTGTGCTTTACCACTGAGCTACGGGGCTTCTAATAGGGAAAATCAGGATACAACAGTCAATTTCTGGGTCTCCCTCGTGCAGCTGTCAAGGTGGACAGGGACAGAGTATTTTGTATGTCGTTATCATATCTACCCAGGTTCTGGTATTCTCTAATGTCATGAAGTTTAATTTCACCATCCTCTGTGTCCTCTATACCCCCTCCACCACCACTACCATCATCCCCAACCCCCTCCACCACCACTACCACCCCATCCAACCCCATCTCCTCCACCACTACCACCCCGTCCACCCCCCTACTCCACCACCACTACCATCTTCCCTACCACCACCACCCCACCCCTCCACCTCTATCATAATATCCACCACCACCCCATCCACCCCCCCCTCATCCACCATCCCTACCATCCTCTCCACCATCCCCACCATTTCCACCACCACCACTCTCTTCCCCACCACCCTCCACACCACCCTCCACCACTTTCCTCCATTCATCTTGGCTTCGTCAACCTTCTTAAAGAAGTAGCATTAACCCTCCTAACATCTTTCTGAGGTGTGTCTGCGTGTGTGGCAACACTTCAGGCTCACCTCTTTCCCTTGGTCACACTGATTATATCCCCTGGCCCTTCAATCCCTTTCTTCCTCTTCCTCTTCCCTTCTTCACGATCACCCCTCTTTGTTAGATCCTCCCCTCTGCCCCTTCAGGTCACACACTGCTCCTCAGATACCCTTTCTTCTTTAGGTCCTCAATGCCCCTTTTGTCTTCCTTTGCACCTTCAGATCCTTCCCTGCCACTTCAGTTCCTTTCCTGCCTCTTCAGATGATTCCGTGTCCCTTCAGATCCTTCCCTGACTGTCCAGATCCTTCCCTGTCCCTTCAGGTCCTTCCCTGTCCTTTCAGGTCCTTCTCTGTCCCTTCAGTTTTTCTCTGCCCCTTCAGATCCTTCCCTACCCCTTCAGATCCTTCCCTACCCCTTCAGATCCTTCCCTGCTCCTTCAGATCCTTCCTTGCCTCTCCAGATCCTTCTCTGTCCCTTCAGATCCTTCCCTACCCCTTCAGGTCGTCGAAGGTGTTGACCTTTCTCAGTGCTAGAGGTCGCCAGCTTAGCAATACCACGATGACTAAGAGTATTTTTTCACTATTAAAACACAACTATTCAACCTTCTCGTTTTTCCCCATAACACAGTCATCTTAGATGGTTCCATAGGGTGTTGAGTGGTGCGTTTTAATAATCGATTCTAGAGAAGACAGGAATGCAACTAAGGGAAGGGGGTAAAAAGAAAAAAACTCGATCAAATGAACTCGACCTGGCAGACTCTCTGACATTAAGCTCATCAGCAAAGACTTAACTGTGTTTACTCTTAATATCTGAGCTCCTTGTGTACTCGAAGCTCGCCTAATGTATCAAGAATATTAGTTTCAATCCGATTACAGTCTCCAGCGGGAGCAAGAAATGGACAGACCGGTATCTCTCTCTCTACCCCCCCTCCCTCTGTGTGGGGAGGACGAGAAGGTTTGCACTTGGTTCTGTCTCTGTCTGTCTTCTCTCTCTCTCTCTCTCTCTCTCTCTCTCCCTATCAAGATTTACAATATGATTCTTCTTTGTCATCACCGAGTCACATGTCAGTAGCTCTGCTACACGGGTATGTGCCAACTCTCCTGGGTCCATTGTGCAGCTGTAATATACACGCTCGCTATACACCCCTACACCTATGCAACTGCTGCAGTAGTAACATCAACGCTCTTTAACACACACACACACACACACACACATCCACCCACCCACACCACCTTGTTCCTGTGGGAGTTGCAGGCATGGTTCTAGTCGTTCGTGTTGCACACATGTTTCTGCTCGCTCCATCTGATGAGCAAGTTTCTTCCAGTTTCTCCCACGTACTTTTTATCTCAGTGTCTGCACGGGATAGTGAAGATCCAGGGAGAGGGTGAGGTCCCTTCCTGGGTGGGTCTATGGTATAGGCTTGTTAACTTGACCTACCACCGTGGAAAGATATCACATATACACGGGATTTATACACCAAGAGGTGTATATCTGTGTATATATGCTGAGAGTTTAAACCCGATTTTAGGGATTCAAGTTGTCTTTACTGGTGGTGACCAGATGACGTGTAGTTGATTGGTCTCAAACTCCCTATTTAAATTGCTGAAGAGCAACCTTCGTCAGCACTTTAAAGAGCTCTTTTTCCATAGTGTTTTTTCTACCCTACATGTGGGCACGTTTCACTCCCCCCTCCCTTGTACGTGAATTGGCACACCGCACCCCCCCTGCCCATACCCTAAGCAGCTGTGTGTTGCTGAGGGCCGGGCCGTAGTCTGTCTCATTTGTAAACCGTAATGGGGGGGGGGGGAGGTGCCTTGATGATGGGTGAAGGGCTCTTACTCCAAGGAAATGGAGCTACTACACTTTCTTCCTCGGATCAAGCCTAATTACCTCTCATTACCCAAGAGATACATAACCCTTAAGAGTTTAGCCCTTCCCCATGAATATAATTACTACTGCTACTACTACGAATAATAATAATGTTTCTAATACTATCACTACTAATAATAATAATAATATTCTTTCTGATAAAATAATAATACTAATAATAATAATGTTTATATAAGAAAAATTTAAAGTGGTCATTTGCACGGAACTGAGACACAAGGTGAGACAGACCAGTGGACATAATATCAGTGGATCAAGCACCGCCCCTGCAGTGACCTCTGTGTACCAGTGGCTTGCTGACTCTGATAAGAAGTGCTATCACCAACAGCCTCGCTGGTCAAATACTTGGTTGTTATCAGCCTCCGCCACTACCTGCGCCAAATGAACCATACGGATTTACCGCTTCAGACATGCAGTACAATGAATTAAAAATTGTATTGAACTCGGCGTTGAACGAAGAGATTGTTCAAAAAACTGAGTTGTCAAAATGTATTTGAAAGTAACAAACAAAAGTCACAATACCGTGACTGACACAGTACCGTGACTGACAAAGTGACTGACACAGTCCGGCTGACACAATACGTGACTGAACAGTACCGTGACTGGCACAATACCGTGACTGACACAGTACCGTGACTGGCACAATGACTCGCTGACACAGTGTCAGACTGAGTCATGTATTGACACAGTACACTGACATCATACCGTGACTGACACAGTACCGTGACTGACACATACGTGACTGACACAGTACCTGACTGACACAGTACCGTGACTGACACAGTACTGTGACTGACACAGTACCGTGACTGACACAGTACCGTGACTGACACAGTACCGTGACTGACACAGTACCGTGACTGACACAATACCGTGACTGACACAGTACCGTGACTGACACAGTACCGTGACTGACACAGTACCGTGACTGACACAGTACCGTGACTGACACAGTACCGTGACTGACACAGTACCGTGACTGACACAGTACCGTGACTGACACAGTACCGTGACTGACACAATACAGTGACTGACACAGTACTGTGACTGACACAGTACCGTGACTGGCACAATACCGTGACTGACACAGTAGTGTGACTGACACAGTACCGTGTCTGGCACAATACCGTGACTGACACAATACCGTGACTGGCACAATATTGTGACTGACACAATACCGTGACTGGCACAATACCGTGACTGGCACAATACCGTGACTGGCACAATACCGTGACTGACACAATACCGTGACTGACACAGTACTGTGACTGACACAGTACCGTGACTGGCACAATACCGTGACTGACACAATACCGTGACTGACACAGTACTGTGACTGACACAGTACCGTGACTGGCACAATACCGTGACTGACACAGTACTGTGACTGACACAGTACCGTGACTGGCACAATACCGTGACTGACACAATACCGTGACTGGCACAATACTGTGACTGGCACAATACTGTGACTGACACAATACCGTGACTGGCACAATACTGTGACTGACACAATACCGTGACTGGCACAATACCGTGACTGACACAGTACCGTGACTGGCACAATACCGTGACTGACACAATACCGTGACTGACACAATACCGTGACTGACACAGTACTGTGACTGACACAGTACCGTGACTGGCACAATACTGTGACTGACACAGTACCGTGACTGGCACAATACTGTGACTGACACAATACCGTGACTGGCACAATACTGTGACTGACACAATACCGTGACTGGCACAATACCGTGACTGACACAGTACTGTGACTGACACATTACCGTGACTGGCACAATACCGTGACTGACACAATACCGTGACTGACACAGTACTGTGACACAGTACCGTGACTGGCACAATACTGTGATTGATACAATACCGTGACTGACACAGTACTGTGACTGACACAGTACCGTGACTGGCACATTACCGTGACTGACACAGTACTGTGACTGACACAGTACTGTGACTGACACAGTACTGTGACTGACACAGTACCGTGACTGACACAATACTGTGACTGACACAGTACCGTGACTGGCACAATACCGTGACTGACACAATACCGTGACTGCCACAATACCGTGACTGCCACAATACCGTGACTGACACAATACCGTGACTGACACAGTACCGTGACTGACACAGTACCGTGATTGACACAGTAATGTGACTGACACAGTACTGTGACTGACAGTACCGTGACTGACACAGTACCGTGACTGACACAATACTGTGACTGACAGTACCGTGACTGACACAGTACCGTGACTGGCACAATACTGTGACTGACACAATACCGTGACTGGCACATTACCGTGACTGGCAGAATACAGTGACTGACACAATACCGTGACTGACACAGTACCGTGACTGACACAGTACCGTGACTGACACAGTACCGTGACTGACACAGTACTGTGACTGACACAGTACCGTGACTGACACAGTACCGTGACTGACACAGTACCGTGACTGACACAGTACCGTGACTGACACAGTACCGTGACTGACACAATACTGTGACACAGTACCGTGATTGGCAGAATACAGTGACTGACACAATACCGTGACTGGCACAATACCGTGACTGACACAGTACCGTGACTGACACAGTACCGTGACTGACACAGTACCGTGACTGACAGTATTGTGACTGACACAATACCGTGACTGACACAGTACTGTGACTGACAGTACTGTGACTGACACAGTACCGTGACTGACACAGTACCGTGACTGACACAGTACCGTGACTGACACAGTACCGTGACTGACACAATACCGTGACTGACACAGTACCGTGACTGACACAGTACCGTGACTGACACAGTACCGTGACTGACAGTACCGTGACTGACACAATACCGTGACTGGCACAATACACAAATAACCTGCGGGTTATTTGTGTATTTGAAAGTAATTTGAAATTGAGAAATACGTACTCAGAAGTATTATATTTATTTGTATCTGTTTACATTTTGTAATCATTCTCGTTAAATTTTGTATATGTTTGCGTCGTAGAATGATCATAACATACGGAATAATACATCATATATGGCGATTTGCGTAACCATGTTACCGAGAGAAGTTGACAAGCCTACATTACCACCATCATCACCATCATCACCCGGGGCATGACGATGGCTGGTGTTATCACTAGCGTTATCAGTGCCTTGATGGGGAAGCACTGAGCCCGTAGGGGGGCCATACAGTGCTTGAAGAATAAGAGGTAACATTGGCAGGAAGGGAAGATCCACTCCAGGTCTCTGCACGACATGCAAACTATCACCCTCACGACACACATACCTACCTACCTACCTACCTACCTACCTACCTACCTACCTACCTACCTACCTACCTACCTACCTACCTACCTACCTCCATAACCACTTACTGTACCCACCACCGTTAGTCTTGACTCCAGCTGGTGGTGTCAACACCCGGTGTACTTTTTCACTTATTTTCTTCGCATTTAGGCCTAGTTTGAACATTGGGCATGCCTGGAAGAAAGACCAGTGGTAAATTGTGCTTGTGGTAGGCTCGAAATACGCAGTATGGAGGATAAAACGATGTTTTGAGCATGCTATTTAAGGTGTTTCGTCATGCCTCTGCTATCAGGGAACGTTTCACTCACGAAGGTAAGTCCAAAAAAGTCACAGTACCGTACATGTGTGAGAGAGAGAAAAGCTTTTGATGACGTTTCGGTCCTACTTGGACCATTTGCAAAATGTGACTTTGTAAATGGTCCAAGTCGGACCGAAACGCCGTCGTAAGCTGCTGCTGTATGCTGGTTATTTAGTCCAGTTTAGTGGACTGTTCCCCACGTTTTATAATGAGAACAGTATGTTGGTATATAATGAAAGCAGGATAATACTATAGTGATTTTTTTATAATGAAAGAAATGTGATTTTTTATAATGAAAGAAGTTATTTTTTTATAATGAAAGCAGTATGTGATTTGTTTTATAATGAAAGCAGTATGTGATTTGTTTTATAATGAAAGCAGTATGTGATTTGTTTTATAATGAAAGCAGTATAGTGATTTTTATACTAAAAAATATTTAGTGGTTTATAAAAGCGAAGCTTTAGCAATTTATTATAATGAAAAAAACATAGTTTTATTATAATGAAAACAGTATAAGTATTCCGAGGGTTCAGTTACTTCACGGGTTTCCTACCAGCAGAGCTGGAATCACTATTACGTAAGAACGCTTATTCTGATCGACTACAAACCTTCACCGCTGATACATCTTAGAGGAAGCTGTCATGTCTGGAACCTCTTATCGAGTATTTAAACTTATGCGTTTGTGACTAAACGTGCTAATGGCAAAACGTTTATCAAGCCCTTAAATATTTTTTTTTGTACGGCTTTATTGGAGAACCGGTAATGCACTAAGATAACAGGGTTTTTTTTTCTGTTGCTGTGATCTATGTGGGATAACTCGAGAATGATTATTATAGTTGGCTTTAAACTTTCATGGGTTTAGCGCTTCTTTTTATATTATAATAATAATTTAAACTTTCAGCGTTAATGAGCCATAGAGGAAGGTTCAGATTGTTTACAGAGATTTGTATACATGTAAACACAGCAGTTGTTCCTACGAAATAACTTGAGAATGCATCTGCATATTTGCTTCAAACCTTACAGGAAGGTTGAGACTGGTACTGGAGTGCGCAGGTGCTTATTGGCCTTATTTTTTAAAAAACGGGGGGACTTTTCCATGCTCTAACTTGAGAATGCAACTTGAGAAACTTCAAACTTTAATTGCTGGCGTATTTTCTTCCAAGAAAAGTTCTTATTGATTTGAGCTGTTCAAGTCCTAGTTAACTAATTTGTTTTTTAAGCAAACTAGAAAAAATCCTACAATAACTAGAGATTGCTTCTTTTGAACGTGTTGAAACTTTCAAAGCTGGTGTATTTTAGCCGAAAACTGAATAATTTAGTGCTGTGCCGATGCTAAATTACCATTTTTATTGGAGAAATTGGAATATTAGTTTCCATGTGATAATCTGCGAATGCCTCTTCTGGTCGGCTTCAAACCACCAACAGTGATTATTTAATGCATTTGAAAAGCTTGGTGTATTCTCTATTTTTTTAGTAGCATGATGTAGATGGGGCTGGGGTTATAGAACTTTGGGGACACCTTTCTCGAATCACGCAGCGGCCGAAACACAGTTAAACTTGTATAAGTGTTCCATGTCTTGTAATATGCAAAGCACCACTGTGAAAAAAATAGTGGAACTTCCAAGCGATCTCGTGATTTCTCTCATCAATGTGATAAATAACGAAATCGCTTGGAAGGTCACAATTTTTCACAGTGGATGTTATGCCTATTGTGATATAATGTTTACTGTGATATTATTGCATTTCTTGTAATGCACATTATTATGCATGCCAAGGAATGAAAAACTAATCAGCAGCCTAGTGGCACCAGCTCTGGAGTGACAGAGTTGTGTGACCTGACCTGGTGTGGTGTGTACTGCGTGCCTTGTCTCATGGTGCCTAGGTTCGAGCCTCCTCTGGCCTAAGATGAATGTAAATAATATCGCTGGTTCTGCAAATTATAAGCCTATTGTATATACTTTAATGACCCTAGTAATTTCTCTCTAGTTTTCTCTCATTCTCATCATTCTCATTTTCATCATTCTCATTCTTATTCTCATTATCTCATTCTCTCACACAGGATAGAGAGAGATTATTCCGTGTGTGTTTTGAGGGCCTCCAATATTTGCACTGAGCAAGCTAACCAATCCCCTGTAAAACGAGCGCTAGATCGCTAAATATGACGCGCTAAATGAGACAGAAAACAGTGGGCAAGAAATGAGTAATAACGGCAGGAGCGAATTGAGAGAGAGGAGAGAGACATTGATACAGGCATGAAATTTTGGATGATGTGAAAAGTAGAAAGAATGATTGTACACAGTATGATTGTACACAGTATGATTGTACACAGTATGATTGTACACAGTATGATTGTACACAGTATGATTGTACACAGTATGATTGTACACAGTATAATTGTACACAGTATTGGATTTTTATGTTGCAGGGATCGCTACTGCTGTGGTCCACCATGGTGATACTCAGACCACTGAATCCAACACTCAGACAATTGAATCCAACACTCAGACAATTGAATCCAACACTCAGACAATTGAATCCAACACTCAGACAATTGAATCCAACACTCAGACCACTGAATCCAACACTCAGACAATTGAATCCAACACTCAGACAATTGAATCCAACACTCAGACAATTGAATCCAACACTCAGACAATTGAATCCAACACTCAGACAATTGAATCCAACACTCAGACAATTGAATCCAACACTCAGACAATTGAATCCAACACTCTGACCACTGAATCCAACACTCTGACCACTGAATCCAACACTCTGACCACTGAATCCAACACTCTGACCACTGAATCCAACACTCTGACCACTGAATCCAACACTCTGACCACTGAATCCAACACTCTGACCACTGAATCCAACACTCTGACCACTGAATCCAACACTCTGACCACTGAATCCAACACTCTGACCACTGAATCCAACACTCAGACCACTGAATCCAACACTCTGACCACTGAATCCAACACTCTGACCACTGAATCCAACACTCTGACCACTGAATCCAACACTCAGACCACTGAATCCAACACTCAGACCACTGAATCCAACACTCAGACCACTGAATCCAACACTCAGACCACTGAATCCAACACTCAGACCACTGAATCCAACACTCTGACCACTGAATCCAACACTCTGACCACTGAATCCAACACTCAGACCACTGAATCCAACACTCAGACCACTGAATCCAACACTCTGACCACTGAATCCAACACTCTGACCACTGAATCCAACACTCTGACCACTGAATCCAACACTCTGACCACTGAATCCAACACTCTGACCACTGAATCCAACACTCTGACCACTGAATCCAACACTCTGACCACTGAATCCAACACTCTGACCACTGAATCCAACACTCTGACCACTGAATCCAACACTCTGACCACTGAATCCAACACTCTGACCACTGAATCCAACACTCTGACCACTGAATCCAACACTCTGACCACTGAATCCAACACTGCTACAACTAAATCTGGATTACACACTGAGAAATTTACAACGGAATGTATACAAATGCATCTAATGTTTTGGAAAGAGTGAAACTGAAATATTCCCGTAGAGAAAATACATACATTACGTGTTAATTTTCTTAACACTAAGAAAATGAGCTGAGGATAAATTTTCCTCAGGAAGCCAAAAATATATAAAAATTCATTGTGCAGGTAATTTTTTATGCATTTTTTTTGTAGAATGCAGATGGAGAAATTTTGTAAAAAAAAAAAATATATAGAATGGAAAAACACAATACCGTGGCTGGAAAAATTCACACGTAATTCAGCGTTTGTGATGGAAACTTTAATCGATGTTTCGGTCTCTCCTGCATCATTATCACACCGGGAATTAATAACTGTTATCTCTCCGAAATTTTAGTTGTGTTAGTTGTCTCTTAATAAATATTACCTCTGAAGATATTCGAAAATATTCCAAGAAATCGGATTCCAGATTTACGAAGTAAGATCTTTTACCCGGAATTTAAGGCACTGAAGATGGACTCGTTGGAAGGAGGAACACTGCAGCAAGCCTACTGGCCCATACTAGGCAAGTCCTCGTCAAACCCAAACCCACTAGCAAAAATATTCGCCCAACCCATCATCAATGTTACCCAAGGAATAAGTTTTAATAACTTGATTAACTCAAGTGAAAGTACCATTCAAGTCCATCCCCTTTTATTCACGTATTTATCTAAACTATACTATAAGCTACCAAAGCCTGATAAAAAGACGAGTATGGAACACGGACTTGGAACCACCAAACCCGAAAAAAATGGGGCAGAAGAGAGAGGAGGAAGAACGTTCGCATAGGGAAACAACAGATGAATGTACCACTGGATGAATCAAAATATTTGATATGTTGATTAACGTAGACAGGACACTACGAGCATAGCTCACTCTTGTAGCTACCAACACGAAAACCAACATAGCTCACTCTTGTAGCTACCAGCACTGGGACACTACCAACATAGTTCACTCTTGTAGCTACCAGCACTGGGACACTACCAACATAGTTCACTCTTGTAGCTACCAGCATAGCTCACTCTTGTAGCTACCAAACTAGCTCACTCTTGTAGCTACCAGCCTAGCCCACTCTTGTAGCTACCAGCCTAGCCCACTCTTGTAGCTACCAGCCTAGCCCACTCTTGTAGCTACCAGCCTAGCTCACTCTTGTAGCAAGATAATAAGTAACTACAGCAACCAGGAGAGCCAACAAGACCTCTTCCTCACTGCTCTCTCATAAAGACTTGCCTCTTCATATATTGTAAAACTTAAACACAATCGCTCCTAAAATTCGCAGCAAACTGAACAATGTAAAAGAAGATCTCTTGACATAATCACAAGTGTGTTACCATGAAGAATGAAGCGAGGGGGGGAGGAGGGTGGAGAGGAAGAGGCAGAAGAGGATGATTAACAGGAGGGGAGCAGGCACTGGAGTAGGAGGAGCAGGGGAAAGTAGAAGGGAGAAGAGCGGGAGAATAGAGAAGGATGATGAGACCCCTTCTTCCCTACCCTCCTACCTCCACCCCTTCCTCACCTCCCTTCCTTTTCCACCCTTTCCTACCTCCTCCGTTCCTTCCACCCTTCCCAAGGAACGAACTCTCATTTTTTCACCCGCCTCTCTCTCATTCCCTCTGATTCTTCTAAGCTTCTGCGTGGCCTTTCATTGCGTTCTTTTTCTCATCTTAGACATCACTGTACAAGAGCTGCTGCTCTCAGCGTTCACTTCCCACTCTGTCTCAAGCACATCTTCCGCCCCAGATGCAACGGCAGTTTAAGAACATCCAAGTTTCAGTGTTGTGAACGCAAGAGACGGGGCACTGAACGCTATCTAGTGGGAAGCATCCCACTGGCAAGAGGGGGTGGAAGGGCCTTTCCAAATTTTTCTCTGCTGTAGATACGGCCTCGAGGTCCTTTAAACGTTGAAACAATGAGAGCTGACATCATTATCATTTTTCCTGGGTTCTCGTGGAGGGAGGCTGTGAGGGGCCTGGCCTTAAACACGTCACTCCCGTGTCATCAGCACAGGTGATAAAAATCACTCGCAGAGACAACCTCTTCCTTCCACGTCACACTAGACCCAAAAAATATTTGAAGCCCGTGTGAGAATAACTTGGAAATGAGATGTTGAAAATTACATTCGTCTAGGTTTTCCAGGAGGAGGAGGAAGAAGAGGAGGAGGGGGAGGAAGAAGAGGAGGAGGAGGGAGGGAGAGAGGGAGGGAGAGATGTCTATTGCTGCCTTATACCTACTAACTAAGTCCTCACTTCTACGCTTGGCTACATCATTGCCTCCAGCACTGGGGCAGATAATGGGATTGATCCCATTGCCATGCATAATGTTGTCAAGCCGGCTAACAGTGTCTTCCATCCCAGCCCCAGGAGAGCAAACCCTCTGTCTCCTACTCCTATCTGTCAAGCAGAAGGCCCTATCCATATATCTAACTTGGCTATCCCCAACAACAACAATGTTTTTACCTTCCTTGGTACAGTTCGTCGTGACGTTCCCAGTAGTCGACTCACATTCGTCTGGTAGCACAGAAAAGGAGTTCGAAGTTTCCACAGCAGTCTCTTTCTTCTTCGTATGGCTAAGTTCTACGTTATTTAACTTATAATTTAGATTCCCAATCAGCTTTAAACTTAATGGAAGGGGCAAGATTATTAAGAGCATCAAGGAAAGGTTGGAAGAGACTTGAGTCATGAGGCCAAAGAGCAAAGATGTCATCTACATAGCGAAGCCAGAGTGATGGACGTATATCAATAGTGGGAAGAAGAACAGTCTCGAAGTATTCCATGTAAAGATTAGCAAGAACAGGAGGTAGAGGAGAGTCCATAGCGACACAAAAGGTTTGAGAATAATATTTACCTTGAAAAAAAAAGGAGTTAGAGTCCACACAAAGGCGGATAAGATCAAGTCCTTCTTTATTTTATTTGCCTTTTCCCCCCTCTGTGTTCTTGTCCTAACCCATGCGGGCCGCTAGCTTCATTGCAGTGCTCCTTTCCTAGAATATGACTGACTCCACTACTACTACTAACACTTCCACTACTACCTCCATTATTACCCCACTTGCTTGTGCCCTCCCCTGTCTGCCTGCCTATAAATACCCCTTCCACCTGTCCAACACACAGACTACAAGCACCTCTCCACCTACACCTATACCCACAATAGACTACAAAACTAACTGTCAAGTCGCCACTGCTGCTTACTCTGCGATGGCAATCTCTCAAACTTACCAATCAGACTACTCACATATCCTTAACCTAATCTTGAATGCTAAATAAGGTCTTGAGGATATATATAAATAAGGTCTTGAGGATATCTCTCCAAGAGAGAACCCGCAATAATGGATTCAAATTGGATAAGTTTAGATTTAGAAAGGATATAGGAAAGTATTGGTTTGGAAATAGGGTAGTTGATGAGTGGAACAGTCTGCCTAGTAGGGTCATTGAAGCTATGACCTTGGTTAGTTTTAAATTTAGGTTGGATAAATTCATGAGTGAGAGGGGTTGGATTTGAGTGGGACTCGCACTCGAGTTAATAGAATCTTCAAAGCTTATTTCTTGGGTAGAATTGAAAATTAGGTTGGGGAATTATTCTGTTAGTGGGATGGATTGTGAAGGACCTGCCTAGTATGGGCCAACAGGCCTGCTGCAGTGTTCCTCCTTTCTTATGTTCTTATGTTCTTATGAGAGGGAGGGAGAGAGGGAGGGAGAGAGGGAGGGAGAGAGGGAGGGAGAGAGGGAGGGAGAGAGGGAGGGAGAGAGAGAGGGAGGGAGAGAGGGAGGGAGGAGAGAGGGAGGGAGGGAGAGAGGGAGGGAGGGAGAGAGGGTGGGAGGGAGAGAGAGAGGGAGGGAGGGAGAGAGGGGGGGAGAGAGAGAGAGAGAGGGGTGAAGGATACCTAGAGTTTACCTGGATAGAGTTCCGGAGGTCAACGCCCCCGCGGCCCGGTCTGTGACCAGGCCTATAGTGAACAATTGGAACTTACTGAGAGGGAGAAAGTGACTGAGGAGAAAAAAGGGACTGACGGAGGTAGAAAAGGACGGGAGCAGGAGAGAGAGAGAGGGAAGGAAGGGAGAGCAGGGAGGGCAAGCTCATGTAAGAAAGGTGTTTCTTGTGTAAAATAAGTGTTGATACTCTCCTAATTTTGTTAATTAAGTATAGCGCGTGTCGACACACCGGGGAAAATATCGTGGAAAATGTCACCCAATTTATCAAGGGTCCTAACCTGGCCCGGCCCACATGGTCCAACTTTTAACCCTACCTGACCCGACCTGAGTCGCCCTACTAGGTCGACCTGTCATTCTTCTTGACAAAATGACACCGAGATATATATCAACTTCTTCATTAAAGACACCCATCACTGTCGTGTACACTAATGTGAAACTGTTGATCAAAAAAAGTAATGCTATCTTGATTTGTTTCTCGACAGGACTGTCTGTCTGTTTCTCTCTCTCTCTCTCTCTCTCTCTGTCTGTTTCTATATCTCTCTCTCTCTCTCTCTCTGTTTCTCTCTGTCTGTCTCTCTCTCTCTCTCTCTCTCTCTCTCTCTCTCTCTCTCTCTCTCTCTCACTGTGTTTCCTCTGACAGGGAGTTTTTTTTTTTATTTCGTTCTGAAGTTTATTACAAAATATTATGTTTGGTATTGAGAGAGGCTTCCAACAGATTGTGAAATTTAATTTGCCTTAAAACTATGTATGTTAGAACGAGTGAGTGAATGAATGAGTGGGTGGATAAAGGAAGGGGAGGATGGGAAGGTACTACAGTTCTGTTACATGAATGGGAGACGGAAGCCTGTTAAAAGTTTTGCACTCTGGCATGAACTGCTGCCTTTGTCCCGCAAGACAGCGGGAACCCACAATATAGCAAGAATACTTTCCACTACACTTAAAATACAACACCCACTTTACACTCCTGTGTTTCTCAGTGTTTCTTATTCCTCTTAACATCCTTATTTTCTTTCTCATTTAGGAGTGCTGGTCTGTGACCGGGCCGCGGAGGCCATGATGCCCGGGACCAGCAAGATACAATATATATCCCCAGGTATCCCTCACAGGGTATCCCTAACAGTAAAGGAACTGTTCATCCCACCTCTGTACCCCAGCATCTTCATCTCCATGAAAATATTGCATCCTGGGGTGCTAGGAAGAACTGGGGAGGTGGTATACCTTAGGTTGGGCTGCGATAGAAATGGTCTGCCTTAAATTGGGCTGCGATAGAAATGGTCTGCCTTAAATTGGGCTTGGATAGAAATGGTCTGTCTTAAATTGGGTTTTAGAAGGAGCTGAAGCAAGTTAACTTGGTTAATCATTATTTTCATTGTAGAGATTATCATTATTACCATGATTATTTCCATTATCATCATCAATTTCATCATTATAAAAATAATGGCGATAGCAGTAGTAGAAAACAACAGCAGCACCGACATCAACAGTGGATGTTCATCAACAGAGAACTTTCTTCAACAGAGAACTTTCTTCAACAGAGAACTTTCTTCAACAGAGAACTTTCTTCAACAGAGAACTTTCTTCAACAGAGAACTTTCTTCAACAGAGAACTTTCTTCAACAGAACTTCAGAACTTTCTTCAACAGAGAACTTTCTTCAACAGAGAACTTTCTTCAACAGAGAACTTTCTTCAACAGAGAACTTTCTTCAACAGAGAACTTTCTTCAACAGAGAACTTTCTTCAACAGAGAACTTTCTTCAACAGAGAACTTTCTTCAACAGAGAACTTTCTTCAACAGAGAACTTTCTTCAACAGAGAACTTTCTTCAACAGAGAACTTTCTTCAACAGAGAACTTTCAACAGAAACTTTCCAACAGAGAACTTTCTTCAACAGAGAACTTTCTTCAACAGAGAACTTTCTTCAACAGAGAACTTTCTTCAACAGAGAACTTTCTTCAACAGAGAACTTTCTTCAACAGAGAACTTTCTTCAACAGAGAACTTTCTTCAACAGAGAACTTTCTTCAACAGAGAACTTTCTTCAACAGAGAACTTTCTTCAACAGAGAACTTTCTTCAACAGAGAACTTTCTTCAACAGAGAACTTTCTTCAACAGAGAACTTTCTTCAACAGAGCACCTCCACCAAACAGAGCACCACTGTCTTTATCATTCCTCTGATTCCTTCTTTATCTCACTTTTTAAATCTCTATTTCTTTACAATGCTGCATCTTTCTCAGTTATCTTTACTGTTCATTTGCTTGCCTGATGAGAGGGAGGCAGGAAGGAAGGAGTTCATGCCGTACATTTTGGTAGATTTCTCTCTCTCCCTCGTTAATCCCCTGTTTGATCGACTGTAATCTCCTGTAATGCCTTGTATTAATCGCCATCAAGCGAGGAAAGTGGAGGGACTTGTACACGCTCTTCACACGATAGAACAAAAATAATAACACAAGCTTCACAGGGCTGTGTTCGAAGCCTCGGCTGTGTTCATTGTGTTTGTTGTGGCATTTATTGTGTTGTGGGACTCAGTGTATGTGTCGTGGGATTCAGTGTGTGTCGTGGTAATCATGTTTCTGCGTAGAGCTTTATGAAGTAACATTTTGCTCTATGTAGAGGTTAATAAATTCTGACTTGATAAAGCTCTACACAGAGAGATCACTTGTCTTGACGAAAGGCTGTTTAGTAACCTCTCTCTCTCTTCTTTAATATTATCAGAAATTCTATTCGAATTTGACAACACACTGCTAGGCCGAGGCAAACAGTCAGAATTACCTTGGTAGAGCCCGATTCGACGTAAACCATTAGTTACCTTATAGCAAACGGCAAAAGCAAGAAGTTAAGCTTGGTAGGGCTTGATGCAGCGTAATCTGTCAGTTGCCCTATAACCCACAGCAAGGAAAATATCGTTGGCAGGGCTCGGTATGGTGTTCACTGTCAGTTGCCTTATAAACCACAACAAGGAGAACTTTGGTGTTCGATTTGGTGTAAGCCGTCAGTTGCCTTATAAACCAGAGGAGGATAACGTTGGTAGTATATAGAAAGCTAGAACAATAAAGGCATTATGAACGGAAATAAGGAGTTAGGCAAAATATTGTGTAATTTGAGTATGCAGCGCCAGTGTGTAACCCTCATGGCATACAGTTTTGTTGCTCATAAGTTTCCTTAACAGCTTGTCTTCTTCCTTCCTTCCCTTCCTGTCTTCATTCCCTCCCTCTCTCTCTCCCTAATTTCCTCCCTCTCAGACCTTTCCCATTTATTTTCCCCTCTTATTCTCCTTCAGTCTCTCCTCACTTCCATAACCATCCCTCTGTGAGTGTAAATAGGAGGCGGAGGAAGAGGAGGAGGAGGCGGAAGAGGTGGTGGTGGTGGAAGTGGTGGTAGAAGAGATGCATCTCTTCTTTTAAAACACAAAAGTTAACTCGATCTAAAAGTGCGTGTGGCAGCCTCAGTAGTGGCAGGACTTCCTCTCCCTCCTCCCTACCTCTCTTCTCCTCCTCCCTACTTCACCTCCCCCTTCTACCTCTCTTCTCCCTTCACCCTCCCTTGCCCTCCGTCTTTCCTCCTTCTGTTTCTCTTCTTTCCCCCTCCTGCTTCCTTAACCCTTTCTTCCTGCCCCCCCTCCTTTCTCGTCTGTCTTCATCTTCCCTCAAAACCCCCCCTCACTGGTTCATCTTCCCTCACAAGACCCCCTTACTGGTTCATCTTCCCTCAAAACCCCCTCACTGGTTCATCTTCCCTCACAAGACCCCCATTACTGGTTCATCTTCCCTCACAAGACCCCCTCACTGGTTCATCTTCCCTCACAAGGCCCCCTCACTGGTTCATCTTCCTCACAAGACCCCCTCACTGGTTCATCTTCCCTCACAAGACCCCTCACTGGTTCATCTTCCCTCACAAGAACCCCTCACAAGACCCCTCATTGGTTCGTCTTCCCTCACAAGACCCCCTCATTGGTTCGTCTTCCCTCACAAGACCCCCTCACTGGCTCATTTTCCTCACAAGACCCCCTCACTGGCTCATCTTCCCTCACAAGACCCCTCACTCGCCGTCCTTCCCTCACAAGACTCCTCACGCCGTCATTTCCTCACAAGACCCCTCACTCGCCCTCCTTCCCTCACAAGACCCCTCACGCCGTCATTCCCTCACAAGACCCCTCACGCCGTCATTCCCTCACAAGACCCCTCACGCCGTCATTCCCTCACAAGACCCCTCACGCCGTCATTCCCTCAAGACCCCTCACGCCGTCATTCCCTCACAAGACCCCTCACTCGTTCTCCCCTCAGGAGACGTTCACTGTTGGTGTCTGTTGTGTCCTGTTGAGTGTGGGAGTGTAAGAGTAACCAGTAACCCACTTAAACAGCCCCAATCACCAGCCTCCGTTGAAATATGTGTCCTCTATAATGAAAGCGAGCGAGGCTAACACAATACACACAGAATTATTACAAGACGCAGCCTCGCCCATTTCGGAGCGCCGGTTCCATCCAAAATTTAGTTACATTGAAAGGAGAAATTTAATATTCCTTAATCTCATTACATTTCCATTATTCTGCAAGCCAAACGCGATTACCCGGAATACAGGAGAGTCCCTGGGATACAGGGCCCCGCCATTATGTATCGGCGATGGAACTGAGTCGGTCCACATTACGGCTAAATGTCTTATTTATGCACATTACCTCGGCATATGAACACGTGGGCCGAGGCAAGGAAATTAATAAAGGAGTCTAGGAGAGATCTCTATGGAATTATAACTCCTGTGGCGCCGTGTAGGATGTGTGAGTATTGTCTTGTCTGGAGTGAGTTGTGTGTGTCTGTGTTTCTCTCTCTGGCTGGGTGTAACGGGTTGTGTGTGTGTGTGTGTGTGTGTGTGTGTGAGCGTGTGTGTGCGTGTGTGTAATGGGTGATGGGAGAAGAGTAATGGGGAGGCTTCGGTTGGAGGAATGTGATGGTGTTTTCTCCTATTTGTAGTTGAAGGGGTCGATTTTCAGCTCCTGGTCCCGCCTGTTCACTAGCCGTAACTGGGTTTCCTCAAAGCCGCGCGAGCCCTGTCATATGCATTCTTAAAACTAAAACTACGTAAGGATTCTGCCTCTACTACGCTCTCTAAACCGTTCCATTTCTGTAGTTAAAGAAATATTTCTTAACATCCTTGCAATTCATCTGGGTTTTAACTTCCAACACTTCTCTAGTGTACCTGATTCCCGCCTCTCGAACAGTCTGTCGCTGTCCATCCTATCAGTTCGTCTGTATTTTGTACATTATCATAATGTCACTCTGGTCCTTCTGTCCTCTTACTGTTTGTCATTCAGTTTTTTCTTAGTCTCTCCTCATACCTCATAGCTTTGAGATCAATTTTATTGGTATGCTATGAACTTTTCCACCTTGACATGCTTCATCAGAAGGGTTCCATACTGGTGCTGCATACTCCAGGATGGGTCTGACATATGCTGTGTATGTCGAGGTTCCTGGAAACTAACTTTAGATTTCCCAGACGCGTCTTTGATGAGGTTATTTGGTTAATGTATGCTTCAGGCAATATGCTCGAAGCTCTGCTCACCCCGAGATCTTTCTACCCATCCTGTGGGTGTGTAGTCAAAAGATTACTGAGGTACATAATTTGTCCAGGGACTGGGCCCCAAAGTTTTGATAGCTGAACAAGTTACAAAGGTAAGGAACTCCAGGTAGATCTAATCACAATCATGACCAAGTTGCAAGGTAATGAACTCCAGGTAGATCTGGTCACAATCATGACCAAGTTACAAAGGTAATGAATCATCCACACGTCATACACGGGTCTTAAGTGAAGTTAGCAGACTTTATTCCCCGAGTCTGTACCCTGTCTTCTTTGCCCTTCCCCAATTTTCATAACTTTGCAGTTAATGGGGCTAAATTTTCATCGTTACTTATCAGACCAGTGTTGCAGCTTTTCCAGATCTGTTGTTGCCTTTCTGGTCTGCTCCTGTTTGTATTCTCATCAGTTTCACATCTGCGAACAGTGACACTTTTGATTCGATTTCTTCTGTCATATCGTTTACGTAAACAAGAAATAGTAATGGTCTTCGTATTGACCCTTGTGGAACCCCACTTTCCAATTCCGACACTTCCTTCTGGGTAATATCGCGGTGTTTCCTTCCTGTCGGTTATTCCTTGATCGAGTGTAATGTTTTCCCTCTTATTCGTGTCTGTTCCTCCAGCTTTTGCAGTCTCTTGTGCAGTGCTCTATTGAGCGCCTTTGTACAGTCCAAAAATATGCAGTCCACCCATTTCTCTCTTGCCTTACTTCTGTCACTTAGTCATAGAACTAGAGCAGATTTATGAGACAGGATTTACCATCTCCAAAACAATGCTGGCTGTTGTTTATTAAGACACTGACGTGTAGTTTAACGCTTCCTGTGTGTCCTCTTAAATATAGGGACTAATTAGCTGTTTTCCACACCCCCGGCAGCTGCCCTGTGCCAACTGACTTGCCGAAGATTTCGGCACTAGTGGTTCACATAATGCTTCTGATCTCTCTCGCAGAATCCACGGAGAGATGTTTCGTTATATTGCCTGTGTGTGTGTGTACTCACCTAATTGTGGTTGCAGGGGTCGAGACTCAGCTCCTGGCCCCGTGTGTGTGTGTGTTGTTCACTCCAACATCAAGCAAGATAAGTGTGTGGGTCTGAGGTGGTTGAGCACTCTCCACCCTTCCTCAAACTGTGGATGGGTTAGGTGTGGGTGATGGGTCACCATCACCCCTGTGATGGGTGAGGAACGTTGCGAGTAATAGTTTATGCTGCTAGGACACGGCGGTTCTGGTTCTACGGCTTAGGATGGATGAGCGCCGTCACGTAGCCTCGGCGCTCTTGGTACTATATCTGGGGCGTTACGAGTTAGTCACCTTACACAACCGCTGTGTACCAGGCAGTATCAGTGATGCATAGCTGGTATCTTCACTCCCGTGTTGTTGACGGTGCTGGTATTAAAACTAGCCGAGGGCTCTGCTCGTGGGCAGTCCCTACTACGGGTCACACCCCTACCTCTGGTCTGTATACAGCGACAGAAGGTGGAGTAGAGGTAGTGATAGTGTGTTCCAGCCAGTCTCGTGGAGTGGTGGGATTGTTGGGGAATTTTTATGGTCTCCCAAATACGTTAAGATACATCAACCAGGAGGATGGTATCTCGGTTGATCTGCCTTTCTCGTCTGGAAGGTTAAGTAGTGTTGCTGAACAACTTGAGAATAATACTAGCATCGTAACTACAGAACTGGCAAGTTACTGGTCAAAACTTTGATCTAGATTATGCCTGAGGGACTGACCACCTCGAAATTCCTTCTTAATTAAAGGCTGAGGGACTGACAACCTTGAAATTCCTTCTTTAATGCTGAGGGACTGATCACCTGGTAGTTACCTCTCCACTGCTTCTGTTTTTTTTTAAGTATTTAAATCACCTATGTATTTGACTGAGGAAGTCTGCTGATCAAGTAATACGTTTCGAAAATAAATACCCAACAGTTGCACATGTCTTGCTTATCTGTTGCTAAAACCATTATATTTTGACAAAAAATAATATATATAATATATATAATGTCGTGTCGAATAGGTAAAATTTGCTATTTTGGCTTAAATAGCAACGCTCTTCTTGCCGAATAAGGCAAGCAAAAATTTGTGTATGCAATAATTTCGCAAAAATCATTCTGAACCTAACGAAAAAAATATATTGTGTTTATTATTAAATTATTGTAAACTTATCTAAAATATATTTAGTTGGATTATGCTAAATTAAATTGCGCTTGTTATAATAAGGTTAGGTAAGTTTTCTAAGGTTCTTTTGGTACAAAATTATTAATTTCTACGTTAACATAAATGAAAAAAATATGCATTTAAACGTATAAGAGAGAATTTTAGAAAAGACTTATTAATGTAAAAATTGACAATTTTGTACGAAAAGAACTTTAGAAAACTTACCTAACCTTATTATAACAAGTGCAATTTAATTTAGCCTAATCCAACTAAATATATTTTAGATAAGTTTACAATAACTTAATAATAAACACAATGAAATATTTTTTTCGTTAGGTTCAGAATGATTTTTGCGAAATTATTGCATACACAAATTTCGCTTGCCTTATCCGGCAAGAAGGGCGTTGCTATTTAAGTCAAAATCGTAAGTTTTGCCTATCCGGCACGATAATTTTTATATATATATATATATATATATATATATATATATATATATATATATATATATATATATATATATATATATATATATATATATATATATATATATATACTATATATATATATATATATATATATATATATATATATATATATATATATATATATATATATATATATATATACTATATATATATATATATAATATATATACTATATATATATATATATATATATATATATATATATATATATATATATATACTATATATATATATATATACTACTTATATATATATACTTATATATATATATACTATATATATATATATATATATATATATATAAATATAATATATATATATACACACACACAAAAATAAAACATGTTAACTACGAACAATAATATTTGCACGCAATTAACAAAAGAACTAAAAAAATAAACAACAACAACAGTATCACCAAAACAGATTGCTGGTGTCATTACCAAAATAATAATGAAAATGGCTGGTACGGGGCGCCAGTCATCCACAAAATTATAAATCTATTATCCGGTGGCGGGGCTCGAACCGGTGTCACAATCCTGAAGTCACAATCGTGTTACAATTATGCTGTGAACCCATTATGAACATGTTTTAATCGTGTCATAATTATGTCACAGTTTTGTCACAATGATGATACACTCATGACCTGGCCTGGGTCAGGTTTCCCTGGTGATTGCTTGTTCAACCAGGCTGTTACAGCTGGCGGCCCGCTGGCCCACATCTCCATCATAGTGTGGTTGAACCTGTTGGTAGCAGGTTCAAAAGTCTGGTACCACACTAATGTTGACGCAGTGCTCTCTTATTGTGCCCATGACGCCACTGCTTTTCACTGGGTTTATTTTACACTTTCATATCTTTCAATGTAATAAGGTTTTAACTGATGTTGATTGTTTTAACTTTGGTATTAGTGTTTATTAACGCTGAGTATGTTTATTCGCGCATATATATATATATATATATATATATATATATATATATATATATATATATATATATATATATATATATATATATATATGTTATTACTGTTACTATTATTACTATTACTACTACTAATATTACTACAACGTTGTTATGTTTTTGTGTTTACTAGGTACCAGACTGTCCAGTAACTTCCATGTGTATATTATGAGGTGTCTCATGTTAACAGTGTTATGTTACGATCACGTTACAGTCATGTAAGGGTCACCTTCAGTATTACAATAGTACATTCATGGGTCATTGTTTAATTCAGATCATATCTTGTGATCACGTCGCAATAACGTGTTACAATCACGGCACAGTCAAGCCATAAAGCCGACGGCATTGCGACAATCACGAAACGTCACAATCACGAAACGTCACAATCACGATACGTCACAATCATGACAAGTCACAATAACGAAACTAAATTTCCTATCACCTCATGCTGACTTCACAATCACCTCAGAAACACACGACAGTAACTTCACAATCGCAACACAGTCACGCAAAACTACGCAGCCAGAACACAATCGCGACGCAACGTAACACAAAATTCACAAACTGGAGAAAATCGCCTCACAATCACGCTACAATCCATTCACAATCACGTTACAATCCATTCACAATCACGCTACAATCCATTTATCAGCCCACTGCCACATCTAACTTAAATCTCCTGCATGATGACCCTCGACGGTGAGTCATCTGGCATCCTGAGGTCACACTCAGTGACACAATGTTCATTGTAGTTTTTTTTTGTAAGACACAACATAAATCGTTAAATTTGGATTCGTATTTATATTAATAACCCCGGCCGCCGGGAAATATAGTCAAAAAACAAAACGAGAAAAGTGCGTACGGGAGGTTAAATTTGCATATGAATGGGGGCAATGGGGGGGGGAGGAGGTAAATACGGCAGCCATTAACATTAAGTGGGAAGGAGTGTGTTGATGGGGATGGTCCTTGTTAGACGTGAGGGAGGGGGAGGAGAGGGAAGGGGAGGGTAGATGGGAAGGGGAGGGGTAGGGGTGAGGGGGGAGGGAATGGGCACTTCAACTCTGTCTTAATGGAAATTTTTGAAAATTTCTTAAAAATTTATTAAAAAAAATCATCGTAACGTGAAAATATTTCGAAATGCCGTTGTTTTTGTTTTGTGTAAAATATAGAGAGGGGAGAGGTACCAAAAAAAAGAAGGTTAGAGGGGTAGATGTAGAGGGGAGGGATTAGAAAGAGGAAGAGGAGAAAGATAGAGCGGAGATGAAGAGGAAAGAGGTATGGAGAGAGGGAGAGGAGAGAGGGAGCTAGGAGAGAGGGAGCCAGGAGAGAGAGGGAGCTAGGAGAGAGGGAGCTAAGATAGAGAGGGAGCTAAGATAGAGAGGGAGCTAGGAGAGAGGAAGCTAGGAGAGAGGAAGCTAGGAGAGAGGGAGCTAGGAGAGAGGGAGCTAGGAGAGAGGGAGCTAGGAGAGAGGGAGCTAGGAGAGAGGGAGCTAAGGTAGAGAGGGAGGGAGGGAGGTTAAAAAAAAGGAGAAAGATAGAAAAAGAAAGAAATAGAGAGATAAAGACACAGACAGGATATAGAGGAAAAATATAGACCAAGGTAAGATAATGAGGGTAAAGGGAGCTGGTGAACTGTGGTAGCCAGTTTACCCACGTAAACAAAGTGCCGAGAGGGGACACTTGAGGGAAGTTTAGGTCTACCCAAGATAGTTTGGGTGCGTCCCAAGATAGTTTGGGTAGGTTTGGGTGCATCCTAAGATAGTTTGGGTAGGTTTGGGAGCGTCCCAAGATAGTTTGGGTAGGTTTGGGGCTCGTCCCTAAAATGTTTGTGAAAGTGTCAAAAGCGCCCCAGGAGAGTCTAGAAACGGGGTGGGGAGCTTTAGGTCAACCTCTACACGCCCAGGAGCTGGAAGTCAACCTGAAACACGATACTGGTGTATGATTGCATTATACATCACTCTGGTGTGTGCCGAGTGTATTATACATCACTCTGGTGTGTGCCGAGTGTATTATTCATCACTCTGGTGTGTGCCGAGTGTATTATTCATCACTCTGGTGTGTGCCGAGTGTATTATACATCATCCTGGTGAATAATACACTAAGCTGTGCCAAGCAACTGAGAGGCGATTATGCAAATCTTTAAAATATTTACATTTTTTAGATTCTGATAATGAATTTAAATATCAGAGTGAGAGATGAAGGGGAGGGGGGTTAGTGGTGATGACGGAGGGAGGAATGGTGGAAGGTGGGGGGTGAGGTTGGTGGGGTGAGGTTGGGTAGTGGTGGGTAGGGGGGTTGATGTTAAGGCAGCTGTGTAGGTTCCAGTTCTATATATAAAATTTGATAAAATTAGAATTCCGATTTTAGTTCAGTAATTTGTTAATGCCTCATCGGGATGGCTTTTAACCTACGCCGATGACTTGAGAATGCAATTTCTGAGCAGTGCTTCTGATCACAGGGAAGACCACGAGCCCCACCAGTAGCACTTCATCCCTCTAGGATCAGAAACCCTTAAGGAACTGGGCTTCAGGCTCGATGAAGCCACCAGACACCCGAGGGTTGCTACCTTTTCCCTTCAGCGCTTCTGTTTGGCGATCCAGAGAGGGAATGACAGCTGCATCTCGGGTTCTCGTCCGGCGTCTGAGGTCCAAGAACTCCACAACTTAAATTAGGTCTCCACATATTTTGCTATGCTACGTTTATGTAATTTCCATGACACACAAATGTAAACATATATATATATATATATATATATATATATATATATATATATATATATATATATATATATATATATATATATATATATGTGTGTGTGTTGCAGTTTTGTAGCTGTAGTGTAAGCACGCCTCTGGCAAGACAGTGATGGAATGAATGATGATGAAAGTTTTTCTTTGTCGGGCCACCCTGCCTTGGTGGGAAACGGCCTATGTTAATAAAAAATAAAATATATTATACATATGCACTTTATTCGTCTGTTTTTATGTGGTGGAATATTCATAATCTCGTTTTTTTCATAAGAAATGTGAATATTTAAGAAATTCTGTATATTATGTAGAGCTGGTGTATCGGTCTTCTAAATTTTACTCTAAAATCTTCAAATATCAATGTCAAAATACCTTTATTACTTTCATAGAAATTTTACGTTGAGTCGTATTTTGGATTATATTCAGAATTTTGTTTTAATTGTTAATTTTGAAGTTTTTTTTTTAAATATATAGTAATAGGTTGATGAATATTTTAAGACACCACTAACTGATCCATTGTTTCCCATAATAGCAAGAATGCTGGATTACGTCGTGAATGACACGTAAGAGAGATATTGGTGTTACTCTGTGTGTGGATTCACCTGTTTGTGGTTGCAGGGCTCCATTGGCGGCTCATGGCCTCGTCTCCTCGCTGGTCGATAATATGTCCACACACACTGCTCTAAGAGCTTTGTGTGTGTGTGTGTGTGTGTGTGTGTGTGTGTGTGTGTGTGTGTGTTTCACTCACCTGCGTGAGTATGTCACTCACAACTTCTTAAGGTTGGACTTGTGTTAAGATTCTAGACTTTAATGAATTTTGTAATGATTACTCTTGAAGCTGTGTATGCAGTTTACCTCCACCTTAGACTCGTTACCCTTAGTTACCATTCTCAGACTGAAGAACTAGTTTCTAATCTCTGCATCTCATCTGTACTCTCAGCCTCACCTCATCATTCCTTAGATCATCTTACACCTTGATTTTGTCTCCCTCCTGACCCTTCACTCTTCCACATCTTTTAGGCTCAGTTCAGTGAGACTGTTTATAACTTAGCGCTCTCAGTTGTGGAATCAATTGACCGTATATTTTACCCAGCTTCTCCGCATACTTTCTAAGATGTGGGTTCCATGCTGGTGCTGTGTACTCTAAATTTACCATGACAAACTTCGTGTCCTAACAATTTTTTTTTTTGAGGGTTTCTGAAAGTAATTCTAAGACTGGCATGATTGTCGAGGGTACAGTGATTGTATGTACCTCTGACGATATATTGGGTGTAATGCTTACTCTCAGATCCTTCACAATGGTCTACATTGTTTTCCTCCCAGTTTATTCTCTGTTTCAGGTCCTTCACGCTCTCTGATTTGCATAACATTTCACTTGTTTGGACTCGATTCCAGTACCTATTTGACCTCTCGTGGAGCCTGGTAGTAAACAGGTGCTATTTTGGGTCGCATCCTGGGGGTGAAGGGAGTAATGTACAAGTGGTAATAATAGTAATATAGAGGTAATATACAAGTAGTAATTGACAGGACTGTGCTTTGAAACGAGTAGAGAGAAGATAGAAATTCTAAGCATGAAAATTATTAACCTGTAAATGAGCTGGAGACGATAATTCTGAATCTGTAAATGAGCTCAGTCAAGATGGCAGCTCTTAGCCTGTAAAAAAAATAATTAACAGCGTAAACCCTTCTTCTTTTCCTTCTCTCTCTCCTTCCCTCCCTTTTTACCTTTCCCTCTCTCCTTTCCCTACATTTCCCTTTTTCTACCTTTCTGCATTCCCTCCCTTTCTCCTTTCCTCCTCCTCCTTCCCCTCCTCCTCTCCCTCTCCCTGCTCCATCCTATCAACAGTATTCATCCCTGAGGATCGAACTGGTGTCCCCTCAAACCAGCTGACAAAAAGGGGACACTTTTGTGACTGAAGGGTTGAGGGGAATCCGTGAGAAATAGCGAAATAGAAATAGAGATTGAGAGAGATGGAAGAGGAGGAGGTAGAGGGAGGGGAAAAGAGAGAGGAAGAAATGAGAGTAGATGGAAAATTGATGGAGTGAATGAGAGTGCAGGGGAGATGATTGATAGATTTATTGGTTGAGGAATTGATTGATAGATTCTTTGATGAATTGATTGGTTGAATAAATGGCTGCTGGAATAAATGGTTAATGGACTGATGAGTTGACAAATTGGTGAATTGGTTAATAGTTCGAGTTATTGATGATTGGCGCCGTAAAGGTCCCTAACACTATGTAACCGTAGATAAAAAAAACGCTTAAAAAACTCATTTCAGTTAAACGTGAAAACCGAAAAATTTTGAAGCATTGGTATTTTCATTGCTGGAGACGTTTCGCCAACCTGTGGCCTTTTTCATACCAATGCAGAGAATACTAGAGAGTAAGACACGTATGAATCTCTATTGGTGGAGACTTTTCGCCAACTAGCGGTGTTTTTCAGTATGGTTCTGAAAATAAACACATGAAGAAGAAAACACGTGTGCAACACCTGAGTGTGTTTACTATGAAGATATCCATGTATTGCACATGTCTTATTTATCAACTTATTTGTGTTGCAGGTCATTGTATAAATAATGGAGACGGTGGAGGACATAAGAGGAAATTTGAGGTCACTGTGACACAGTAGCACTGTGACACAGTAGTACTTTGTACTTTTGACTTATTTTCTACCATAGATAATAGAAATATTTTAATATTCATTAGAAGCTTTGAAAATTTGTTCAGTAATTGGTTTCGAAACACAGGTGGACAAATACTAGATGTTATAGAAACGTTTCGGTCGAGGAGCTTGATCATTTCAAACAGAGGTTAAAAAGACATTGCATAGGCGGAGAGGTGATGCATATCTTTCTAAATCAGTTTATCGGCATCTATTACCAGGGTTTATACCATATTGCTTACTAATAAAACATTCAATAAACCGGGAGCTTTAATTTTGTGAATCTTCTCAAATATTTCAAAATCTTCACAAATCCTTCATTAATTACCATGTTGAATGGTGTCATTTATTTTGTTAATTAACATTTCCAGGTACGAAAAGCGGAAAAAATGTCGTTAAATAATGAAATAAAAATGCCCTGAAGGATTGTTAATTTATGAAGAGCATTTCGGGCCTCGTACTGCCCCTCCTCAGGCCTCGAAATTTAAGGGACATTTACACCTCTATGTACTTTTTTATGCGAGGTCTTTTAACCGCTTACATTACTTTTTTTTCCCCATAAAAGATACATAATTAAAAGCAAATACTTGCTGTTTATTATAGGAAAATTTATTGAAATTTATTCAAACTTGTTAAAGTGAAAAATTTAAGAACATTCATTTATTGAAGTTCATTTTATTATACTTTTTACTAAAAAGTCGTAAAGTAAAATTTATTTAATAAAATATATTTATGTATTAAAATCTATTAATTTACATATTAAAATCTATTAATTTATATATTAAAATCTATTAATTTATATATTAAAATCTATTAATTTATAAATTAAAATCTATATACTAAAATCAATTATAATTTATATATTCTATTAAAATTTATATATTAAAATCTTTTAAAATGTATATACGTATCAATTTCTAATAAAACACGTACCTTAAAATATATTTAAATTGATATATTAAAATCTTTTAAGATGTGTATATTAATTTTATTCAAGTTTAGATATTAAAATTATTAATTTATTACGTGTATTCAAGAATTATTTAAATTAACAGTAAAACTGTATTAGGACCGAAGAAATCACTTGGGCGAAACGTCTCATTTAATAGGAGAATAGACACCTTGTTAGAATTGCCACACCTTCACCTCTTGAAAACTAAGATTAATTAGAGTTTTAAATTATTTTTAACAGTGGAATGATGTAGGAGATCTGCTGGAGTGGTAGAATGATGTAGATCTGCTGGAGTGGTAGAATGATGTAGATCTGCTGGAGTGGTAGAATGATGTAGGAGATCTGCTGGAGTGGTAGAATGATGTAGGAGATCTGCTGGAGTGGTAGAATGATGTAGGAGATCTGCTGGAGTGGTAGAATGATGTAGGAGATCTGCTGGAGTGGTAGAATGATGTAGGAGATCTGCTGGAGTGGTAGAATGATGTAGGAGATCTGCTGGAGTGGTAGAATGATGTAGGAGATCTGCTGGAGTGGTAGAATGATGTAGGAGATCTGCTGGAGTGGTAGAATGATGTAGGAGATCTGCTGGAGTGGTAGAATGATGTAGGAGATCTGCTGGAGTGGTAGAATGATGTAGGAGATCTGCTGGAGTGGTAGAATGATGTAGGAGATCTGCTGGAGTGGTAGAATGATGTAGGAGATCTGCTGGAGTGGTAGAATGATGTAGGAGATCTGCTGGAGTGGTAGAATGATGTAGGAGATCTGCTGGAGTGGTAGAATGATGTAGGAGATCTGCTGGAGTGGTAGAATGATGTAGGAGATCTGCTGGAGTGGTAGAATGATGTAGGAGATCTGCTGGAGTGGTAGAATGATGTAGGAGATCTGCTGGAGTGGTAGAATGATGTAGGAGATCTGCTGGAGTGGTAGAATGATGTAGGAGATCTGCTGGAGTGGTAGAATGATGTAGGAGATCTGCTGGAGTGGTAGAATGATGTAGGAGATCTGCTGGAGTGGTAGAATGATGTGGAGATCTGTGAGGGTAGAATGATGTAGGAGATCTGCTGGAGTGGTAGAATGATGTAGGAGATCTGCTGGAGTGGTAGAATGATGTAGGAGATCTGCTGGAGTGGTAGAATGATGTAGGAGATCTGCTGGAGTGGTAGAATGATGTAGGAGATCTGCTGGAGTGGTAGAATGATGTAGGAGATCTGCTGGAGTGGTAGAATGATGTAGGAGATCTGCTGGAGTGGTAGAATGATGTAGGAGATCTGCTGGAGTGGTAGAATGATGTAGGAGATCTGCTGGAGTGGTAGAATGATGTAGGAGATCTGCTGGAGTGGTAGAATGATGTAGGAGATCTGCTGGAGTGGTAGAATGATGTAGAATCTGCTGGAGTGGTAGAATGATGTAGGAGATCTGCTGGAGTGGTAGAATGATGTAGGAGATCTGCTGGAGTGGTAGAGATGATGTAGGAGATCTGCTGGAGTGGTAGAATGATGTAGGAGATCTGCTGGAGTGGTAGAATGATGTAGGAGATCTGCTGGAGTGGTAGAATGATGTAGGAGATCTGCTGGAGTGGTAGAATGATGTAGGAGATCTGCTGGAGTGGTAGAATGATGTAGGAGATCTGCTGGAGTGGTAGAATGATGTAGGAGATCTGCTGGAGTGGTAGAATGATGTAGGAGATCTGCTGGAGTGGTAGAATGATGTAGGAGATCTGCTGGAGTGGTAGAATGATGTAGGAGATCTGCTGGAGTGGTAGAATGATGTAGGAGATCTGCTGGAGTGGTAGAATGATGTAGGAGATCTGCTGGAGTGGTAGAATGATGTAGGAGATCTGCTGGAGTGGTAGAATGATGTAGGAGATCTGCTGGAGTGGTAGAATGATGTAGGAGATCTGCTGGAGTGGTAGAATGATGTAGGAGATCTGCTGGAGTGGTAGAATGATGTAGGAGATC
This sequence comes from Cherax destructor, assembly GCA_009830355.1. Lineage (NCBI taxonomy): Eukaryota > Metazoa > Arthropoda > Malacostraca > Decapoda > Parastacidae > Cherax > Cherax destructor. The sequence continues at coordinate 350,793 of WNWK01000196.1, read as the reverse complement.
TGCTGGAGTGGTAGAATGATATAGGAGATCTGCTGGAGTGGTAGAATGATGTAGGAGATCTGCTGGAGTGGTAGAATGATGTAGCATATATACAAAACACCACACACACACACACACACACACACACACACACACACACACACACACACAGTCAAGACGGTTTCAGGGACGGGAAATCCTGTGTCACAAACCTACTGGAGTTCTACGACAGGGTGACAGCAGTAAGAGAAGAGAGAGAGGGGTGGGTAGATTGCATTTTCTTGGACTGTAAGAAGGCGTTTGACACGGTTCCTCACAAGAGATTAGTGCAAAAGCTGGAGGACCAGGCAGGGATAACAGGGAAGGCACTCCAATGGATCAGGGAATACCTGTCAGGAAGACAGCAGCGAGTCATGGTTCGTGGCGAGGTGTCAGAGTGGGCGTCTGTGACGAGTGGGGTTCCACAGGGGTCAGTCCTAGGTCCGGTGCTGTTTCTGGTATTTGTGAATGACATGACGGAAGGAATAACCTCCGAAGTGTCCCTGTTTGCAGATGATGTGAAGTTGATGAGAAGAATTCAATCGGACGAGGACCATGCAGAACTACAAAGGGATCTGGACAGGCTGCAGGCCTGGTCCAGGAAATGGCTCCTGGAGTTCAACCCCACCAAGGGCAAAGTCATGAAGATTGGGGAAGGGCAAAGAAGACCGCAGACGGAGTACAGTCTAGGGGGCCAGAGACTACAAACCTCACCCAAGTAAAAAGATCTTGGGGTGAGTATAACACCAGGCACATCTCCTGAGGCGCACATCAACCAAATAACTGCTGCAACATACGAGCGCCTAGCAAACCTAAGAACAACATTTCGACATCTTAATAAGGAATCGTTCAGAACCCTGTACACTGTGTACGTTAGGCCCATACTGGAGTATGCAGCACCAGTTTGGAACCCACACCTAGCCAAGTACATAAAGAAAATAGAGAAAGTGCAAACGTTTGCAACACGACTAGTCTCGGAGCTAAGGGGTATGTCCTACGGGGAGAGGTTAAGGGAAATCGACCTGATGACACTGGAGGACAGGAGAGAAAGGGGGGACATGGTAACGAAATATAAAATACTGAGAGGAATTGACAAGGTGGACAGAGACAGGATGTTCCAGAGATGGGACACAGCAACAAGGGGACACAGTTGGAAGTTGAAGACTCAGATGAATCACAGGGATGTTAGGAAGTATTTCTTCAGTCACAGAGTGGTCAGGAAGTGGAATAGCTTGAGAAGCGATGTAGTGGAGGCAGGATCCATTCATAGCTTTAAGAAGAGGTATGATGAGGCTCATGGCGAAGGGAGAGAGACCCAGTAGCGGCCAGTGAAGAGGCGGGGCCAGGAGCAATGACTCGACCCCTGCAACCACAACTAGGCGAGTACAGCTAGGTGAGTACACACACACACACACAACACACACACACACACACACACACAAAACACACACACAAAACACACACACAAAACACACACACAAAACACACACACACAACACACACACACAAAAACACACACACAAACACACACACAAACACACACACACAAACACACACACACACACAACACACACAAAACACACACACACAAAACACACACACACACAAAACACACACACACAAAACACACACACACACAAAACACACACACACACAAAACACACACACACAAAACACACACACACAAAACACACACACACAACAAACACACACACAACACACACACACAACAAACACACACACCATTAATAACTCAACACAAACGTGGACAAAACACTCTTCACTAAGTCGTAATTTCTCTTCCTTAATTACTTATAATAAGCCTTCGCTAAATGAATTTGCAATTGATACTTGTCGAATTCATAATTACTCAGCAGAACTCATTATGGTCCTTAATTATTGTTCCATCAGAATGTTGTAATTAAAGTTATAATGAGAGAAGAAAACTAATTACTGTCCCATTGTTGAACTCTCTTAAAAAACATTGCTCAAGAGACGAGTTTTTTCCTGCAGCAGGTTTTTTTTTTTCAGTTTTTTTTCTTAGCGACCTGCATCTTTTTTCTTGTTGCTCCTTGCTGCTTCCTTCTTACTCCCTTCTTTTGCAACACTCCCTCCTTCTCTCACTCGTGTGTTCCTGCTCCCTTCTTTCCCCCCTCCCTTTCCCCCACTCGTGTGTTCCTGCCCCCTTCTTTTCCCCTTCCCTCACTCATGTGTTGTGTTTTTCCCTTTTACTCCCTTACTCATGCGTTTCTGCCCCCTTCATGTGTTCTCGCTTCCTCTACCCTTCATGTGCTCTCTCTTCCCCCCTTCATGTGTTCTCGCTTCCTCTACCCTTCATGTGTTCTCGCTTCCTCTACCCTTCATGTGTTCTCGCTTCTTCTACCCTTCATGTGCTCTCGCTTCCTTTACCCTTCATGTGTTCTCGCTTCTTCTACCCTTCATGTGTTCTCGCTTCTTCTACCCTTCATGTGTTCTCGCTTCTTCTACCCTTCATGTGTTCTCGCTTCCTTCTACCCTTCATGTGTTCTCCTTCTTCTACCCTTCTGTGTTCTCGCTTCTTCTACCCTTCATGTGTTCTCGCTTCTTCTATCCTTCATGTGTTCTCACTTCTTCTATCCTTTGTGTTCTCGCTTCTTCTACCCTTCATGTGTTCTCGCTTCTTCTACCCTTCATGTGTTCTCGCTTCTTCTACCCTTCATGTGTTCTCGCTTCTATCCTTCATGTGTTCTCGCTTCTTCTACCCTTCATGTGTTCTCGCTTCTTCTACCCTTCATGTGCCCTCGCTTCATCTACCCTTCAAGTTCTCTCGCTTCATCTACCCTTCATGTGTTGTCGCTTCTACCCTTCATGTGCCCTCGCTTCATCTACCCTTCAAGTTCTCTCGCTTCATCTACCCTTCATGTGTTCTCGCTTCTTCTACCCTTCATGTGTTCTAGCTTCTTCTACCCTTCATGTGCTCTCGCTTCCTTTACCCTTTATGTGTTCTCGCTTCCTCTACCCTTCATGTGTTCTCGTTTCTTCTACCCTTCATGTGTTCTCGCTTCTTCTACCCTTCATGTGTCTCCTTCCCTCCCTTCATGTGCTCTCGCTTCCTCTACCCTTCATGTGCTCTCGCTTCCTCTACCCTTCATGTGCTCTCCGCCCACCTCATTCCTCCCGCCCCTTCCCTCGGTTACCCTTATCTCTCCATCTACCTTCCCCTCCATTGCCCCTCCAGCCCCTCAACCCTTCCTTTCTACCCCTTCCCTGCCCTCCTTCCGCCTCCTTCCTTCCCCTCCCTCTTCCCTCCCTCCTCCGCTCCCTCCTCCGCTCCCTCCTCCCCTCCCTCCTCCCCTCCCTCCTCCGCTCCCTCCTTCAGGAGTTTCTCTATTATTTCCACTGAGACGCTGCTGCTGCTGCTGCTGCTGCTGGTGGGGTGAAATATTTACAGTTATCCTCAAGTGTTTCATCAAAGCGACAAAAAACTAAACAGCAGTGAGATTCCACTGTAATTAAAACTTTTATTTTTTTTGTGTGTGTTTTATGTGTGATCTGTGTGTATATGTTGTGTGTGTGTGTGTGTGTGTATGTGTGTGTGTACACACCTAATTGTGGTTGCAGGGGACTTCGAGTCTCAGCTCCTGGCCACATCTCTCTGCTCCTGGCTTCACTCCTGGCTGTGTGAGCCCTATCATACCTATTCTTAAATCTATGTATAAATTCTGCCTCTACCACTTCGGTATCTAGGTCGTTTCACTTCCTGCCCATTCTAAAGAATTATTTCCTAACATCCCACCGACTCATCTGTGCTTTTAACTTCCAGTTGTTGCCTTTCAAACACACACACTATCAGTTCCTTCGAGTATTTTATACGTCATAATCATATCGCCTCTTGTCGTCCAGTCATCTGGTGTAGTCATGCTTAGCTCCTCGTGCCTCTTCACACAGTTCGAACACCGCACTTTTTCAAGACGTGGGCTCCGTACTGGCGCTGCATACTCCAAGATGGGCCAGACATATGCCATGTATAAAGTAGTTAATGCCTCTTTGTTAATGTTCCAAAAAGCTACCTTAAATATTCCAGTCTCGCATTTACTGCAGCGGTTATTTGGTTGATGTGTCTCAGGTGAAATGCTCGGAACTATGCTCACCCCGAGGTCCTTCTCTTTCAGGGAGGTTTGCAGCCTTTGTCCCAAGAGCCTGTACACTGTTTCTGGACATCTTTGCATTTCTCTGATTTTCATAACATTACATTTGCTGGGTTAAATTTCGATAGCCACTTAGACCAATCCTGCAGTTTGTCCAGATCCATTTGTAGTCTATCCTGGTCTACTCCTGTTTGAATTCTCATTAATTTCACATCTGGAAGCAGGGATACCTCTGACTCAATTTCCTGTCAAGTCGTTCACATGCACAAGAAGCAGTACCAGACCAAGGACCTATCCTTGTGGAACCCCACTCGTCACACTAGCATATTCCAACACATTCTCTCTGACAGCGCAGGCTAGAAAAATACATAATTTACATTTGAAAAATCCTCGAGGGATTGGTCCCAATTCTGTACACAAAAATCACTCTCTACAGAAGCAAAAGACTTGGCAGACGGTGCAACATCTCCCCATGAAAAGCAAAGGTGCCGTCAATACACAGAGAAAACAGTAATGATGCAAAATAACCACTGTGAAAAAATAATGAAATTCCAAGCGCTGTCGTGATTTCTCACATTATGAACGATTTGTTCTTGATAATGTGAGAAATCACGAAAACTCTTGGAATTTCATTATTTTTTCACAGTTTTGTATATTGTGATATTACCTGTTTACTGTGATCTTATTGCAGCAGTAAGTATCAGAGGCCCAAGACTATCCAACAGCCTCCCATGATACATAACGGGGATTATCAGTTGACCCCTTGCTAACTTCAACATGGAACTGGATAAATACTTATCTGACCAGCCAGCCTGTGGTTCGTACGGTGGATTGTATACGGCCGGCATTAACAGGCTAATTGATCAGGACTTGATCTTCTGGAATGCCTGGTCATGGACCGGGCCCAGAAAGGCGTTGACCCCCGAACACCCTCCAGGTAGACTCCAGGTAGGCAGGCTGCTTCCTTCCCGTTAAGTATCCCTTGATCCACTGTACTGCTTTCTTTGTAATTCCTGTCTGTTCCTGTTGCTTCTGTGTCAGTCTATTTAGTACTGAATCGAATGCCTCCTTGCAATCCGAACATGTACAGTCCAGCCAATCGTCTTTCCTGCCTAAATTTGGTTTACCATATCATAGAACGCTAGCAAACTTATGAAAAATGTCCTGGTTGTATTTTATGAATCCACTCTCTTCCAGTTGTTCCACTATTTTTTTCTGATAATCTCCGTAATATTACTATGCACTGAATTACAGACACTGGTCTGGCAGCTGCCCTGTTTCAATAGCTTTGTTGAAGATTGCCTCTTCCTTTTGCAAAATCCAGGGAGAGATTTTGTCTGGTCCCATTGCCTTCAAGGTATTTAGTTCACTCGGTGTTTTCTTCACCTCTGTATTGTGTCCAGTACTCGTTGGTGCACTTTAACACTCTATCTCTCTCTCTCTCTCTCTCTCTCTCTCTCTCTCTCTCTCTCTCTCTCTCTCTCTCTCTCTCTCTCTCTCTCTCTCTCTGTGGGGGGGGAGGGGTAGTGTTCCTGATTTATCTGAAAATATCTCCTTAAATTTTGCTTTAGCTCCTCACAGACTTTCAGGTCATTCCTAGTGAGCTTCCTTTCTTCCTTCAGTTTTATTACCCAGTCCTTCACCGTTGCCTTCCTTCTGATGTGGCTGTACATCAACTTTGACTTGGATATTGATGTGTGTGTGTGTGTGTGTGTGTGCATACGTGCGGTAGTTATGTTTGGGAAGGTTGAGTTTCAGCTTAAAATTCCGCTTCTGTAAACTTCAGTTGACTGGAGTTAATTCTTAGTCTGGAGGACACGATAACCCTTGATACTGTGTATGTGGTTTGCCTCCACAACCTCCTCATCCAGATCAATCCACTTCCTTGCTGTGAAGTATTTATTACGGTGTCAGTCTCTCCCCTCTCCACCATTACACACACACACACACACACACACACACACACACACACACACACCTACACTAACATTGAAACCAGGCTGACCACACCATCACCCTGCCATGTCACACCCATCACCCTGCCATGTCACACCCATCACCCTGCCCTGTCACACCCATCACCCTGCCATGCTCACACTCCAACAGCACATTTCTCAAAAACCACTTACCTCCACTCTTGTCTAAAAACGCTCAAGCAAACTTATTGATTGTTTAAGCTCCTAGCACTCGCAGCCTCTTTAAACTCTTCCTGGGACAACCACTACCCTTCCTACCCTCCAACTCAGATATATACACCACCCTTCCCCAGTCATCCTATATTGCTTACCCCCTCTATGTGGCCAAACCACCTCAACAACCACTCCTCCTTCTGAATAATATTTTTGGTAACCTTAAACATAACTGACACGCTACAAAAACTCTGCATAATATTTACACCAGTCACTGCCCTCAAACGTTGCAATTCCCATAGCTGCAATATTTAAAACCCATGTTTTACGCCCATATAACAGTCTTGGTGCACATAAACTGCACTATTCTGTCTTCATAAATAAAGTTCTAAGTATCCACAGATGTGTCAGTGCACTACCCAACTTTTTTACTCTCTTCTGCTCTACGGTTTATCTCGTCTTTCACAGACTAGTGTTCCGACAAGTCCATTCCAAAATATCTGAACACATTAGCTTCTTCCATACTCGTATCGGATATCAATTTTTTCATTGTCTGGAATTTTTTTGTTACTGTCATCACATTACTCTTTCACATGTTCACTTTTCATTACCTCCTCTTATATACTATTCCAAATCCCTCCGTCAACGTTTTGCGAATTCTCAGAATCTTTCAAAAGAATCGCATCATCAGCAAAGAACAAGTGTAACAACTCCCACTTTGCATCTAATTCATTATATTTTACCCCCATACACCTCTTCCCAACTCCCAGAATTAACTTCTTTAACAACACATCAACAAATGTGTTAACCATGGTGGCATCACACACATCTCTAAGGCCTCCTTTTACTGCAAAAAATTCTCTCTCCTACATACCCTAACCTGAGCCTCACAATCAACATAATTCTTTACTTATAGTAACCTACCATATATATATATATATATATATATATATATTTTATTAACACATCAGCCGATTCCCACCAAGGCAGGGTGGCCCGAAAAAGAAAAACTTTCATCATCATTCACTCCATCACTGTCTTGCCAGAAGGGTGCTTTACACTACAGTTATAAAACTGCAACATTAACACCCCTCCTTCAGAGTGCCGGCACTGTACTTCCCATCTCCAGAACTCAAGTCCGGCCTGCCGGTTTCCCTGAATCCCTTCATAAATGTTACTTTGCTCACACTCCAACAGCACGTCAAGTATTAAAAACCATATGCCTCCATTCACTCCTATCAAATACGCTCACACATGCTTGCTGGAAGTCCAAGCCCCTCGCACACAAAACTTCCTTTACCCCCTCCCTCCAACCTTTCCTAGGCCGACCCCTGCCCTCCTTCCCTCCACTACAGATTTATACACTCTCAAGTCACTCTGTCTCGTTCCATTCTCTCTACATGTCCAAACCACCTCAACAACCCCTCCTCAGCTCTCTGGACAATCGTTTTGGTAATCCGCACCTCCTCCTAATTTCCAAACTCCGAATTCTCTGCATTATATTCACACCACACATTGACCTCAGACATGACATCTCCACTGCCTCCAGCCTTCTCCTCGTTGCAACATTCATCACCCATGCTTCACACCCATATAAGAGCGTTGGTATAACTATACTCTCATACATTCCCTCTTTACTTCCATGGACAAGGTTCTTTGTCTCCACAGACTCAAGTGCTCCACTCACCCTTTTCCCCTCATCAATTCTATGATTCACCTCATCCTTCATAGACCCATCCGCCGACATGTCCACTCCCAAATATCTGAATACATTCACCTCCTCCATACTCTCTCCCTCCAATCTGATATCCAATCTTTCGTCACCTATTCTTTTTGTTATCCTCATCACCTTACTCTTTCCTATATTCACTTTCAATTTTCTTCTTTTACACACCCTACCAAATTCATCCACCAACCTCTGCAACTTCTCTTCAGAATCTCCCAAAAGCACAGTGTCATCAGCAAAAAGCAACTGTGACAACTCCCACTTTGTATTTGCTTCTTTATCTTTTAGCCCAACACCTCTTGCCAAGACCCTCGCATTCACTTCTCTTACAACCCCATCTATAAATATATTGAACAACCACGGTGACATCACACATCCTTGTCTAAGGCCCATTTTTACTGGGAAATAGTCCCTTCCCTCCTCCACACTCTAACCTGAGCCTCACTATCCTCATAAAAACTCTTCACTGCTTTCAGTAACCTTCCTCCTATTCCATACACCTGCAACATCTGCCACATTGCCCCCCTATCTACCCTATCATACGCCTTTTCCAAATCCATAAATGCCACAAAAACATCTTTACCCTTATCCAAATACTGTTCACCTATATGTTTCACTGTAAACACTTTGTCTACACACCCCCTACCTTTCCTAAAGCCCCCTTGTTCATCTGCTATCCTGCTTTCTGTTTTACTCTTAATTCTTTCAATAATAACTCTACCATACACTTTACCAGGTACACTCAACAGACTTATTCCCCTATAATTTTTGCACTCTCTTTTGTCCCCTTTGCCTTTATACAAAGGAACAATACACGCTCTCTGCCAATCCCTAGGTACCTTACCCTCTTCCATACATTTATTAAATAATAGCACCAACCACTCCAAAATTATATCCCCACCTGCTTTTAACATTTCTATCTTTATCCCATCAATCCCAGCTGCCTTACCCCTTTCATTCTACCCACTGCCTCACGAACTTCCCTACACCCACAACTGGCTCTTCCACACTCCTACAAGATGTTATTCCTCCTTGCCCTACACACGAAATCACAGCTTCCTGTCTTCATCAACATTTAACAAATCCTCAAAATATTCTCTCCATCTTCCCGATACCTCTAACTCTCCATTTAATAACTCTCCTCTCCTATTTTTAACTGTCAAATCCATTTGTTCTCTAGGCTTCCTCAACTTATTAATCTCATTCCAAAACTTTTTCTTATTTTAAACAAAATTTGCTGATAACATCTCACCCACTCTCTCATCTGCTCTCTTTTACATTGCTTCACCACTCTTTTAACCTCTCTTTTTCTCTCCATATACTCTTCCTCCTTGCATCACTTCTACTTTGTAAAAACCTCTCATATGCTAACTTTTCTCCCTTACTACTCTCTTTACATCATCATTCCACCAATCGCTCCTCTTCCCTCCGCACCCACTCGCCTGTAACCACAAACTTCTGCTGAACACTCTAACACTACATTTTTAAATCTACCCCATACATTTTCGACCCCAATGCCTACACTCTCACTAGCCCATCTATCCTCCAATAGTTGTTTATATCTTACCCTAACTGCCTCCTCTTTTAGTTTATAAACCTTCACCTCTCTTTTACTTACTGATTCTATTTTCCTTGTATCCCATCTACCTTTTACTCCCACTGTAGCTATAACTAAAAAGTGATCTGATATATCTGTGGCCCCTCTATAAACATGTACATCCTGAAGTCTACTCAACAGTCTTTTATCTACCAATACATAGTCCAACAAACTACTGTCATTACGCCCTACATCATATCTTGTATACTTATTTATCCTCTTTTTCTTAAAATATGTATTACCTATAACTAAACCCCTTTCTATACAAAGTTCAATCAAAGGGCTCCCATTATCATTTACACCTGGCACCCCAAACTTACCTACTACACCCCCTCTGCATGTTTCTCCCACTTTAGCATTTAGGTCCCCTACCACAATTACTCTCTCATTTGGTTCAAAAGTTCCTATACATTCGCTTAACATCTCCCAAAATCTCTCTCTCTCCTCTACACTCCTCTCTTCTCCAGGTGCATACACGCTTATTATGACCCACTTTTCGCATCCGACCCTTATTTTAATCCACATAATCCTTGAATTTACACATTTATATTCCCTCTTTTCCTTCCATAACTGATCCTTCAACATTATTGCTACCTTCCTTAGCTCTAACTCTCTCAGATACTCCTGACTTAATCCCATTTATTTCTCCCCACTGAAACTCGCCTACCCCTTCAGCTTTGTTTCGCTTAGGGCCAGGACATCCAACTTCTTTTCATTCATAACATCGGCAATCATCTCTTTCTTATCATCCGCACTACATCCACGCACATTCAGACAACCCAGTTTTATAAAGTTTTTCTTCTTCTCGTTTTTAGTAGATTTGTACAGGAGAAGGGGTTACTAGCCCATTGCTCCCGGCATCTTAGTCGCCTCATACGACACGCATGGCTTACGGAGGAAAGATTCTTTTCCACTTCCCCATGGACAATAGAGAAAATAAAAAGAACAAGAGCTATTAAGAAAAGAAGAAAAACCTAGATGTGTGTATGTATATATATGCATGTGTATGCCAGTGTAGTGTGACCTAAAGTGTAAGTAGAAGTAGCTAGATATACCTGTTATCCAGCGTGTTTATGAGACAGAAAAAGACACCAGCAATCCTACCATCATGTAAAACAGTTTCAGGTTTCTGTTTCACAGTCACCTGGCAGGACGTAGTACCTCCTGGGTGGTTGCTGTCTATATATATATATATATATATATATATATATATATATATATATATATATATATATATATATATATATAAATTTTTCACCAAACTGCGGCCAGCCGATATTAGATCCTGCGTCACATTCTCCTTCCTCAAGAGACAATGTTCACATTGCCTTAAACACTTAACCAGCGATCCTTCAAAGGTAAGGCAATGTGAACGCTGTTCTGTCTCTTGAGGTGGGAGAATATGCCGCAGGATCTAGTCTCGGCTGGCCGCAGTTTGGTAAAGGTTTCAATACCACTTGTTTCGTGGTTTCATTACTACGTTTCTCCCTTTATATGCCTTTTCTAAAACCTCGAAACCAGCAGAAAGTTCTTTACCTTTATTTAAGTACTGTTCACTTAAGTGCTTCAATGTAAACACTTTATCCCCCTACCCTTCCTAACTCGTCCTGGATCCTCTGTAATCCTACATTATATCCTCTTTCAATAATAACTCTACCATACACTTCACCCGGTATGCTCAACAGGCTTATTCCCATGTAAATATATTTCTGTTTATATCATGCTTGTGCGTATGATTTATGTACTTTAGCAGAGCTAATATTAATGTAAGAATGTGAGTACATTGTGAGTGCATTATGCTGTGTTGTAACTGTTCTCACAACCTGAGTGTTCATTATGCTGTTTTATAACTGTTCTCACAACCTGAGTGTTCATTATGTTATAACTCTTGTCTCACAACCTGAGTGTTCATTCCATTTGCAGAATTAATTTCTGGCCAAATTAAGCTGACGATCATTGGCGACATTACCAGCATAATTGTATTACCTGGCCAGCGTCCTGAGGCGCACTGCTTGTGTGTACTCACCTAGTTGTGGTTGCAGAGGTCGAGTCAAAGCTCCTGGCTCCTGGTGTGTGTGCGTGTGTGTGTGTGTGTGTGTGTGTGTGAGTGTGTGTGTGTGTGTGTGTGTGTACTCACCTAGTTGTGGTTGCAGGGGTTGAGTCATAGATCCTGGCCCCGCCTCTTCACTGGCCGCTACTGGGTCACTCTTCCTGCTCCATGAGCTTTATCATACCTCTTCTTAAAGCTATGCATGTATGTCTGTCTGTCTGTACTCACCGAGTTAAGTTCTTGTGGGTCGAGACTCAACTCCTGGCCCGGCCTCCTAGACTACATTAATCGGCATCACCGACCTCTGGCCTAAGAGGCCAGAGGTCAATGATGAGTGTACCTCCACCACTGCCTCATCCAAGTCATTCCACTTTTCAACGAGCCTGAGAATAAAGAAATACTTCCTTACATCCCTAGGGTTCATCTGTGTCTTCAGCTTCCCCTGTGTCCCCTTGACACTTGTCCTCTTGCTTCGGTCTGTGTCTGCATTATCAGTTCCTCTTAAGATTCTCTACGGAGACACCATTTTTTCTTTGTCTTTCCACCAGAGTCGCCAAATTCAGTTCATTCAACACCTCATAATGCATTCCTCTCAGCTCTGGTACTAGTTTGGTTGCAAACTTCTGAAACTTTTCCAGTTTCATCAGGTGCTTGACGAGGTGTGGGCTCCATGCTGGGGCAGCGTACTCAGTGGTTGGCGTAAAATGCGTAAGGTGTTTAATGATTATTTAAGTTCCTGAATGCTGTGCCGAGGTTTGCTTATACTGCATATGACGCCGATGTTATGTAGACTATATGTAATTGTAATAAATTTTTTTGTGCGCTAAACTCGTTTGGGTCATGTAGCAATACGGCTTGTATGTTTTTCTGGCGATATGTTCGGCATTATATTCACCCATAGGTCCTTCCTCTCTGATATTTACAACTTTCATCTTATGATGAATAATATGTCCGGTCTGCTCTCACATTCTCAAATTAATTCGCATATAGTCTGTTAATTTACATATATACAGTGGTACCCCGGATTTCGTCAATAATTCGTTCCAGAAGGCTGTTCGAGTGCCATTACCGAACGAATTTGTTCCCATAAGGACGAATGTAAATTAGATTAGTTCGTTTCAGACCCCCAAAATACACTAAGAAAATCACTTACAAAAATACACTTACATAATTGTTCGAGTTGGGAGATGTACGAAATCCAGGGTACCGCCAGTTGTACCCCGGATTTCGTACAGCTCCCAACTCAAACAATTATGTAAGTGTATTTTGTAAGTCTGAAACGAACTAATCTAATTTACATTCGTCCTTATGGGAACAAATTCGTTCGGTAACGGCACTCGAACAGCCTTCTGGAACGAATTATTGACGAAATCGGATACCACTATATATATATATAAATATATATATATATATATATATATATATATATATATATATATATATATATATATATATATATATATATATATATATAATATATATATTTCAGGCTGATATTACCGAAGTCTCCCATATTTCAACATCATGTATAAGCACCATCCTGTGTGATGGACTGACAGGGTAACAGCTTTTGTTACCATTATGTGACTTATCATATAGGATAGTGTAGCAGCGCACTGCTGATGTATCCAGTTTTAAAGCAAAACCATGCTTCCTCCGCTTCACCCCCGCTTCACCCCCACTTCACAACACTTCCCCACTTCACCCCACTTCACCCCACTTCACCCCACTTCTACCCCCACTTCACCCCACTTCACCCCCACTTCACCCCACTTCACCCCACTTCACCCCACTTACCACTTCCCCACTTCACCCCCACTTCACCCCCACTTCACCCCCACTTCACCCCCCACTTCACCCCCACTTCACCCCCACTTCACCCCCACTTCACCCCCACTTCACCCCCACTTCACCCCCACTTCACCCCCACTTCACCCCACCCAAGCTCTAGCTGCCTATACCACTGTCCTCTCCTCCAACTTTCAATTATGTCAGGAGCATAATTAGTGATCTCCATATGTAATCAAGCTAAGAATATTGCTAATTACAAGACTTGATTAGAGGCAAAAGAGTTATGCTACAAATTGGCTGGCACACTCTTCACTAATGAAACCATATACAAGATATACACCACCCTAGCCTCGTGTATGGTATGTGTGTGGGTGTGTGTGTGGTGTGTGTGGGGTTGTGGTTGTAAACCGAAGAGTAATATTATTATATATATACGTATATATATATATATATATATATATATATATATATATATATATATATATATATATATATATATATAGGATGGGGTCCACCTCTGGTGCAAATTGTGGGACCCATAGCCTCGGAGAAGTGGATATATATATATATATATATATATATATATATATATATATATATATATATATATTAATAACAACACTGCGCTAGTCAAGGGCTCGAACCCATGTTGTACTGGCCCACCTATGGTGGACCAAATCCTACAGGATTTGGTCTCATTATGAACAAGATATAACGCATACCCTTCTATTTTCATTCTTTTGTTTACAGGAACAAACCTTCATGATTTCCGGAAATACTCGCTTAAGAAGTTCTGAGTAAACGGAACACAGACATCGCCTAGCTCCACCCTCCAGCTCCTGGCCCACCTGACCTTGCCTTCTGTGTGTGTGTTTACTCTGTTGGATGAAAACGACACTATTGGGCGAAACGTCTCCATAAATGTCCTAGTTACCTTGTATGTGCCTTTACTTGCCTTTCTGTGTTAATTACGATTTATCAGAGAATTGGAGGGGAAGAGAGAATGGGAGGGAGAGGGAAACAGAATGAGAGTATAAGAGAGGGAGAGTTTGAGAGAGAGTTTGAGAGAGAGTTTGAGAGAGAGTTTGAGAGAGAGTTTGAGAGAGAGTTTGAGAGAGAGTTTGAGAGAGAGTTTGAGAGAGAGTTTGAGAGAGAGTTTGAGAGAGAGTTTGAGAGAGAGTTTGAGAGAGAGTTTGAGAGAGAGTTTGAGAGAGAGTTTGAGAGAGAGTTTGAGAGAGAGTTTGAGAGAGAGTTTGAGAGAGTTTGAGAGAGTTTGAGAGAGAGTTTGAGAGAGAGTTTGAGAGAGAGTTTGAGAGAGAGTTTGAGAGAGAGTTTGAGAGAGTTTGAGAGAGAGTTTGAGAGAGAGTTTGAGAGAGAGTTTGAGAGAGAGTTTGAGAGAGTTGAGAGAGTTTGAGAGAGAGCTTGAGAGAGAGCTTGAGAGAGAGCTTGAGAGAGAGTTTGAGAGAGAGTTTGAGAGAGAGTTTGAGAGAGAGTTTGAGAGAGAGTTTGAGAGAGAGTTTGAGAGAGAGTTTGAGAGAGAGTTTGAGAGAGAGTTTGAGAGAGAGCTTGAGAGAGAGCTTGAGAGAGAGCTTGAGAGAGAGTTTGAGAGAGAGCTTGAGAGAGAGCTTGAGAGAGTTGAGAGAGCTTGAGAGAGAGTTTGAGAGAGTTTGAGAGAGAGTTGATGAAGAGAGTTGAGAGAGTTTGAGAGAGAGTTTGAGAGAGAGCTTGAGAGAGAGTTTAGAGAGAGTTTGAGAGAGAGTTTGGGGAGAGTTTGAGAGGAGTTGAGAGAGATGAGAGTTAGAGAGAGTTTGAGAGAGATTGAGAGAGAGGAGAGAGAGAGAGAGAGAGAGAGAGAGAGAGAAGAGAGAGAGAGAGAGAGTTCTCAGTTAATACACACCTCACACTAAGTATAATTTTCATATTCTCTGTCAGTATGAACGACCAGTAAAAACATAATTTCGCTCACATTCTTACCAAGTCTTTACCTATAATGTGGTGGACTAACATTACATACCTGTCATCGAGTGTTATAACTCGTATTGAGGACACGTATTGTGTGGTGACACGTATTGTGTAGTGACACGTATTGTGTAGTGGCACGTATTGTGTGGTGACATGTATTGTGTGGTGACACGTATTGTGTGGTGACATGTATTGTGTGGTGACACACGTATTCATTCATAACCAAATATTGTTTACTACTACTGTTCTTATTCTTCTTATTATTATTATTTTATTATTTTTATGAGTTACCTTTTGTCTCCATTGGGTCCCATTTGTCTTAACTTTCCTGTTGCTAACTATACATGTGACTTAGTAGGCTTTTGTTGCTGGCATATTAGTAGTTGGTAGTGTACTTTAGATGAGGCTGGGATTAGTAGTGAGCTGAGGCAGAATAACGACTCAACGTGTAGATACCAATGTGTAAACAATGAAAGCTCTCTCCTCGGGAGCCAAGAGAGAATTGTGTGTGCAAAAACAATTCTCCCTTCGCTAAACATATTAAAAAAAAGTTCTGTAATATACTAAGGACCTCAATGGAAATAAATCCCTTAATTTTGCTATCCTAGGTAATTGATACACATGTTACTGTGTGTGATAATTGTACTTATGTGTACCTATAGCTAAACGTACTTATAACATCACTGAGGAAACAGTACTGTGTCCAGGGGAAGAGGGCGACCTGTGAGTGCTTATGAATGAAAAAAAAATTATAGTCAGAGAATGATCATGTGAATGAAATTGTTAGCAATTCGTGTATAATACTTGTAATACCACTTTAATTACCAGCATTACCTCTACCACTACCTCTATACTTCTTTCTTCCTCTATCCCGTCCCTGTCCTAATCTTCTATACTGGCTCGCTCACCTTCGTGTGTTAGTGTGATTTGTAAATGTTCCAAGTCTGACCGTAACGTCACCGCTCCTCTCCGTAACGTCGCCGCTCCTCTCCGTAACGTCGCCGCTCCTCTCCGTAACGTCGCCGCTCCTCTCCGTAACGTCGCTGCTCCTCTCCGTAACGTCACCGCTCCTCTCCGTAACGTCGCCGCTCCTCTCCGTAACGTCGCCGCTCCTCTCCGTAACGTCGCCGCTCCTCTCCGTAACGTCGCCGCTCCTCTCCGTAACGTCGCCGCTCCTCTCCGTAACGTCGCCGCTCCCCTCCGTAACGTCGCCGCTCCTCTCTCCTTGTGAGCGTTGTGTTGTGGGGAACTATAGAATACCTCTCAAATATGTGGGTGGAGAAATATTAAAGGCACTGTTTTACGACATATGTTGGCCCAGAAATAGATTGTGCAGCACCCATACAAAATGTGGGTAAGTTAGAAGGGGTCCGAAACAAGAGCTGAAAAAAACGAGTTACGGTGACGGACTGCTCTTATTAAAGACGGTAAGGCGAAGAGGAGACATGATAAGAGCATACAAGGTTACGAAAGACCTTGAAAGAATAAAAGGATAAAGATTCTTAGCACCTGTTCCATAGACAAGAGAACACAGTCATAAAGTGTGGAAACAGTGGAGCTGAAGTGATACAAGAAAACTGCTCTTCACCGATTAAAGTGCTGCGAGTTGTTAAGTGCGGCGAGTTGTTAAGTGCTGCGAGTTGTTAAGTGCTGCGAGTTGTTAAGTGCTGCGAGTTGTTAAGTGCTGCGAGTTGTTAAGTGCGGCGAGTTGTTAAGTGCTGCGAGTTGAAGTAATTAGCACTAGAATCTCTTGGATCTAAAAAAAAAAAAATAGAGAGGATAAGCTGATATTAAAGACAATACAAGAGGTACTGACATGAGGGAGTACATACGCACGTACATGTTAATCAGTGGTTTACATGTACACAGGAGTGAGTAGATGCTTACATGAACATCCGAATAAGTACATGTACACAAAAAAATATACATACAACTCGTACAGAACAGTACAGATAAGCACATTCAAATTAACTGGACATATATAATGTCGTACCGAATAGGTAAAACTGGTCAGTTAGCAAGAACTCATTTAAAATTAAGTCCTTTCTAAAAAATTTTCTTATACGTTTAAAGATATATTTTTTTTATTTGAGTTAATGTAAAAATTAATAATTCTGTACCTTATTATAACAAGCGCAATTTAATTTAGCCTAATCCACCTAAATATATTTTAAATAAGTTTACAATAATTTAATAATATAAGACAATGAAATATATTTTTTTTCCGTTATGTTCAGAATGATTTTTGCGAAATTATTGTATAAAAAATTTTCGCTTGCCCTGTTCGGCAAGAAGAGCATTGCTATTTAAGCCAAAATCGAAAGTTTTACCTATTCGGCACGACATATATATATATATATATATATATATATATATATATATATATATATATATATATATATATATATATATAAAATATATATATAATATGGGAATGATAGTATGTAAACATTAATCACATTAATACCATTAAATTTGTTAATCATAATTACATTAAATTTTTGGTCAAAATAATGAGAAAAGTCTCGTCTGAGATTTATGAATTTTGACCTAATATAATAAGACTTCAATTAAGGTGCCAAATTTGTGAGGAAAATTAGGAACATCTTATTAAAAGTATCCCCCAATCCCCTACAGCTTCCCTCCTCCTCTCTCTCTGTCCACATATCCCCCTCCCTTCTGTGTCCACATCTTCCCCTCCCTTCTGTGTCAACATCTCCCCTCCCCTCTGTGTCCACATCTTCCCTCCCCTTTGTCTCAACATCTTCCCCTCCCCTTTGTCTCAACATCTTTCCCTCCCCTCTGTGTCAACATCTTTCCCCTCCCTTCTGTGTCAACATCTCCCCTTCCCTTCTGTGTCAACATCTCCCCTTCCCTTCTGTGTCAACATCTCCTTCCCTTCTGTGTCAACATCTCCCCTTCCCTTCTGTGTCAACATCTCCCCTTCCCTTCTGTGTCAACATCTCCCTTCCCTTCTGTGTCAACATCTCCCTTCCCTTCTGTGTCAACATCTCCCTTCCCTTCTGTGTCAACATCTCCCTTCCCTTCTGTGTCAACATCTCCTTCCTTCTGTGTCAACATCTCCCTTCCCTTCTGTGTCAACATCTCCCCTTCCCTTCTGTGTCAACATCTCCCTCCCTTCTGTGTCAACATCTCCCTCCCTTCTGTGTCAACATCTCCCCCTCCCCTCTTTATCAACATCTCCCCCTCCCCTCTTTATCAACATCTCCCCCTCCCCTCTTTATCAACATCTCCCCCTCCCCTCTATATCAACATCTCCCTCCCTCTATATCAACATCTCCTCTCCTCTTATCAACATCTCACCTCCCTCTTTATCAACATCTCCCCCCCCTCATATCAACATCTCCCCCTCCCTCTCCGTGTTATTTCCCTTCGCCTTTGTTTCAACAGTTATAACACAACGCCCACGATCATTACCACGATCACAACGCCCACGATCATTACCACGATCACAACGCCCACGATGATTACCACGATCACAACGTCCACGATCATTACCACGATCACAACGCCCACGATCATTACCACGATCACAACGCCCACGATGATTACCACGATCACAACGTCACGATCATTACCACGATCACAACGTCCACGATCATTACCACGATCACAACGCCACGATCATTACCACGATCACAAGTCACGATCATTACACGATCACAACGTCCACGATCATTACCACGATCACAACGCCACGATCATTACTACGATCACAACGTCCACGATCATTACCACGATCACAACGTCTACGATCATTACACGATCACAACGTCCACGATCATTACCACGATCACAACGCCCACGATCATTACCACGATCACAACGCCCACGATCATTACCACGATCACAACGTCCACGATCATTACCACGATCACAACGTCCACGATCATTACCACGATCACAACGTCCACGATCATTACCACGATCACAACGCCCACGATCATTACCACGATCACAACGCACGATCTTACCACGATCACTCGATCCACGATCACAACGCCCACGATCATTACCACGATCACAACGCCCACGATCATTACCACGATCACAACGCCCACGATCATTACCACGATCACAACGCCCACGATCATTACCACGATCACAACGTCCGCACGATCATACCACGATCACAACGCCCGATCATTACCACGATCACAACGCCCACGATCATACCCACGATCACAACGCCCACGATCATTACCACGATCATAGCCACGATCATTACCACGATCACAACGCCACGATCACCCCACGATCCAACGCCCACGATCACACGCACGATCTTACGATCTCCACGATCATTACCACGATCACAACGCCCACGATCATTACCACGATCACAACGCCCACGATCATTACCACGATCACAACGCCCACGATCATTACCACGATCACAACGCCCACGATCATTACCACGATCACAACGCCCACGATCATTACCACGATCACAACGCCCACGATCACAACGCCCACGATCACAACGCCCACGATCACAACGCCCACGATCACTACGCCCACGATCACTACGCCCACGATCGATAATGACTCAATCATGACCCCCAACAACCACAATCGTCTCTGAAGACGACCACACGAGACATTTCTCCAAACAATCACTCAGCTTCCCCGACATTCACAACAATCACGACCATCAACTACAATGACAATAAAGACTGTTGCAACCACACCCACTCTGCAATCACAAACAACATTCATAACCACCAACAACTACAATCATAACGCCAATAATTGTTACAACCACAATCAACCCTACACACCAGTCACATCCACAACGGCCATAACTAAAACAGCCATATCTACAACGGCTATAACATTCATAGCTACAACAGCAATAACTGTAACAACCATAAAAACAGGCACAACTACAACAGCCATAACTACAACCACCATAACTACAGCAGCCAAAATTACAACATAACTACAACAGACATAACTACAACAGGCATAACTACATTACAACAGACATAACTACAACATTACAAAGGCATAACTACAACATAACAGCCATAACTACAACAATACAACATTCATAAGAACGCATCCCTCAGTACTAGGACATAATTATGGCAATTTTGTCCCTAATTAATCTTTATTTCCTCTTCTATTATCCTCCCTCTTTATTACTCCTAATATTTACCGCTTCCTCTTTATTGTAGTTTATTCTCAAAATATTCGTTACTGGGCGTTAGTGAAGAGGCAACGAGCCGGTAAGTAGGAGACAGTGGCATAGAGGAGCCTTTATTAGCGACGTTTCGCCCATGTATTGGTGAAAACTGTCTTCAATAAAGGTTCCATATAAGTGCATCTGTCCCACTTTATTAACGCGTATCTCCTACGGTTAAGTATTTGAGTAATAAAGTCGCATGTGGCAACTTGCCACTTTATTGTGGTAACGTTTGTTTGTGTGTGACTTTGTTAATAGTCTGAGGTGGACCGAAACGTTGTCGTAAGTTTATGTCTATTATGTGGGAGTTATTTGTGGGTTCCAGTCACGGTATTGTGACTTAATTCGTTTTTAACGTTCCCCTTGGGCGAAACGTTTCTAGCATGAAACATCGCACTCTTCCATGTTTAATTCATTTCTTCTGATCTTCGTAAATGAGAAAAACTGTTGAAATTGTCTTTGAAAAAAAAGGAAATTGACTTAAAAAAAATGAAATTCTCTTGAAAAAAAAAATTGAAATTTTTACTTCTTTTGAACAAATTGTTATTATTGCAAGAATATTTTGATAAAGTGAAGAATGTGCAATGAGATCCTCGTCTAATGGTAATTGATGATTGATAAACCACAGAACGGGTGGGACTTGAACCCAAGACCTCTTGAGTTTTAGCACTCGCCATGGGTTTAAACCCCACCCGTTCCCTGGTTTTGGTAATTAGTTGTTTTGAGAAGGAGAGGAATATGTGCGTGTGCGCGCGCTCGCCAGTTCTTCCGTCCGTGTGTCCTTCCGATGATTGTGACCAGAAGTTAGGTCGTCTGAGGTGACTTCTAAAAATAACTTGGCCCTAAAGGTCATGTTTGAGGAGGCTTTCTAGGGATGATAACTGGTGACCAGAAATTTGGAACATTAAAGCTTCTCGTTCCCAATATTCTCGACATTAAAGTTACTCATTCTCAAGATTCGTAACATTAGTCAGCCTCGTGGTATTACATATCTGCCGACTTCACCACAAATTTGCATTTAATCTGACATTTTTCAGAGCATCGCAGATGTGCAATTACCACCTTGATAATTCACAACAACAAATCCAATGTGAAACAAAAATGAGCTGCCGTCCCAACAAGTTGGTAACATGTTTCTCCACTCAAATAGGGTCAAGTTTCCTGTACAAAGTTTCCCTCTGTTGTCTCAAATTAGCTGTTAAAATTTTATCTCAGTAATGATAATCCTTGAGTTCCGACATTCCTTCGATATTATATATATATATATATATATATATATATATATATATATATATATATATATATATATATATATATATATATATATATATATATATATATTTTGTCGTGCCAAACAGGTAAAATTGGTCAATTAGCAAGAACTCGTTTAAAATTAAGTCCTTTCTAAAAAAATTCCTCTTCGTTTAAAGATATATTTTTTTCATTTATGTTAATGTAAAAATTAATAATTTTGTACCAAAAAAAAATTAGAAAACTTACCTAACCTTATTATAACAAGCGCCATTTAATTTGGCTTAATCAAACTAAATATATTTTAGATAGGTTTACAGTAATTTAATAATAAACAAACACAATAAAATATATTTTTTTCGTTAGGTTCAGAATGATTTTTGCTAAATTATTGCATACACAAATTTTCGCTTGCTTTATTCGGCAAGAAGAGCGTTGCTATTTAAGCCAAAATAGCAAGTTTTACTTATTCGGCACGACATTATATATATATATATATATATATATATATATATATATATATATATATATATATATATATATATATATATATATAGCACACATGTACCTGAAGTGTGTTCCTGGTCATGGACCTAGCCCCTTCTCCGCGGCCCGGTCCATGACCAGGCCTCTCGGTGGAACAAGATCTGATCATCCAGGCCGTTACTGCTGGCTGCACGCAGTTCTACGTAGGAGCGACTGCTTGGCTAATTAGATAACTTTAGAACTTATCCAGTTGCCTCTTGAAGAGAGCTAGGGGGTCTCTTGGTAATCCCTCTTATATATGGTGGGAGTCGGCTGAACTGTCTTGGGCCCCTTACACTTACTGTGTTGTCTGTGTACTCACAGCACCCCTGCTTTTCATTAGGGGTATGTTGCCCCGTCTGCCGAGCCTTTTTTTCGTAGGGAGTGATTTATGTGTGCAGATTGGGACCAGTCCCTGTAGAACATTTTAGGAGTAAATCATGATGTATTTTTCTCGCATGCGTTCCAAGGAGTACAGATCATGGGATTTAAAATGTAATCAGTAACTAAGGTATCTCACTGAACTTATTGGTGCCTTAAGTTGGGATGTTAGTATACAGCAGTATTCCAGCCTAGAGAGAACAAATTACTTAGCAGGATCACCATTGCCTTGGCAGCCCTTGTTTTGAAGGTTCTCATTATCCATCCTATAATTTTCCTCACGGTTGTGATAATGACAATGATGTGATCATTGAAAGTAAGATCCTACGACACTATCATTTTTAAGTCCTTCACGTTAATTTTCGCTATACTGAATGTTTAGAACTGGGGGGTGTGGGGGGGGTGGAGGTCTAGGAAGTTGAGACAGGTATCAAACCTGAACACACCAAGTGACTGTAGACAGGTGATTGTAGACAGGTGAGACGAGCCTCATAAGATCCCTTTTATTTCCTTCTCGTCCGCTGTGCTTCCTTCACTCCCACCACAACTCACCCTCTTCCTCAATTCCTCTTTTATCCTCTCCCTAATTCCTCTTCGTGTACAACTCATAAGGGTTAATAAAATGAATAATCAAGAGTACATACTCAGGGCTAGGAGCCGGCAGAACTGTGCTGCCCATGGATAGGGGAGAGGACGGGGATGCAGGGCAAAGAATCAAAATGAAACAAGGTGAATGGAAGTGAGTTTTCCCATTCTCTCTGGCTAGTCATCAAGCGAGCCTTCATAATGGCCTCGTTGATCGAAGGGAGATATATTTTGCTTATTAGTTTTCTGAATACTTTTGCAGTCAAGTGTGTTGACGGTGGTGTGTGAGGATTTTCGTTTCGTTTTCACAGCGCTTCGTTCGCTGCTAAATTGCCTCGCCCGTCCAATATAAGGTCTGTCTCTTACGTCAGGTAAGTTATTTAACAATAGTAGTTGATATTCAGACAGTGTGGACTGCCCTGAGTCGCTCTAGTCTTGCAGGATCACCAACAACGTGCGATATCGTCCACATCTTCGCTGTTTTTCTCAAAGCTGTGTGCGTGGCTGTAGTATATTCTTCACCAACAATGAAGTCTTATAATTGGTTGAGGTAATTGCAGCCA
Organism: Cherax destructor; assembly: GCA_009830355.1. Classification (NCBI taxonomy): domain Eukaryota; kingdom Metazoa; phylum Arthropoda; class Malacostraca; order Decapoda; family Parastacidae; genus Cherax; species Cherax destructor. Next base: position 326,879 of record WNWK01000196.1, on the reverse strand, counting down.
ACGACGAAAGGCGTGAGAGTTTGATGACTTCAGATATTAGCTGAGATAGCGACCAAGGTTCCGAAATTTCACGGCTCCGGTGAGTGACTTTTAGTGATTGTTATTATGGCTGCTCTTGTTGTTGTCCTCTGCTCTCCAACAATATCTTACCCCTCACGTTCTTTCATCACTGTTATTTCCTCTGTTTATGGACCCTTCACTGACGCATTTGAAGTTATTTTAAGATGCTCATACGTTATTTTAAGCAACGGAGCGAGACAAAATGTGAAGGAATAGTGGCAGAGAGTATTGGGAAGAACCAGACGTGGAAAACGCTTGTAACATCGTCTCAGACAAGACCTCTAAAAGACTCGTAGTTCAGTCTAATTTTCATCTAATTGGGTGTTGCAGGGCGCCTTTGTATGTTTAGGCCTATTTTTAATTGGTAGTTTCAGAATTGTTGGGAAAATGGAAATTTATTTTTTAATTCGTTTTTGAGAGGCGAAGATGACTGTAAATAAATGTTTGATGTTGATAGCGGTAACGTTGATTGTTGTTGGTGGTGGTAATGGTGGTAGTTGGGGTGTTAGTAGTGGGGATGGTGATAGGAGTGATGATGGTGGTAATGGTGATAGGAGTGATGATGGTGGTAATGGTGATAATCTTTATTGTACTAAGAATTAATAAGACACTGATACAAAATATTTAAAAACAGTTTTAATTTAATTTTATTAAATTAATAAAAATGTCTTACAGTAATTAATTAAATTTTAAAGCTATAATTTTAAAGCTATAATTATTTTAGTAAAAAATATAGAGTAGAAAGTTGTACGTGTGTGTGTGTGTGTGTGTGTGTACACCTAAGCACTGTTGATGATTTTGATGATGTTAGGTGAACACTGTAACAATTAGGTTAAGTTAGATAAGATTAATTAGGAAACAGGACAAGTGTTTCCTAACGCGGGTCTTAGTCATACGATGACCCGCAGCTGTAGATTTTGGCTATCTGACCGAGACCTTCCACTGGCTTACCCCCTCCCTCTCCTTTAAAAATTAAGGTTATAATTATGACCATTTATATATCCTTAATATGACAGTGATATTGATGATAGTGATGGGTAGTGATGATGGGTGGTGATCATATAGTGGTGTTGTTAATAGGAATTGGGATGAATAGTAATGGCGAACGTAATGAGTGTGGTGATGAATAATGATGGCCGAGGATAATGAAGTAATATTAGTTATTGTAAAGTTAAACAACTGAAGAGTGTTGCAGACGTGTTGATGATTACTGTAGAGTTTGTTATGAATAACTGTGAACAAGTGCTTGTGATGAATAATTGTGATGAATAATTGTGATGAATAACTGTGATGAATAACTGTTAGTTTTTAGTATAATAGCGACGTGATGACTGCCCAGAGGTGATGGGAAGGAAGGAAGGAAGGGGTGATGGGAAGGAAGGAAGGGGTGATGGGAAGGAAGGAAGGGGTGATGGGAAGGAAGGTAGGGGGGATGGTGAAGGAGAGTCTGGAGATGGGACACTGGCGGACATGTGCGATATTCGTTCGCTGTGTGCGCGGACAGATAAGCAGTGCGACAGAAACAGACAGCTGGGAAAAAGAGAGAGTTGGCGGAATTGAGATAGGAAGCAGACGGAAAGGCGTGCAGACATATAGGCAGACAGGCAGGAGGAAGGGGCAGACAGACAGGAGGACGGGGAAAGCAGGCAGAGAGGCAAGCAGGTAGACAAAAAATAAGGCAGACAGACCAGCAGACAGATGGAAGAAAGACAGACAAAAATACAGGCAGAGATTCGGGCAGATACATAGACGTCGGCACCCTTCTGGCAAGACAGTGATTGAATGAGTGACGGTGAAGGTGTTTCTTTTGTCGTGTCACTTCCCAAAGAGTTGAGGAATGGTTACTGATGTGGTTTGGTCATTTAGAGAGGACAGAGCAAAATAGGATGATTTGGAGGGAGACTAAACCTGTAAAATGGAGGGGAGTGGGGTAGGGATCGTCCTTGGAAAGATTGGAGGGAGGGGGGTAAACACAGTGGCGGACGTATATTTTGGGGGCCCTGAAACTTAAACTGGTATGGGGGCCCTTTGCAACCCCTTCTCATACAGTAGACTTAAAAAAATTAAGCAATGCGGACTCAAGTCGTTTCTGAGGCCCCTCCGGGATTAGGGGCCCTGAAGTTTAAGATTCATTAGGTTCATAGTAGATCCGCCCCTGGGTATACCTGGAGTATACCTGGAGAGGGTTTCGGGGGTCAACACCCCCCCGGCCCGGTAAATATAACCTTCATAACTCAGTTTTTTAATAGTATCGTCTCCACTGTCAGTGCCAATAGTTGAAAGATCATCATCATCTGTCAAGATCATCTTAAAAACAAGTATTTCAGGTAACAGTATTGGTAACAGTTTCTTGAGAGTGACTGTATATATCTGAGCACTTTATACCTGCCTTTATAAACTACATCGTCAGTCGCGACTCTTCCACAGAAATGGCTGTGGCACTGGTGCCTCAAGAGTCTGGATAATGACCAATCTATTACGGGGAGAATTTCCATCCCTGAAACTCTGGAAATAATTTAATACTTCTCCACAATTGAATATAATGGTAACCTCGTAGTAGAGGCGTGTAGTAGCTGTAGAAGCAAGTCTTGCAGGTTTAAGTTCACTGTTGCTCTGATCAGTTGCTTTGTGGATATCACTGGTGTGACACCGATTTAAAAAACAGTTTTATTTTTAGATATATAAATAACCCTCACATAGGAGCTTACGACGACGTTTCGGTCCGGCTTGGACAATTTACAAAGTTATACTGTGACTTTGTAAATGGTCCAAGTCGGACCGAAACGTCGTCGTAAGTTCCTCTCTCCTATGTGAGGGTTATTTGTGTATTGTTCCAGTCACGGTGTTGTGTCTTTTTGTTCTGTCATTCTTAGAGGTCCCATCACAGGACTAAGGAAAGCTTTCCCAGTTCAAGCAATTTCATCACAAAGATTGATTCTTGTCAGTGAATATGATTAGAAAACCTAATTCATTACGCTTTATTAACATCAAAGTACTGTGTTGATCTTTTAGAAATACAACTCGTGTCACAACCAGAGCTTGCTAAAAAAAAAAAATCTTCATTTTTCTATGCTAGACTGCAGTTCTATGTAATTCAGACTCGTTCAAGCCATGAAAATTATGGATATGTGTACATTTCCCTCACATAAGCAGTCACTTGTTTTTAATTTGTGTTTTTTTTTTTGGCAATGGTCGCATTGTGTCAAGATCTTTTGACAAGACTTTTATTAATCCTGAGTCTTTTCTCATGTTTAAAACGTGTATTGGAATTTGGATGGCGGAAACAAGAACTTCTGTAGAGGTCATGCTCCTTAATATTGCATCAATATCTGGCATTGATTATGAAGGAGTGATTCAGTGTATGATTTCCATACAATGGAACGTGTTATGGGTATCAGTAGTGTGAACGTCAATATCGACACTGACAAGAATAGTGCCAGAAACAGTGACTGAGCTGCATGGCACTTACCACAGTGACTGAGCTGCATGGCGCTTTCCAGAGACTGTACCTCATGTCACTCACAGAGACTGTACCTCACGTCACTCACAGAGACTGTACCTCACGTCACTCACAGAGACTGTACCTCACGTCACTCACAGAGACTGTACCTCACGTCACTCAAGAGACTGTACCTCACGTCACTCAGATACTGTACCTCACGTCACTCACAGAGACTGTACCTCACGTCACTCAGAGACTGTACCTCACGTCACTCAGAGACTGTACCTCACGTCACTCACAGAGACTGTACCTCACGTCACTCAAGAGACTGTACCTCACATCACTCAGACTGTACCTCACGTCACTCAGAGACTGTACCTCACGTCACTCACAGAGACTGTACCTCACGTCACTCACAGAGACTGTACCTCACGTCACTCACAGAGACTGTACCTCACGTCACTCACAGAGACTGTACCTCACATCACTCAGAGACTGTACCTCACGTCACTCACAGAGACTGTACCTCACGTCACTCACAGAGACTGTACCTCACGTCACTCACAGAGACTGTACCTCACGTCACTCACAGAGACTGTACCTCACGTCACTCACAGACTGTACCTCACGTCACTCACAGAGACTGTACCTCACGTCACTCACAGAGACTGTACCTCACGTCACTCACAGAGACTGTACCTCACGTCACTCACAGAGACTGTACCTCACGTCACTCACAGAGACTGTACCTCACGTCACTCACAGAGACTGTACCTCACGTCACTCAAAGAGACTGTACCTCACGTCACTCAGAGAGACTGTACCTCACGTCACTCAGAGAGACTGTACCTCACGTCACTCAGAGACTGTACCTCACGTCACTCACCTCACCACATACTCCCAGTGATTCTTATACAAAACTTTCACAACATTTTGGAATCTCAATTCTCGTCTGTGGTATTTTATCAGCAAGGTTCTGAGTCTCAGGTGGCTGAGTCTAGCTAACAGGTGCTGAGAGCCATCGTAAGACTCTTTCCATTCCTCCTCTTCTCTTCTTCTCCTCATCTTCACGATGAAATTGTATTTCATGTAACGCAAGGAGGGGTGGAGGCTCGACCCTCCGTCTGCTAATCGCTATTAACCCTCCTCGGCTTTCCAGAAATCTGCTTTTACACGTAATTTTTCCAGTAGAATTCCCCACCGACGTGCAAATTTCCTCCTTGTCTCCAGTAGTGGAGCGTTGTGCTCTATTGTGCTCTTAATAAACTGTTTCCTTCAAGACAACTGTGTCCTACCCAAGGGAATTGTCTTAGTCACATAATTTTTCCCTTTTCCTTGTTCTTATTCTTTCTGTTTTTCCCCCGTTTTTATTCTTGTGTGTTTATTTGCATTGATCTTCGTGTATCGCTGCTTCTGTTGGTATACCTGTGCTGGTTTTCAGTAGTGTGTTTCTGTTGCTATATTCTCGCCCTCCTCCCCCCACATCCTCCCCCTCCCTACCTAGGAAACAACCCGACGGACCCGGGTTCAGTCTTTGGCTCGAGCAAAACGTATAGGCGTCTAATAACGCCTACTGCCCCGAGACAGGCAGTGAAACTAAATTTTTTTTAGGCTTATACAAGAAGAGGAGAACATAAGGTGTTTCACTGTAGATCCAGATAGTTCTTGAGACATGGAGGAAGATGAGAAACGTCTCAGGTTCGAAGATTCATCATCCTGTGTCGAAGTTCTGAGATTCAGAACACCAACACGAAAGCCTAGTTGGTAAGACACATAGCCAACAGTTAGGTATCTCTATTCCGAAACGTTTCGCCTACACAGTAGGCTTCTTCAGTCGAGTACAGAAAGTAGGCAGGAGTAGTAGAGATGTGAAGACGTTGTTATCAGTCCATCACCCTTGAAGACGTAGGTTTGAGGGTGTCAGTCCCTCAGCCTGGAGAAGAGTTTTGTTCCATAGTCTGGAACAATGTGAATATCAAGCGACACTGTCGCTTACGACGTTTCGGTCCGACTTGGACCATTTATAGTTTAACGTGATAAAGCCCACTGCGTGGGCGAAACGTTGTCAGTTAAGCATCGCATTATACTGCATTTGTGTCTACTTTTCCATCATATCGGTATTTTATCCCATTTATCTCCAGCACTCAGACTCGTGAGCAGCGTTGTGCATTTCCTTCTAAAGCAAAAGTGGCCGAAACGTCGTCGTAAGCTCCTCTCTGCTATATGCGGGACGTTTCCTGCCTGTCAGGGAGACGTAGACTATAGTAACACTCTGACAAGATTTGTTGTGACAATTGGTTTAAAAAACCGACAAGTTGAAGATTGAGACACTTGTGCAACATATGGGAATCTTTATTAAAGATTCTCATGTTGCCTAAGTGTCTCATTCTTCAAGATTTGTTGTTGAAATTGGTATAAAATAACCGATAAGTTGAAAATTAAGAAGACACGTGTGCAACAGTTGGGTATCTTTATTGTTGGAACGTTTCGCCTATACAGTAGGCTTCTTCAGTCAAATGTAAAGGCAGCAGTAGTAATGAAATTAAGATGTAATTAGTGCATCAATCTTGGAGAAAAAGTGTTTGAGGTGGTCAGTCCCTGAGAGAGAGGCAGCTTGGGATGAGTCTCTCCAGGGTTAGGGACTGACCACCTCAAACACGTTTTCTCCAAGGTTGATAGACTGATTACATTATCTTCATTTCATTGCTACTGTCTTAATCTTCAAGATCTGTTATCATAGCTGATGAATCTGAGGACGTCGCTGTATAATCCCTACGGGTTTAGCGCTGATGTACTCTGTACACATTAAAATTATACTTTGATGAATCACTCGCTATATGTGAAATGCTAGTATTCAGATGATGAACATAGCAATTGGCTATTTCTATTCAATATTTGTACAACTCATTAATCATAATAATGTCACGGACAGACTGCCCAAAACAACACTCACATGTTCCTATAAATAATGCCAAGGAATGGGTTAGGTTAGGTGAGGTTTGTCAGGAAACAGGACGAGTGTTTACTGACGAGGGTCAGTAAACAAAAATGGCCGTAGAAGTGGCTGACTACAGTATATAAGCCACTTCTACGGCCCCATGTTGTACTTTCTATATAGAGTGATGGACTGAACACACAGATTCCAGGCTGAGGGACTGATTACCTCAAACTCCTCCTCTCCTTAAACCTTTCTGCTTTGTATTGGCCTGATGAAGTCTCTGTGGCGAAACCTTTTATCAATAAAGATTCCCACATGTTGCATAAGTGTCTCAATCTTCAACTCAGTTAAACTCCAATGCTGGTTTGGACTGTCTGTTGCAATCTTCACCTAGTGGTCAATGCAAGCATCAGTGTCGAGTGTTTTGGGTCGCATCTTCAGGAACTTGACCAAAGAATGTCAGTTGCAATAACTTGCATTTAATATACTTTCGTGGACTATCTTGAGTTAGTAGACCTCCAGGACTATTAATCTCAATTAAGTCTTCAAAAATTACGTAGACATAATTATTAAACAGACGACAGAGAGCTTCATGTAGAATATGTTTCAGCTTTCCTTTGTATCACCCCTGGAGTCTACCTGGAGGGAGTTCCGGGGGTCCACGCCCCCGCGGCCGGGTCTATGACCAGGTCTCACTTCAACGCAGTTATTTCAAAGCAATATTTGTTCTTCTATCTTTTTAATATCTGCGCTTTTCGCCGTGAGCTCTTGCGGGATCTATTTTGTTTCTCATCGTTGGGTGTTTGCGCATTTCAAAACTACCATTGTGAAGCAAGATTATTGCCCTCTTCACACAGGTCCTTAAGGTATTTACTCTGTTTTTCACAGTTGTCTGTCCATACTTCAGTGTAAAGCAAGATCTGTGTACCGCAACATGAGCCCCTCCGGCATTTGCTGTCTCGTGGGTCTGTGTCGACTGTGGCTATTTCGGAAGACCGCATCTAGAGCAGTTAAGCTGTCTGTGGTACACGAGAGGCAGCAGACTTAGAGGTAGTCTGCTTGACTCCACCTCAAAGTGAATGCCCCCACCTTCTCAGTACCGTCCTCTGTGAGGCTGTAACTTCACCTTGTTCCAAAATTCTTTAAAGGAAGAGCCAAGTTTCGTGCTGCTAGGCGAGTTTGTGTTTGTAGATGAATGGTTCAGAGAACCGACGAGTTGGTAAATTAGATACATGTGCAACACTTGGGTATCTTTCATGAGGAAACGTTTCGCCACACAGTGGCTTCATCAGTCCATACAAAGGAGAATCGTGAAGAACAGGAGGAGTTTGAGGTAATCAGTCCCTCAGCCTTGAGTCGATGTTGTCAGTCCATCATGGACTGATGAAGCCACTGTGTGGCGAAACGTTTCCTCGATAAAGATACCCAAGTGTTGCACATGTGACTAATGTTTGTGTGTGTGTGTACACTATTTGTACTCGCCTACTTGTGATTGCAAGGGGTCGAGTCACAGCTCCTGGCCCCGCCTCTTCGCTGATCGCTACTAGATCCACTCTTTCCCTGCTGGTCAAGGTTTCCAACAAAACTACTCTCTGAGAAGACTGGGGTTGTAGAAACGTAATGAAGTATAAACCTGTAAGGGAAAATGAGTGTGTATAGGGACAGACTGTTTGAGAGATGGGGACCAGAGGACAAAGTGGACACGAATGACAAAAAAAAATAGTTGCGCCGTGTGACTGGTACAGCAACACGGGAATGTGCAGACTACAATACGGGCCAGAACAAACACTAAGCTACTGCCGTGTGCTTTTTTGCCTTCCCAAACCTTTCGACGTTTTTTTTTTCCTCTTGAGTATAGGGAGTCGAGTCCAATTAAGCTTAATTACCATTGGTTTACCTGGATGTCGCTAAAAGGTGAGGTGGATGATGATTGGCTGGTCTAGTGGATGATTGGCTGCTCTAGTGGATGATTGGCTGCTCTAGTGGATGATTGGCTGCTCTAGTGGATGATTGGCTGCTCTAGTGGATGATTGGCTGCTCTAGTGGATGATTGGCTGCTCTAGTGGATGATTGGCTGCTCTAGTGGATGATAGGCTGCTCTAGTGGATGATTGGCTGCTCTAGTGGATGATTGACTGCTCTAGTGGATGATTGGCTGCTCTAGTGGATGATTGGCTGCTCTAGTGGATGATTGGATGCTCTAGTGGATGATTGGATGCTCTAGTGGATGATTGGCTGCTCTAGTGGATGATTGGCTGCTCTAGTGGATGATTGGCTGCTCTAGTGGATGATTGGATGCTCTAGTGGATGATTGGCTGCTCTAGTGGATGATTGGATGCTCTAGTGGATGATTGGCTGCTCTAGTGGATGATTGGATGTTCTAGTGGATGATTGGTTGCTCTAGTGGATGATTGGCTGCTCTAGTGGATGATTGGCTGCTCTAGTGGATGATTGGCTGCTCTAGTGGATGATTGGATGCTCTAGTGGATGATTGGCTGCTCTAGTGGATGATTGGCTGCTCTAGTGGATGATTGGCTGCTCTAGTGGATGATTGGATGCTCTAGTGGATGATTGGCTGCTCTAGTGGATGATTGGATGCTCTAGTGGATGATTGGCTGCTCTAGTGGATGATTGGATGCTCTAGTGGATGATTGGCTGCTCTAGTGGATGATTGGCTGCTGTAGTGGATGATTGGCTGCTCTAGTGGATGATTGGCTGCTCTAGTGGATGATTGGCTGCTCTAGTGGATGATTGGCTGCTCTAGTGGATGATTGGATGCTCTAGTGGATGATTGGCTGCTCTAGTGGATGATTGGCTGCTCTAGTGGATGATTGGCTGCTCTAGTGGATGATTGGCTGCTCTAGTGGATGATTGGATGCTCTAGTGGATGATTGGATGCTCTAGTGGATGATTGGCTGCTCTAGTGGATTGGTTGCTCTAGTGGATGATTGGCTGCTCTAGTGGATGATTGGCTGCTCTAGTGGATGATTGGCTGCTCTAGTGGATGATTGGATGCTCTAGTGGATGATTGGCTGCTCTAGTGGATGATTGGCTGCTCTAGTGGATGAGTGGGTGAGGGAGGGCAGCCTTGTGACCTTGTTTAATTAATGATGATGAGAATGATGATGTCATTAATGATTATCATGCAGTTTTCGGTGTTGATAATGAGATTGACTGATGAGATTGACTATAATGAATAAAAGTAAGAAGGACGTATTGAGGATTATATTGTGATTGACGGTGATTGACGGTGATAATGATGTGATTGACGGTGATAATGATGTGATTGACGGTGATAATGATGTGATTGACAATGATAATTATATAATTGACGATGACAGTGATAGGACGATGATAAATTTGACGATAATTGACGATAATAATTAATTGATGATAATGATATAATTGACTATGATATAATTGACGATTATATAATTGATGTAATTAATAATTGATGAAAAAATATGCTGACCGTGATAATGATAAAATTTATGATGTCACTATGCCAATGATACAATTAACATTTATAATGATAAAGTTAATGTAATTGATGATAATGACATAGATGATAATGATGCACTTTATAACAAAATTGATAATTGTGAGGATAATGATATTGAAGATGGCATTAAAACTGACGATAATGAGGACAATGACAATGATAATTAATCGAGGATGATGAGGATGATAATGACATTATAGTGTCGGAAGTTAATTAGTCTCGGCTACGTAGCGCCTGCAACATTTTTTTTTTCAATGGCTTCTTTTCAACTGTTATTGGTAAGTTGTGTAACGAGAAGCAGGGCTTCAGTGGTGGGCTTCAGTAGGACGCTGTGTGAAGCAGGGCTTCAGTGGTGGGCTTCAGTAGGACGCTGTGTGAAGCTGGGCTTCAGTAGGACGCTGTGTGAAGCAGGGCTTCAGTGGTGGGCTTCAGTAGGACGCTGTGTGAAGCAGGGCTTCAGTGGTGGGCTTCAGTAGGACGCTGTGTGAAGCTGGGCTTCAGTAGGACGCTGTGTGAAGCAGGGCTTCAGTGGTGGGCTTCAGTAGGACGCTGTGTGAAGCAGGGCTTCAGTGGTGGGCTTCAGTAGGACGCTGTGTGAGCTGGGCTTCAGTAGGACGCTGTGTGAAGCAGGGCTTCAGTGGTGGGCTTCAGTAGGACGCTGTGTGAAGCAGGGCTTCAGTGGTGGCTTCAGTAGGACGCTGTGACAGGGCTGGGCTTCAGTAGGACGCTGTGTGAAGCAGGGCTTCAGTGGTGGGCTTCAGTAGGACGCTGTGTGAAGCAGGGCTTCAGTGGTGGGCTTCAGTAGGACGCTGTGTGAAGCAGGGCTTCAGTGGTGGGCTTCAGTAGGACGCTGTGAAGCAGGGCTTCAGTGGTGGGCTTCAGTAGGACGCTGTGTGAAGCAGGGCTTCAGTGGTGGGCTTCAGTAGGACGCTGTGTGAAGCAGGGCTTCAGTGGTGGGCTTCAGTAGGACGCTGTGTGAAGCAGGGCTTCAGTGGTGGGCTTCAGTAGGACGCGTGTGAAGCAGGGCTTCAGTGGTGGGCTTCAGTAGGACGCTGTGTGAAGCAGGGCTTCAGTGGTGGGCTTCAGTAGGACGCTGTGTGAAGCAGGGCTTCAGTGGTGGGCTTCAGTAGGACGCTGTGTGAAGCAGGGCTTCAGTGGTGGGCTTCAGTAGGACGCTGTGTGAAGTAGGGCTTCAGTGGTGGGCTTCAGTAGGACGCTGTGTGAAGCAGGGCTTCAGTGGTGGGCTTCAGTAGGACGCTGTGTGAAGTAGGGCTTCAGTGGTGGGCTTCAGTAGGACGCTGTGTGAAGCAGGGGTTCAGTGCTGGGCTTCAGTAGGACGCTGTGTGAAGCAGGGCTTCAGTGCTGGGCTTCAGTAGGACGCTGTGTGAAGCAGGGCTTCAGTGGTGGGCTTCAGTAGGACGCTGTGTGAAGCAGGGGTTCAGTGGTGGGCTTCAGTAGGACGCTGTGTGAAGCAGGGGTTCAGTGGTGGGCTTCAGTAGGACGTGTGAAGCAGGGGTTCAGTGGTGGGCTTCAGTAGGACGCTGTGTGAAGCAGGGCTTCAGTGGTGGGCTTCAGTAGGACGCTGTGTGAAGCAGGGGTTCAGTTCTGGGCTTCAGTAGGACGCTGTGTGAAGCAGGGCTTCAGTGGTGGGCTTCAGTAGGACGCTGTGTGAAGCAGGACTTCAGTGGTGGGCTTCAGTAGGACGGTGTGTGAAGCAGGGCTCAGTGGTGGGCTTCAGTAGGACGCTGTGAAGCAGGGCTTCAGTGTGGGCTTCAGTAGGACTGTGTGAAGCAGGGTTCAGTGGTCTTCAGTAGGACGCTGTGAAGCAGGGGTTCAGTGGTGGGCTTCAGTAGGACGCTGTGTGAAGCAGGACTTCAGTGGTGGGCTTCAGTAGGACGCTGTGTGAAGCAGAGGTTCAGTAGGACGCAATGTGAAGCAGGGGTTCAGTAGGACGCAATGTGAAGCAGGTGTTCAGTAGGACGCAATGTGAAGCAGAGGTTCAATAGGACGCAATGTGAAGCAGGGGTTCAGTAGGACGCAATGTGAAGCAGGGGTTCAGTAGGACGCAATGTGAAGCAGGGGTTCAGTAGGACGCAATGTGAAGCAGAGGTTCAGTAGGACGCAATGTGAAGCAGGGGTTCAGTAGGACGCAATGTGAAGCAGGGGTTCAGTAGGACGCAATGTGAAGCAGGGGTTAAGTAGGACACAATGTGAAGCAGAGGTTCAGTAGGACACAATGTGAAGCAGAGGTTCAGTAGGACGCAATGTGAAGCAGGGGTTCAGTAGGACGCAATGTGAAGCAAGGGTTCGGTGGTTTGCTTCACATCATAAACTGTTCTTCAATATTGAAAAATATTTCTTTTCATGTACTTGATGTGAGTAATACTAGTGAGTAATATTGCGTAGTAATATGTAGTGAGTAATATTACGCAGTGAGTAATATTACGTAGTGAGTAAAATTGCGTAGTAATATTACTTAGTAATATTACGTAATATTTCGTAATATGTAAATTACGTAATACGTACCGAGTAATATTACATAGCGAGTAAAATTGCGCAGTAATATTATGTAGTAATTTTACGTAGTGAGTAATATTACTACGTAATATTATGGTAATATTTCGTAAAATGTAATATTACGTAATACGTACGTAATATTACGCAATACGTACCGAGTAATATTACGTAGTGAGTAATATTGCGTAGTAATATTGCGCAGTGAGTAATACGTATTACGAGAGGTGGAGGGAGGGTATGTGTAGTGATGGAGAGTATTCCTCTCTTCCAAATTTCTCTCTCCCTCATTTTTCCATCTTCCTCTATCATCCTCCTCTTTTCTCTCCACCACCTCCCTCCTTCCTCTGTCCACGCTGTCGTGTAGAAGATCCAATAGTCAGCTTGTCTCCACGTACTGTACAAGGATGTGGAGTTCTGCAGGTGTCTGGGCTATGTTAGTGTCCTGGGTAATGTACGAGCGGATGACGAGGCAATGGCTGCTGAAGTGAGCCCAGTCTCCTGTATGGCTGCTGTAGTAAGCCCACTCTGTTGTATGGCTGCTGTAGTGAGACCACTCTGTTGTATGGCTGCTGTAGTGAGACCACTCTGTTGGATGGCTGCTGTAGGGAGCCTACTCTCTTAGTGACCTCACGGTTCATATCCACATATGTCCCTGGGAAGTGGCAGGCCCGGTGGGACCTACAGACTAGCAGCAAGTTAGAGGGTTCAGCAGGACGTGGGTGTTTGGCCCCTCCTCCTTCAACAGGAATCGTTATTTTAAAGTGAATATCTGTCGACTGAGGATCTGGCACATACTTCTCACCCTTAGACACCTGTTCGTAGGTGCTCCTGTTCCTACTTTTTCTGTGTAGCTTGTGACGTGCTGTGGAAAATATTTTAGCTGTCTGCAAACGGCTGATGATGTATTACCCTTGTAGTTTTAGAGCATCATTTTGATTATAATGCAAACGGCTGAGGCCTTTCCATCTTTGTTTTTTTTTTTATTATTACCGAGGTGCCTGTGGGGACCTCGGTGAACTTATAGGTCTTTCGATGTTAATTTGTTTAATGACAGTATTTGTATGGGAGCTCAGTGACCTACACGGTCAAATATCACTAATACTATTGCTACTACAACACTGTCCATTCACAATTGACTATGCTACCCTCTGCTTCGCCCCTCCAATAAATCCTCCTTCAGCACCTTCACCTCCCCACCTCAGCCCCCTCCCCTCCCAGGAGCATCCCCCTACACATCACCTCACTTAGCCCTAACTCCCTCTTACCTCCGTACACATCTCCCTATCCCTTTCTTCCTCCAGTTTCCCTCACATCTCCCCAATACTACCATCTGAATCTTTCCTGCCTCACCACACACACCTGCCTCACCACACACACCTGCCTCACCCGACACACCTGCCTCACCAGAAAGCGACATAGTGGAGGCAGGAACCATACATAGTTTTAAGACGAGGTTTGGTAAAGCTCATTGAGCAGGGAGAGAGAGGACCTAGTAGCAATCAGTGAAGAGGCGGGGCCAGGAGCTATGACTCGACCCCTGCAACCACAAATAGGTGAGTACAAATAGGTGAGTACACATACACCTGCCTCACCACACACACACACACCTGCCTCACCACACACACACACACCTGCCTCACCACACATACACACCTGCCTCACCCCACACACCTGCTTCACCATACACACCTGCTTCACCATACACACCTGCTTCACCACACACACACCTGCTTCACCACACACACACCTGCCTCACTACATACACCTGCCTCACTACACACACCTGCCTCATCCCAGACACCTGCCTCACCCCACACACACCTACCTCACCACACACACACACCTGCCTCATCCCAGACACCTGCCTCACCCCACACACACCTACCTCACCACACACACACCTGCCTCACCCCACACACACCTGCAATCACCCCACACACCTGCCTCATCCCACACACCTACCTCACCCACACACCTACCTCACCCCACACACCTACCTCACCCCACACACCTACCTCACCCCACACACCTACATCACCCCACACACCTACCTCACCACACACTGCCTCACCACACACCTGCCTCACCACACACACACACTTGCCTCACCACACACCTGCCTCACCACACACCTGCCTCACCACACACACACACACTGCCTCACCACACACACACTTGCCTCACCACACACACACCTGCCTCGCCACACACCTGACTCGCCACACACCTGATAATCACCCACCATTTAATACGCAATAAATTTGGACAATATGAAAGATAAACACACTAACACCCTGGCGGCTATTGACGGAACCTCCAGCGAGTTCCTGATAGGAAACGCTTACTCTAAAATTATAATGTTTATTCCAAAATTATATACTCAATAATTATAATGTGTGTGTATATATATATATATATATATATATATATATATATATATATATATATATATATATATATATATATTTTTAAATATGCCGAATAGGTAAAACTTGCAATTTTGGCTTAAATAGCAACGCTCTTCTTGCCGAATAAGGCGTGTGTATGCGCGCGCGCACGTACGTTAAAGACAGACAAACCTGTGGACAATGAACGACAGTGATACTTAACCAACGTTGCAACTTTCAACAGCAAGATAAAGTTGGGTTGTACTCGCTTATTTTTTGACGAAGTTGGAAGTCTGTCATTAAAAAGTTAGGCTCCTCAAAATGTCTGAATCAAGGAACTTACTACCTTGTTAATAATAGAACCACCTGGTGCACCACCACTGCTGCAGCCACCTCTGTTGCAACCACTGCTGCAACCACCTCTGTTGCAACCACTGCTGCAACCACCTCTTTTGCAACCACTGCTGCAACCACTGTTGCACCATCTGCTGCAACCATCTGCTGCAACCACCTCTGCTTCAACCACTTTGCAACCACCCTGTTGCACCACTCTGCAACCACCTCTGTTGCAACCATTGCTGCAACCACCTCTGTTGCAACCATTGCTGCAACCACCTCTGTTGCAACCACTGCTGCAACCACCTCTGTTGCAACCACTGCTGCAACCACCTCTGTTGCAACCACCTGCTGCAACCACCTCTGTTGCAACCACCTGTTGCAACCACTGCTGCAACCACTGCTGCAACAACCACTGCTGCAACCACTGTTGCAACCACTGCTGAAACCACCACTGTTGCAACCTCTGCTGCAACCACCACTGCTGCAACCACCACCACTGCTGCAAACACCTCTGTTGCAACCACCTTTGTTGCAACCACTGTTGCAACCACCTCTGCTGCCACCATCACCACTGCTGTCACCATCACCACTGCTGTCACCATCACCACTGCTGTCACCATCACCACTGCTGTCACCATCACCACTGCTGTCACCATCACCACTGCTGTCACCATCACCACTGCTGCCACCATCACATCTCTGCTACCATCACATCCTGCCACCTCTGCCACCATCACCTCTGCCACCATCACCTCTGCCACCACCTTCACCATGTTCACTATCACTTCTCTCTCAAATGAACTTCGCTTTAGTATGACCTCGCTGACCTGGCTTCAGACAAGGTAAATCTATCATTATTATTTTTTATGTATCCCTGAAGACGGACATTAAAGTGGTTGCCTGTTGTGTTTTTATCTTCAAAAGTTCCATTTTTATTCCGCTCATAATTCAACGCCTCATCCGATCGGCTTCAATTTTTTAACGTTGGTGTACGGTAACTAGGACCAGATTTTTGCCTCTGTCGGCAGGTGCAAGTCCACTCTGCCCAGAGTTATACAACCTATTGCAAGATTTCTGTAATGGCTCTGATAATTTTCAAAAGCCTCTGCTGCTTGACTTCAGATGTTCAAGAAAGATGCTTCCTAATTCTACGACGATGGAGAGTGACATTCAAACAGGTGAACATCTGCCGACTTTGTGTGTAAAATAGTGTGCCATTTTTATTCTCGTTGTTACATTATATTTCCCCTCAAGGAAGGTTCCTTGATGCTGGTGAGTGGCTCTTGAACTAGAGAATTGGATCTGAGCTCCAATTGCCTGAATTAGGTCTGAATGCCTTCCATCTTCCCTCGGGGTTTAGTGTTCCCCATGATTATATTTGAGTCTACTTCTGAAGGGCTTCAGTACTTACTGACTGACGCATCTTATGAAGAGTATGGTGCCCATTAAGTTTACCTTGTGTGTGGCCAAATTTGTAGGTTAAATTAGTTTTGCAAAATTTGGAATCTGTGCAATAACAAGAGAATAGCTCTTCTGATCGACTTCAAACTTTTAGCACAAGGATCGCATTGTTTCTGGGCTGCAGTGTTCTCAGTTTTACCATTTCATTTGCGATACTGATATCCCTACAATAACTCAAGAATGCTGCTTCTGATCGGCTTCAGACTATCAAGAGTGATGCATGGCATAAGGACGACTCCCTGGAAGTTTAGATTGATTTGGAGAAAGTCTTGAAACTTTACTGACATTGTTGAAATCTTGAAATGGTTTGATTCAGAACAGTTACAGGAGAATGCATTTTCTGACAGACTTGAAACTTGAAGAAACCTCACACAAAGTTTAAGTTGTCAGAATCTCTGAACGTTCTGATAACATTAAATGAATTAGTTGAAGCGTGACATTTGTAAAATGTCAAATTAATTTACACATCTCAGAGTGAAGACAACTTCTAACCAACAATTTGGATGTGTAAATTTTAATTTGACAATTTTATTACCTAAATTGGTTTCCGATCGGCTTCAAACCTTAAATTCAAGCATATTTGAATTTTAGGCTGTGTAGGTGACGATCTTATAGGATTACAGCGAATTTTCAATACAATATAATTGAGAAAAGAAAACTGAAAAACTATTAAAAATTAGTGTTTTATCGAATTTTCTAAATTTCGTGAGTTGAGTGAGCCCTTAAATGCTGTATTTGCGTACGACTTTAAGCCAGGGCCGGTACACTGTCAGGGGCGGTACTAGTCTTGAGCTAACTTTCCCCAGGGATTTTTGCTTGTATCTTTAGAACTTCTTATCCGATTGGCTTCAAATTTTGAACCCTGCTGAATTATAACTAAGTGGTGGTTCATGGAAGAATGGGCAGGTGAAAATTCACTCTGCTCAGTTGTATATGTATATACCCTTCCCAATTTTGGTTTCTAAGCAATATCTCTGGAAAGCCTCGTCTTATCGGCTTCAAACTTTCAACACTGGTGTATCCTACGTAGGACGATGAGGCTAGCGCGGGTTATCCTAGGAAATTTACACGCATGTTACTTATTTTTGTCAGTTTTAATTTCGAAATGGTATAGTATAATTTTCCATTGAACAACCTGAGTTTGCCTCTTCCGAACGACATCAAATTTTTTAAATGGTTGATGAATGAATCTTCTAGTCGGCTTCAAACTTTTACTTCACATATGTTTTTACCCATGGAAGCTCCAACTTGATATTAGGCGGTGTACATTTTAGTCTGATAATTGTATTAAACAATTAGGTGTCTGTGAAATAGACACACACACACACACAGGATCAGGAAGAGTGATCTAGTAGCGACCAGTGAAGAGGCGGGGCCAGGAGCTATGAATCGACCCCAGCAACCACAACTAGGTGAGTACAACTAGGTGACTACAACTAGGCGAGTACACACACACACACACAGTATAGTCTAGGTGGCCAAAGACTGCAAACCTCACTCAAGGAAAAAGATCTTGGGGTGAGTATAATACCGAGCACATCTCCTGAGGCACACATCAATCAGATAACTGCTGCAGCATACGGGCGTCTGGCAAACCTAAGAATAGCGTTCCAATACCTCACTAAGGAATCATTCAAGACTCTGTACACCATATACGTCAGGCCCATACTGGAGTATGCAGCACCAGTTTGGAACCCACACATGGTCAAACACGTCAAGAAATTAGAGAAAGTGCAAAGGTTTGCAACAAGACTAGTCCAAGAGCTATGGGGATTGTCCTACGAAGAAAGGTTAAGGGAAATCGGCCTGACGACACTAGAGGACAGGAGGGTTAGGGAAAACATGATAACGACATATAAAATACTGCGAGGAATAGATAAGGTGGACAGAGACAAGATGTTCCAGAGAGGGACACAGAAACAAGGGGTCACAATTGGAAGTTGAAGACTCCTATGAGTCAAAGGGATGTTAGGAAGTATTTCTTCAGTCATAGAGTTGTCAGGAAGTGGAATAGCCTAGAAAGCGACGTAGTGGAGGCAGGAACCATACATAGTTTTAAGACGAGGTTTGATAAAGCTCATGGAGCAGGGAGAGAGAGGACCTAGTAGCAATCATTGAAGAGGCGGGGCCAGGAGCTATGAATCGACCCCTGCAATCACAAATAGGTGAGTACAAATAGGTGAGTACAGGAGCAGGAAGAGTGACCTATTAGCGACCAGTAAAGAGGCGGGGCCAGGAGCTGTGACTCAACCCCTGCAACCACAACTAGGTGAGTACACACAGGGAATAGATTAGCGTAGCCAGTGAAGTGAAGACAGACTGTGTAAGGGTCTGAACGAGCAGTGCAAACAATGGGAGAAGTAATGTGAAGAACAGTGAGTGAGAACACAGTGGTATTACACACACGACAAGAGCAAGGAAGGCCTTGCAACACACGTAGGAACAAGAGGCACGACTCTCCTTGCACGTGCAGCACGTGAAGGTTAAATCTCTCACTCTGGCTGCACTAACACTCATCTAACTCGTTCTGTACACACACACACACAGTAGAGGCCAGTGAAGAGGCGGGGCCAGGAGCTGTGACTTGACCCCTGCAACCATAACTAGGCGAGTACACACACACACACAACACGAAGCGTTGCCTGACCCATACAGCTTTACCCTTATATTTTTATCACTCTGGATAATTACGAACGTGGACATTTAATAGAAAAAAAACTTGAAGGGAGGGATAGAGACGGGGAGGAATTGGATACGTAATAAGAGATAAACCACCAAGAATGAGCTAAGCAAAGAGAGGAGTTGAGGTGTGATAGACTCGTCAGTAACTCGTGGAAGGAGTTGAGCTTAGTGTGGATCAACGAATGGAAGACATGGCAGGAATCATGATGAAGGGGGAGAGGAGAGGACGAAGAAACGTGTGATAACTTACCTGTATAGCAACTCACCCATGGTAAACCACACTTAAAACTAGCAGGTTAGTTAAAAGAACACAGGTGTTATTTTATTGTAGCAAATTTTCGCTCTCAATGAGCTTAAAGCTCCTGGAGAGCGAAACGTCACCACAATGAAATGTCACATTAAATACATCTGTGTCCTTTTTTTCCAAATATTTTGTCGGTAATTCTGCCATAAAAAACAAAGTGTATTTCTGTACTCCATAGGAAGGTTAGCATGGGCCACTACTGTGACTACTGACGTTTTTTTTTCCCCTTGAAGAATCTCACGCACCGCATGGCTGTGACGTGCTCTAGCTCACGTCTCTTCGAAGTTGTCATATATGGCTTGCAGCATTGTAATAGAGGGAGATACGACAGAACATAGAAAAAACAGAAGAGACAGATACACTTCAGAGGATATTAGTGAAAGAAGAAGAGAGAGAAACTAAACAAGAATGAGTGGATGGGAGAAGGGGATGATAATGCTGATAAGGTATGGGAAGAGAAAATCATTTGGATGAAGATATGAGACGAGGAATTTAAAACATTGAGAGGAGGTAAGGGACTGATCACCTCAAACTTCATCTGAGAGATTTAATGAACTCTCTTCTACTTTTCCAATACTTTTGTTGTTTTTGTATTATGACTGATGAAGTCTGTTGTGTAGACGCAATGTTTCGTCAGTATAAGATATCAGTGTTATACACGTCTTACTCGTATATTTGTATGGTATAGTATGTTGACTGACTCAGTGATCACACACACACACACAACACACAACCACACACACACACAACCACACACACACACACAACCACACACACACACACAACCACACACACACACACACAACCACACACACACACACACAACCACACACACACACACACACACAACCACACACACACACACACACACACACACACACACACACACACCACACACACACACACACACAAACAACACCACACACAACCACAACCACACACACCACACACACACACACACCACACACAACCACACACACACACACAACACACACCACACACACACACACACACACACACACACACACACACACACACACACACACACACACACACACACACACACACACACACACACACACACACACACACACACACACAACCACACACACACACACACACACACAACCACACACACACACACACACACACACACACACACACACAACCACACACACACACACACAACACAACACACACAACCACACACACACACACACACACCACACACATACACCACAACACACACACACAACCACACACACACACAACCACAGACACTCAAACAACATTTACACCACCTACAAACTTCCACCATAAAAATATTAACAATCTAACACACACACACACACACAACACACACACACACACACACACCACACACACACAACACACACACACACACACACACACCTTCCTCTCGGACGTCCTATAACGCACTTTACACCAGCCTACCATTAATATATAAAGAAGCATAATTACTCTAACGAAATTTCCGCACTTTTAAGATTGTTGACACTCAGGATAATTACTCCCCAGAGAAAAACAATGGTCCTCTTCAGAAAAAAAAGAGCACTCAAAAAAAAAAAATTTGACCTGCCGCTGGTATGCAAATCTTCTCCCAGTTTAAAAAATTGAATTAACAATTTCGTTTGAGTTTTGGAATTGGGAGGTTGAAAATAAGGAAATGAGCACTTAATTGAAACGAGCGTGTTTGTGACTGTGATTAGCGCATTGCCCACGTCACGTCAGTTCGTCCCAGTGTGGGGTTTACCCACTTGTCTCAGTGTGGGGTTTACCCACTTGTCTCAGTGTGGGGTTTACCCACTTGTCCCACTGTGGGGTTTACCCACTTGTCTCAGTGTTGCCACTTGTTGCATGGTGGGGGGAGGGGGGAGGCTAAACTAGATGGATTGAAGGATGGGATGGAAAGATGGATGGGAGAATGGGATGAGAGAGGATGAGATGAAAGTGGGAAACATGGGATGGCAGAGAGAGAGAGAGAGAGAGAGAGAGAGAGAGAGAGTAGCCAGGAGGCAGTAGGAAGACTGTCTCCCACTGTTTCTCTGTTCCTGTTTCTCTCTATCTTTGTTTCTCTGTTTTTGTTTGTTTCTTTTTCTCTGTTTCTCTGTTTTATGTCTGGTTATCTCTGTTTCTCTTTACCTCTCTCTCTCACTCTCTCTCACTCTCTCACTCTCTCTCTCTCTCTCTCTCTCTCTCTAACCATCAACAAATATTCCCTGGTGTAAACATGTATCTGAGCTTACTGAGTCTTCCTCAAATATGTTTATCGTTCAGTAAATATGTCTTTGTGGGCGTCCGTGGGCGTAACCTGGAGCCCATGGGTTCAGTCGGGTGACCGTGGGTGGCCATCCTTAGCTGTCCGTAAAACCTTGGCCATGGGCATAGTTGGGCGTCCGTGGGCGCTGTCTGGCACCCCTGGGTAGGGTGTAGCACTCATTGGCGGGGCGTAGCACCCGTGGGCGTGGCGTAGCATCCATGGACGCAGTCTAGCACCCATGAACACGGCCTAGCACCCCTGGGCGCGGTCCAGCACCCCTGGGCGCGGTCCAGCACCCATGGGCGCGGTCCAGCACCCATGGGCGCGATCCAGCACCCATGGGCGCGGTCTAGCACCCATGGGCGCGGTCCAGCACCCATGGGCGCGGTCCAGCACCCATGGGCGCGGTCTAGCACCCATGAGCGCGATCCAGCACCCATGGGCGCGGTCCAGCACCTCTGGACGCGGTCTAACACCCATGGGCGCGGTCCAGCCCCCATGGGCGCGGTCTAGCACCCATGGGCGCGGTCCAGCACCCATGGGCGCGGTCGAGCACCCATGGGCGCGGTCCAGCACCCATTAGCATTCCCGGGTCGACCAGAGACACCCATCCTTCTCTCTCTCTCAAGTTTAATTCTTTCGACAAATGAGAAGAATTAAAATGTAAATGAAGATTATAATTGAACATATATGAAAACAGGCTGAGAGACGCCCACTGGCTGCGTCACGTGACTATGACCTCTGTTGCGGGGGTCATAGGGGTCATCTTGCCCTCCTCGCCTTAATACATTATCTATTTTATTAAAAAATTACTCTGCCGCGTTAAATATTCGCGTTTAATATTCGCGTTAAATATTCGCGTTAAATATTCGCGGCTGATGGTGAAGTTTGACGGAAAAATACCGTGGTAACGTAACACTGGTGAATTAAGACGTCCCCCCTTGAGTAGTACAGTGGTAACGTAACACTGGTGAATTAAGAAGTTTCAGTAACTGGGTTATTAGAGGTTCTCCTGTATCCCATAACCCCAGCCCCTTCTACCTCAACTTCCTCAAGAGGTCCAAGAGCTAGAATCAAAGTCCTTAAAGAAGCTCAAGACTTTATTTCAACACTTTTATGAAGCCTATCACCCGTAACTCAACACCCTCGAGAGGCCCGGGAGCTGTAACTCAACACCCTCGAAAGGTCCGGGAGCTGTAGGTCTGCTCGAATTTGAGCAGACACGCTTCCTTTGGAATTACTCTTTTTTTCTGCAACATTGCAACCTCCTGTGTTGACTGCAACATGAAAGACCTAGAGCTATCATTCGACTCCCCAGTGTTTTTTTGCATTTATATCGCTTTTTCACGTCTATTGTATATATATATATATTTATATATATATATATATATATATATATATATATATATATATATATATATATATATATATATATATATATATATTACGTATATATATAATTATGAGATGGTGTCCCAGGTGCTTATTGCCTTGTACCTTGGAACTAAATTCTGTTCACAAAATGTTTAACTTCTCTATCATGGAGTCGAAACCTTTGCGTTCATTGCTATGGAGGACACTCAGCCTGCGTTTACTCTTTACTCGCTGCGTTTTTATTTTGCTCTACTTAACACGGGCGGGCAGAGACTAAGTGGCTCACTTATGAATTAAGTGCGTCACTTACGCAAGAAGTCACGTTATGCGTCACTTTATTCATTTTGGCTTAGTTGTTTAGTGTTCGTTTTTTTTCACAGATGCTAGGCAAGTATCATTCAGAATTGTGTGTTTTATGTTTTAAATGTGTACTCACCTATATGTGGTTGCAAGGGTTGAGTCCTGGCCCCTCCTCTTCGCTAGTCGCTACTGGGTCCTCTCTCTCCCGGCCCCTTGTCGTACCTCATTTTAAAGGTGTGTGTGTACTCGCCTAATTGTACTCACCTAATTGTAGTTGCAGGGCTCGAGACTCAGCTCCTGGCCCCGCCTCTTCGCTGTCCGCTACTGGGTCTCTGCTCTCCCTGCTCCATGAG
This sequence comes from Cherax destructor, assembly GCA_009830355.1. Taxonomy (NCBI): domain Eukaryota; kingdom Metazoa; phylum Arthropoda; class Malacostraca; order Decapoda; family Parastacidae; genus Cherax; species Cherax destructor. The sequence continues at coordinate 302,940 of WNWK01000196.1, read as the reverse complement.
CTTTATCATACCTTGTCTTAAAACTATGTATGGTTCCTGCCTCCACTATATCTTTCTCTAGACTATTCCACTTCCTGACTACTCTATGGCTGAAGAAATGCTTCCTAACATCCCTTTGACTCATCTGAGTCTTCAGCTTCCAGTTGTGTCCCCTTGTTTCTGTGTTCCCTCTCTGGAACATCCTGTCACTGTCTACCTTGTCGATTCCCCGCAGTATTTTGTATGTCGTTATCATGTCTCCTCTGACCCTTCTTTCCTCCAGTGTTGTTAGTCCTATTTCCCTCAACCTTTCTTCATAGGACAGTCCCCTGAGTTGTGGAACTAACCTTGTCGCAAACCTTTGCACTTTCTCTAGTTTCTTTACATGCTTGACCAGGTGTGGGTTCCAGACTGGTGCTGCATATTCTAGTATGGGCCTGACGTACACGGTGTACAGTGTCTTGAACGATTCCTTGTTAAGGTAACGGAACGCTAATCTTAGGTTTGCCAGTCGCCCATATGCTGCCGCAGTTATCTGGTTGATGTGTGCCTCCGGAGACGTGCTTGGCGTTATACTCACCCCAAGGTCTTTCTCCTTTGACGAGGTTTGTAGCCTTTGTCCGCCTAGCCTGTACTCTGTCAGCGGTCTTCTTTGCCCTTCTCCGATCTTCATGACTGCATTTGGTGGGATTGAATTCGAGAAGCCAGTTGCTAGACCAGATGTCAAGCTTGTCCAGGTCTGTTTGAAGTCCTGCTTGGTCCTGTTCTGTGTGTGTGTGTGTGTGTGCTAGTTATCATTTTGTCCTAGGCACATGTCGATTAGACACTAGGCCTGTGTGTGTGTTTGTGTGTGTTTAGTTACCTGAGTGTGGTTGCAGAGGGTAAGTCTTAGCTCCTGGCCCTGCCTCTCAGCCAGATTCACTCCCGCCTAGCCTGGTGGGCCCCTGGTTAAGCAGTGGAGTCGACCTCCACTGCTTAACCTCATGTACTCGCCTTTTAGTGGTTGCAGGGTTTGATTCTCAACTCCCGGGGCAGCCTATGAACTTGGCACTCTTCAGATTCACTCCCTCATAGCCTGGTGGACCCTATTGCACCTGCTCTAAAAACTGTGTGTGGAGCCTGCCTCCACCACTTCCTCACCAAGATCATCCCACTTCCCGACCACTCTGAGACTCAACAAATACTTCCTAACATCCCTGTGGCTCAGCTGTGACTTTAACTTCCAACGGTACAGCCTCTGTGCCCCTAGTCTATACCCCGTTTCCTGGCTTCTTGCTCCTTCCCCAAGCTTCATGACCTTGCATTTATTGGGGTTGAATTCCAGCAACCACTTATCTGACCACTCGTGTAGCTTGTCCAGATCCCTTTGGAACTTTTCCTTGTTCTCGTCTGTTTTTATTCTCGTTAGTTTTACATAATTAAACAGGGATATACCTCAGTCGATCCCATCTGGAATCCCATTCACATAAACCATAAAAGTTCTGGTCTTAATGCCGATCCTTGCGGAACCCCGCTAGTTACTTTTCCCCGTCCGACGCCTCTTTCCTGACACTTTACTTCCTTTATCTAAGATAGTCTGTGACCCACCAAAGTACGTTTCTTCTTATTCCCACCTAAATCTTAAGTTTCTGGCCCAGCCGCTTGTGGGGTACAGTATCAGACGTCTTCTTATAGTCTAAAACAAAGGCAGTTTACCCAACCTTCTCCCACTTCTTTCGTCGCACATGTGACATTTTGTTATAGAACTCCAAGTTAGAAAGACCAGGTTTATCTTTTCTAAACCCATGCTGGTTATTGTTTATAAAACCACATTTCACTTGTTCTACCACTCACTCCCCCCATAAGTTTCTCGGTTACCTTGCAAGGTATAAAAGTCAGAAATTGGCATGTAGTTTAACACCTGTCTGTCTCCTTTCTTAAATATAGGGAGTACATTTGCTGTCTCCAGATCTCTTGGAACTGTCCCGTATCCATTTATTAATTGTAGGTCATAGCTAATGGTTTAGACGATGCTTCTGCGCCCTCTCGCAGAATCCATGGTAACACGTTGTCAGGTCCCATTGACTTTAATGTATCCAGGACCATCAGAAGTTTCTTTAACTCTTCCTCTGTTGTGTGTATGTCATCCAGTACTTGTCGGTGCCCCGTGGTTCTTAGTCTCGTTGGTACTGCCCCAATTTCCACTGACAAGACCTTTTCAAATCGTTTAATCAACACTTCACAGAATTTCTTGTTCGTGAGCTTTCCTCCTTTCTTCCTCCGTCAAACTCTTCTGATGTGGCTGTGGAGTAGTGTCTGCTCAGACTTGGCCTTGGCTGTTGTCATTCTCAAGTTGTCTCTCAGCCTCGCTCCTCACCCTAGCATATTCATTTCTGGCCATTCTACTCACTTCTCTGTTCGTGTGTGTGTGTGGATGGTAGTGTGTATTCACCTAGTTGTGGTTGCAGGGGTCAAGTCACAGCTCCTGGCCCCGCCTCTTCACTGGCCGCTACTCGGTCACTCGACCCGTTCCATGAGCTTTATCATGTGTGTGTATTTGCCTGTAAATATATTACACTTGCATTTTTTCTTCAGTGATACTGCAGACACAAATATATATATTTCCTAACTACAGACAAAAATCGCATAATTCCTTCATCACAGACAAACCCACAAATCCTTCAACATCACTCGCCCAAACTCACAAGTCCCATCACCTCACATCTCATAATACACTCATTTCTACATGACCCCCATCACTATAAACACGTAGCACCAGCCCAAAAACCCCGGGAGGTCCACCTAACATATAAAAGCCAAAGTCAGAGCCAATACAAACATGCATTTTTCCCTGCCACAAAACATTTTAGAAGAGAATGGGACGCGTGATTTGTTTCCAATACTTTCCAAACCGAGCGAGAACGCTCTGCCTCCCCTCTGTTCTGCCAATCAAATCATCGTCCCCTCACCTCCTGCAAACTGTCATGCAAACTTCAGCCAAATTGTTCACATTTCAACCCTACAAGTAATAATCAGAGCTGTAACGACTCTATTAACCGGCCATCAACAGTTCCGACTGGGCCCCGCCAATCATCGCACGAGGGGATGGGAAGCCGTGTTCTGATTGGTGCAACAAGAATGAACTCATTCATTGGTCAATCAGTAGCCATGTAAAGGTTGCACCAATCACAGTGCTCAATAAAAGCTATATTCATTTAGTCTGTTTTTTTATAGAATGCATTTTGTCTAGCCCTGGTGCATCCCTCACTTGCAAAACGACAATAACAGTCCTGTTGGCGTCTGTTGGACTGCCGTTGGCTGACACACAGGTAAAAATGACAACAGTTTAACTATGTGTGATCTAGCTGACAATATAACTATGTGGGAGACTTGCCTCTCCTCTCCTCTCCTCTCTCTCTCTCTCTCTCTTTTCTCTTCTTTTCTCTCTCTTTTCTCTTTCTCTTTCTTTCTTTCTCTCTCTCTCTTTCTCTCTCTTCTCTCTCTCTTTCTCTCTCTTTCTCTCTCTCTCTCTCTCTTTCTCTCTCTCTTTCTCTCTCTTCTCTCTCTCTCTCTCTCCTCTCTCTCTCTCTCTCTCCCCTCTCTCTCTCCGGGGTGATTGGGAAGTGTCTTCTGCTATCAGCAACAGTCTGGTTGGTCAAGGCGTCAACCAGTCTGGTATCGAATCACAGAACGGGTGAGGCTTCGAATCCATGTTTGGAATTGCGTTATTACAACGTCATGAGTCAGTCTGGTATCTCTGACAGGACGTTTCGCCTGTCTTAACAGTCGTCTTCAGTCACCCTATTAATAAAGCTACCATACTGTTCTATATATACTCTTAATATAAGGTATTAAGTTCTGGGGTGGGGGTTCAGGGGTGGGGTTCTAGGGTCTTGATTTTCAGGGAATTAACAGCAACACCTTGATTCATTTTCATATTTTATCTCCCGCTCGTTCATTTTCATTCACTTTCTCTCCGTCTCACTTTCTCACTTGCTCCGTCTCTCACTTTCTCACTCTTCATCTCTCACTTTCTTGCACATTTCTACCTTCTAGAATTTTAACGAGAGAGAAATTTTCAGTAGTTGAGCAACTCCTGACTTTAGAGTTGAACCCTTTGATGGAACATTCTAGCTGAACCCTGTAGTTGAACCCCCTGTAGTTGAACCCCCTGTAGTTGAACCCCCTGTAGTTGAACCCCTTGTAGTTGAACCCCCTGTAGTTGAACCCCCTGTAGTTGAACCCCTGTAGTGAACCTGTGCTAGTTGAACCCCTGTAGTTGAACCCCTGTAGTTGAACCCCCTGTAATTGAACCTGTAGTTGAACCCCCTGTAGTTGAACCCCTGTAGTTGAAACCCCTGTAGTTGAACCCCCTGTAGTTGAACCCCTGTAGTTGAACCCCTTGTAGTTGAACCCCTTGTAGTTGAACCCCCCGTAGTTGAAACCCCTGTAGTTGAACCCTTCAATTCAACATATTTTTTTCTTTATAACGAACTTTTCAGTTGTTCGACAGTAGGGGGGGGCGAATTATCAGTGACATTAATTATCACTTGAGATGAATTATCGGTGAGAGATTATCTTCAGTGGGAGGCGAATTATCTTCAGTGGGAGGCGAATTATCTTCAGTGTGGGACGAATAATATTTAGTGGGAGGAATTATCATCTGTGATGAGGAACTATCTTCAGTGGGAGACATTATCTTCAGTGGGAGACATTATCTTCAGTGGGAGACATTATCTTCAGTGGAAGACATTATCTTCAGTGGGAGACATTTTCAGTGGGAGACGAATTATCTTTGGGAAACATCCTCAGTGTGAGGAATTATCTTCAGTGGGGGACGAATAATTTTGAGTGGGAGACGAATTATCATTGTTCTTCGGTGAGGGAGTTGTAATGACTCTAAGAGCTCTTGATCCAAGAAATAGAAGCTACTTTTCACTTGAAACCAAGGGAATGCAATATTACCGAGGGAATTATCAGCGAGGAGAATTATCACTAGGGGAATTATCACTGGTGGGAATTATTACCAGGGAAATTATTACTGGTAGGAATTATTACTATGGGAATGATCGCTGGGGGAATTAGCGAGAATAATTATCACTGGTGAGAATTATCACTGGGAGGAATTATCACTGATGGGAATTATAACTAGGAGGAATTATCACTGATGGGAATTATCACTGGGGAAATTATCACTGATGAGTATTATCATTGGGGGGAATTATTACCCTGGGGAAATTATCACTGGGGACAATTATCACTGGGAGGAATTATCATTGGTGAGAATTATCACTGGGAGGAATTATTATTGGTAGGAATTATCACTGGGAGGAATTATCACTGATGGGAATTATCACTTGGGAAATTATCACTGGTGAGTATTATCATTGGTGGGAATTATTATCCTGGGGAAATTATCACTGGGGACAATTATCACTGGGATGAATTATCTTTGGTGGGAATTATCACTGGGAAGAATTATCATTGGATTATCACTGGGATGAATTATCATTGGTGGGAATTATCACTGGGAAGAATTATCATTGGTAGGAATTATCACTGGGAGGAATTATCATTGGTGGGAATTATCACTGGGAGGAATTATCACCAGGAAGAATTATCACAAGGGGAATTATCATTGTATACTGTAAAAGTTATGTAGGCAATAATTGAGATAATTTAATAATCAGGATAGGTGGAGGAGGTGTGAGGCAGCCACACCCTGACATGAGGGTCATGTTGCCTCTCCTCCCCCAGGAGGAAGAGGAAGAGGAGAGGAAAGAGAAAGAGGAGGAGGAGAAGGAAGAGGAAGAGAAGGAAGAACAATTTTCCACATGTCTTTCCCCTCTCTTTATATTTTTATTGGCGATTATTGTGTATTATGTACCTCAATTTGAGTATTGATCTATATTATTTACCTATATGTATTAATTATCCATGTGTATTAATTATCTGTGTATGAATTATCTATGTCTTCAGTAATTATTTCATTATATAATTATTAATTTCTCATGATTATACCACTTACTACTCCAGGTTGAGGGACTGCTTACCTCAAATTCCTCATCTTCCACCTTCCTCTGTACTTGACTGAAGGAGTCACTGTGGGGCGAAACGTTTCCAGAATAAAGTTACCCAAATGTTGCACAAGTGTCTCAATTATCAACTTTCTCCTACTTACATTGTACAGCGTTTAGCATCACCAAATTCCATCATCCATCTACCACACCATTTGTTTAATTTTCCGAAGCCGTCTTGTCAAGATTTACAATAAGATCTTGTTTATTTGACTTTAAAATTTTTGTCATCCTCGGCAAACTTAATAATATAGCTTTTTAGTACTTGCAAGTTATTTAAATTTAAAATATAATAGGGACAAGTACAGATCCTTGTGTCACCCCACTGCTGACCTTTTCCCCACGAGGGAAAGGTCAGCCTTGTTTACATTCGCCTCTCATGGTCTCTTTTGTAACAGATTGATTTTTGTTTTATATTTTGGACTTTTCACGTAAGTTTTTCATGTGGACTTTTACTACCAAAATGACTACAATTCACCCATCATTTTTTGGTGGACAATTTCTAAGATTTGTGTAATGTATGTGTGTGTGTGTGTGTGTGTGTGTGTGTGTGTGTGTGTGTGTGTGTGTGTGTGTGTGTGTGTGTGTGTGTGTGTACTCACCTATTTCTGGTTGCAGGGGTTGAGACATAGCTCCTGACGTGCGTGTTTGTGTCTTCATGAGCCGATATGCTTATATATAAAGTTTTCTCTTTATCCTAATTATTAATGCTATTTCTCTCTTTCTCCCAGCAGGTAACCCAACATTGTCCCAGGAGTCCTGCCCTACCTAGCACTCCAGCCCAGCACCAGGACTCCTGCCCTACCTAGCACTCCAGCCCGGCACCAGGACTCCTGCCCTACCTAGCACTCCAGCCCAGCACCAGGACTCCTGCCCTACCTAGCACTCCAGCCCGCACCAGGACTCCTGCCCTACCTAGCACTCCAGCCCAGCACCAGGACTCCTGCCCTACCTAGCACTCCAGCCCGCCTCATTTCCAGTTGTGTACTGATTACGCTAATCATCTAGCCGCAGGTGAGGTGTCTGATTACCTTGATTACCTATTTGTGATTACTTATTCGTAGTTACAGCAGCAGAGCAATGCTCGTGGTGTTCTGTGTTCATTATTAGGCTGTGACAACTCACAGGAAGTGTGTGTGCGCGCGTGTGTGTTGTGTTGTGTGTTGTGTGGCGTGTGTTTATGCTAATTTCGAAACTGTTTTTGAATTAAAACTTCTCAGATCTCTTAACACGTGACTGAATTCGACATTTTGGGTGACACTGACGACTCTTATTATGGCCACTGAAAAAAATTCCATCATTCAGTAGCACTCACTGAAGTAACACTGACTTAATGTCATGTAATTAACCGGAGGTCATCCCGTCATCGCCTCGTATCAGTATTAATTACTGTCCCTTCATTTAATGAACATTTCATGGCTGCTTTTTTTATGAGTTTTCAACGTTTGGTTAAAACAATTTGTTGATAAGGTCGTGATCCAGCAGGAGGCCGGGTCTAGGACCGGGCCGCCACCCCCCCCCTCCCTTACTACTACAGTAGCATCCTTCGGGTATCTTTCAAGGTCATATTTGTAACTATATATGTACTGTTAGGTTGTTGCTACACTCCTGTTGCATGGTCATTATGAGATAGGAGTGTGAGAGGGAAAGGAGAGTGAGCGAGTGAGAAAAAGTGAGAGAAAGGATAGTGAGAGAAAGGATAGTGAGAGAAAGGATAGTGAGAGAAAGGATAGTGAGAGAAAGGATAGTGAGAGAAAGGATAGTGAGAGAAAGGATAGTGAGAGAAAGGATAGTGAGAGAAAGGATAGTGAGAGGAAGGATAGTGAGAGGAAGGATAGTGAGAGGAAGGATAGTGAGAAAAAGTGAGAGAAAGGATAGTGAGAGAAAGGATAGTGAGAGAAAAAGTGAAAGGAGAGTGAGAGAAAAAGTGAAAGGAGAGTGAGAGAGGGAGAGAGAGAGAAGGGAAGGAAAGAGAAACAAGGTTGCAGACGTCAGGTCACAATTTGTTTGTAATCGTGTCATTACGGTTTCGTGAGTCTTGTGAGTGCGTGTGTGTGCGCGCGCGCGCTCACCTATTTGTGGATGCAGGGGTCAGTTCTCAGTTCCTGGTCCAGCCGCTTCGCTGGTCTCTACTAGGTCCACTCCATGTTCCATGAGTTTTATCATACCTCTTCTTAAAGCTATGTATGGATCCTGCCTCAACTACATCACTCTCCAAACTGTTCCACTTCCTGACAACTCTATGACTGACTCTAATTGTGACCCCTTGTTGCTGTGGCCCATCTCTGGAACATCCTGTCTCTGTCCACATTGTCAATTCATCTCGGTATTTTATATGTCCTTATAGCATCCCTATCCCTCCTGTCCTCCAGTGACGTCAGGTCGATTTCCGTTAACCTCTCCTCATCCCCTTATATCCGGAACTAGTCTTGTTGGAAACTTTTGCACTTTCTCTAATTTCTTGACGAGCTTGACCAGGTGTGGGTTCCCAACTGCTTCTGCATACTCCAATATGGGCCTGACGTACACGGTGTACAGAGTCTTGAACGATTCCTTAGTGAGATATCGGAACGCTATTAGGTTTGCCAGGCGCCCGTATGCTACAGAAGTTATTTGGTTGATGTGCGCCTCAGGAGATGTGCTCGGTATTATACTCACCCCAAGATCCTTTTCTTTGAGTGAGGTTTGCAGTCTTTAGCCCCCTAGCCTTGTACTCTGTCTACGATCTTCTTTGACCTTCCCTAATCTTCATGACTTTGCACTTGGTGAGGTTAAACTCCAGGATCCAGTTGCTGGACCAGGCTTGCAGCATTTCCAGATTCCTTTGTAGTTCTGCCCGATCCTCGTCCGTTTGAATTCTTCTCAATAGCTTTACATCGTCTGCAAACACACACACTTCTGAATCGGTCACTTCCGTCATGTCTTTCACATATACCAGAAACAGCACCGACCGTGTGCGTGTGTGTTTGTGTGTGTGTGTGTGTTTGTGTGTGTGTGTGTATATATATGTGAGAGAGAGAGAGAATAAGAATGTGTGTACACGCATTTACATGTACTGTACATTGTTCATATTTGCAATACTTACAAACTCGTGTACATACGTGAACACACACTCAAGTATGTGTACACACATTTCACACCTGTACACCCATGTTCTTTCACACACACACGTTCACAACTTGACATGACATACTATGTACACACGCCTATACACACACGTACTCATGTTTATAAACACACTTATAAGCCCATCTGTACACTCAGATGTTCACCCTCATGTACACACATGTACAAGCACACACGTACAACACACGTACGCAACTAATCTCTCCCTCATAACCAAAAACGCAAAAAAATACTAAGTAATATAATTACAAATATAATAATGCATTATAGATGAGGTAACAAGGGCCTACACACCATGTATCATTATAGACATGTTTTCCCAGTGCCGAGTTATATTAATGTAATCCCTTAGACCTGTGGGAACACCACAAACAGACTACTTAATACCTTATCAATTCCTAATTACCTTATTATAAACTAATAAATGAATTATTAATGTGCTTCTGAACCAAAAGCTTTATAGCACAGTAAAAATTAGAATATATATATATATATATTCTAATTATATATATATATATATATATATATATATATATATATACAATAGCAACACTGCGACTAGCCAAGGAGTCGAACCCATGCTGCTTTGGCCCGCCTCACGGTGAGCGAAAGACAGATGACGCTCTAGTCCCCGGGACCACACAATTCTCAAGAGTGGTCCCATGGACTTGAGCGTCATCTGTCTTTCGCTCACCGTGAGGAGGGCCAAAGCAGCATGGGTTCGACTCCTTGGCTAGTCGCAGTGTTGTTATTGATCAATGCTACTCGTTAGTGGGCAATCTTATCATAATTGCTTCTGTTGTATCTCATCTTTAGCGGCCATCCTCCTGTTCGTATGTAATATTACCGTTTCCTGTTGTGAATCCTTAAAAGTTCGCTCCCTACTGTTTCCTGTTGTACCTAGATCAAACCTGCCTATTTCCTGTTGTACCGATTTAAAAATACCGTTTCCTGTTTTCACCCCTAAGTAAATGCACCCTCTTTACCGTTATCCGCCACTCGAGCCTAACAGAAGATCGCTACCGTTTATACAACTCCACACTCCTGTATATGGGTGACCCTCCACAATACAATCAGGATTTAAACTGATCACCAGTAATTTTCAGGGTTGTATAGACGAGACTCCTTTTTTTTGTCGGAGGGAATGTTGTGAAGAGCAGTGGTGTTAATTGTCGACCAGGGTGAGCCAATCAAATTTCCCGTACAAGTTTAGGATGATTTTAGTTGGTATTAATCTGTTGATATTGTGAGGGGGGAACTGGAGTAAGTGGTGCATGTGGTGGTGCTGCTACTTTGATTCAGTGTGAGTCTCTCTACTCTCTGTTCTCTCTCTACTCTCTCTCTCTCTCTCTCTCTCTCTCTCTCTCTCTCTCTCTCTCTCTCTCTCTACTCTCTCTTCTCTCTCTCTCTCTCTCTCTCTCTCATCTCTCTCTTCTCTCTCTCTCTCTCTTGCTCTCTCTCTCTTCTCTCTCTCTCTGTCTCTCTCTCTCTCTTCTGCTCTCTTCTCTCTCTCTTCTGCTCTCTCTCTCTCTCTCTCTCTCTCTCTCTCTCTCTCTCTCTCTCTCTCAACACACACACACACACAAAACACACACAGGACCAGGAGCTATGAATCGACCCCTGCAACCACATATAGGTGAATACACACATCCAGCCAAATGTCTATAGAGAAGTGCCTCTGACATTTGATTACTACGAATACTACTTTTACTACTACTACTACATCTACTACTACATCTACTACTACATCCACACACACACACACACACACACACACACACACACACACACACACACACACACACACACCTTCCACATATTTACTCAGTATCTGCCGATTTCTTCCCCACATCTAACCAATAATATTTGTTTCATAGAAGTCATCTGCTGACACATTCACCCCCAAGTATCGACATAAATTCACTTCATTCTCCTTCCTTCCAATCTGACCTTCAACTCTCCATAATCTACTCTCTACCATCTCCCATCAACCTGTTCTTTATTTAGACACACTTCTAAACTCCTCCATTCTCTGCAACTTTTTTTTTTGCATTAGCAGACAATTGCAACACATTTTCTCTTTTGACCATGTTCCTTCTTACACTTGATAAGTAAGACATATGTGCAACAATTAGGTATCTTTATTCCGAAACTTTTCGCCTTCACAGTGGGCTTCTTCAGTCGAGTACAGAAGAGTTAGCAGAAGCAGCAATGTGAAGACGACGTAATCAGTCCATCACTCCTAAGACGTTCTGAGGTGGTCAGTCCCTCAGCCTGGAGAATAGTTCTGTTTCATAGTCTGGAACAATGTTCCAAATTATGGAACAGAACTCTTCTCCAGGCTGAGGGACTGACCACCTCATAACTACGTCTTCAAGGTTGATGGACTGATTATATCAACTTCACATATCTTCTGCTTCTGCTAACTCTTCTGTACTCGACTGAAGAAGCCTACTGTGTACGCGAAACGTTTCCTCAATAATGTTCCCAGATGTACAAGTGTCTCATTCTTCAACAAGTCTCACCAGTTGTTGATACTGTATATCATTTATGTTATTTATCGGAGGCGAATGAGCGAGGTCTTATATTTTACAAGTGAGAAGCGTCGCATTGGTGGAGTGGTTTACTCTGCAATAAGAACACATGGATGAAGCCCTGCAGCAGGCCTGCTGGTCCAAGCTGGTGAGGTCCAACTCACACCCACTCATGTATACCGGTAAGTTGGTGAACTAGACAAGTGTGCAACATCTGAGTATCCATTTTTGTCGACGTTTCGCCATCCAGTGGCTTTATCAGTATAATACATGAACATAATTGGAAAACTGTAGAAGAAGCAATTACTTGCTCAGTCTAGGAGCAGGTGTTCTGTCGTTTAGTTCATCAAGACCATGACACTCAACACCTGTTGTTAGGTTAAGGGACTGATTACCTCCTTTGTAGCCGACTTGTACATATAATTCAGCGAGACTGAGGGTCGGTTGGCAGTCTTGTTTTCCTGGCTGGGTAGGATCATTTTAGCGAGAGTTTTCGAAATACTAAAACACCAGGCACCGACGTCCAGGTAAATCACTGATGAGTGGTTCAGCTTCCTCCCACCTCATGATGTGATCCAGTGTGCTACGATGTTGGATTCAGGTGTTGGTCACATCGTGGCTGGAGACATGTTTGTACTTTCTAACACGATGGGGCATAGTCCATCCTTTTCACGTCTCCCACAAGGCATTCAATACACACCAGCACTGTTTTCTGCGGTGCTACCTGGTTTCGATTTCACCAGGTCCATCAGATCGGAAAATGGTATATTAAGTTTTCGATTATATTCTTAAATATTGGTGTAAATATATCACTGTACGTGTACATATGGAACATGTTTATAACTTGTCTGTACGTGTGTGCAAGTGTTATGTACACCCATGTGTGTGTGTGATTTCATGTACCCGTATTTGTGAGAGACTATCTTGCCCATACAAACATTTTGAGCATTTTGTCCAGACAAACACTGGGAGTTTTCCTTGTAAACACACATTTTGAGGGCAGCTTGCCCAGTGTTCTCCCCCTCCAGTATTGCTTCATGGGCCGCAAGGGCTCGCTAAGTTCACAGTGGGGGAGACAGCCACACACTGTTGTCTCCCTGTCGACACATTCACACTGTTTACCGCGAAGATTCTCCATCACTGCAGCAGGAAAAAACAAAATAGCTTCAGCTACACTTAAAAGAATTTAATCACATATATTTTTAGTAGGAGAGGATGAAGCCGCAACTTAAGCTTTAGCTGTGTCAAGCTTTATTGTTGTATACACAGCGAAACTTTGTCCCATCAACTGCTTGTTCTAAAACTGTCTTTTTCTTCATTTCTGTTGACAGAATACTTCTGCATCCAAGAGTTTTGCAAGCAAAATCTGATTGCAATTGACGTAGAAACAGCAACGAGTCTGATACACAAAATCTATAATTTTTATGAGCCACTTAAAGTAGGATTGTTAATGAAGTTACTGCAACTGTTCATCTTAAAACTGAAGGACGTTTTCTCTTCAAGGACCATCCGTGCCTTCATGCTGGTGAAGGGTTCTTGATTCCAGCTGCTCTCCACTTTCTGGAGTCAGATTTGATTATGTCTCATTCCCCGGGAGTTGTGTGATGCTTGTTGTTGCAGTGGTTGTTGACGAATATATTGCAGCATCGTGTGTTGCGTGTTTTGGTGTGGTGTGTATGTGGGCGTGCATATATGTGTGTTGTGTGTTGGGTGGGCGTGCAGCAGCGCCCCTGGCGGCCTGTACTCCTAGACACATCGTCATTCTTTCCATTGTCCAGTTAGCTTAATGGACCCAGGCCAAGCATCGATTCAATGATCTGAAGTGTACACTACCAGGCACTCTCCACCCTTATATGCTCTGTCCTCACCCAGTTCTCTGTGTAGAGGTCGAATCGCAGCTCCTGGTCCCGTCTCTTATCGGCTTTTCCTGATTCCTAGCGTCAAGAGCCTGTTCATACCTACTCGTGAAACCGAGTCTGTGTTCACTTCTTTGTCTAGCGTCTTTGTTACCACCATGAGACCGAAATGCATTTTCTTACTCTTGCGTTGCCTCTCTCTCCTCCCATAATAATAATATGATACTAATAATCTTTATTTTTACAAGTTCATTAAACAGTTTATACAAACCTCAATTGAAATCACTGACAAACTACTTTATAGAAACCCCTGGTTATACAGAGCATTTGTGGCAAGTTAGATTAATTTTGTTCCCAGGATGCGACCCACACCAGTCGGCTAACACCCAGGTACCTATTGACTGCTAGGTGAACAGGGACAACAGGTGTCTTAAACCACACCCTAATGTTTCCACCTGTACCGGAGATCGAACCACGGACTGTGTGCGATCTGAGTGCGCTACCAACCGAACTACGGAACACAAAACACCACATCACTGTCCAACATATATTCGAAGTATTTTGTATGTCACGATCATGTCCTCTCTGGTCCTCTTTTTATGGTCACGTTATTTCCCTGAATCTCTCCTCTCAGTTCTTTCCCCTCAGTCATGGTACCAACCTCTGGACTTTCTCTAAGTTCTATGTACTCACCTATTTGTGGTTGCAGGGGTCGATTCAGCTCCTGCCCGCGTGTATGCGTGATCAGGTGCGTGTTCCGTGCATAATGTTCTAATTGACTCTGAAACTCTCTACAAATGTGTGTACAAATAGGTCGCGCGTCTGCCTCGCGCTCACCAGACGGAGGATCAAGCCTTCGCCACCTCTTGTACTGAATGACCCACAAGAGTTTAGCGCTTAACATGAATTATTTAAATTCTAAAACTCCTAAGAGCAATTTGTAGTTTTTCGATTTTTTTATAAGCAGCTGAGCTGTATAACCCTTGTGGTTTAGCGCTTCTTTTGATTATAATAATAATAATATAAGCAGCTGAGGATATATGGTTGATATGTAAGTCTGGCGATTAGCTTCATACGATGCATTCTCCTTGTACGCATCCCAGGTTGTATTCCGTGTCCGGTCTTCTCACCCCCTCTCTTATTTTCAGTACTTTGCACTTGCTGAGAATGCATTCCATTATTGCATTTTCCAAGCCACCAATGTAACCTTTTAGTCATGTTGGATCCTCTCCTGTCTTCCCCTGTCTTCCCCCTGTCTTCCCCCTGTCTTCCCCAGTTATCACATTTATAATTGTTTTCACATAAGCCTCAGTGATACATTGGATTCCATTTTTTCTTCTTGGTCATTTATGTGTACCATTGACAGCAGTTACCATTGACAGCAGTTACCCTTCTGTCTTCAGTTATCCAGGTATTGCTGTCTCAGTGTTTCCTGTTATTCACAGGTATTACTCTCAATAACCCTCTATTTTCTGTTATCCAGGTTTCACAGTTACCCTCTGCTTCCTGTTATCCAGGTTTTACTATCTTACAATTACTTCCAGTCTTCTGATATCCAGGGATTCCTGTATCCACTTCGGCTCTTACGTCTCCTGCATGCTCTTCCAGTGTGTATATCTGCCTCTTTAAAAGATGCTGTGTCGAGTTCTTTCGTATAGTCGAGCAAGATGCGGTCTACCCACCCGCCATCTCCTGCTGTATGCCACCAGACTGTCAAAATACTGCAGGTATTCAAGACCTGATTCGTCATTAGTATAAATGGTTCAGAAAACCGATGAGTTGATAAACTTGCTCATCATTTGGGTGTCTTCTATGAACGTATAGTGGCTTCTTCAGTTCAGTTCAGAGGAAGGTGGAAGATGGGTAATCAGTCCCTCACCCTGGAAGCAATGAGTGAAGCATGATAAAGCTCTACACGAGAGTGAAACATGGTAAAGCTCTACACGATAGTGAAACATGGTAAAGCTCTACACGAGAGTGAAACATGGTAAAGCTCTACACGAGAGTGAAACATGGTAAAGCTCTACACGAGAGTGAAACATGATAAAGCTCTACACGAGAGTGAAACATGATAAAGCTCTACACGAGAGTGAAACATGATAAAGCTCTACACGAGAGTGAAACATGACAGCTCTACACGAGTGAAACATGACAGCTCTACACGAGTGAAACATAAAGCTCTACACGAGAGTGAAACATAAAGCTCTACACGAGAGTGAAACATGACAGCTCTACACGAGAGTGAAACATGACAAAGCTCTACACGAGTGAAACATGACAAAGCTCTACACCAGAGTGAAACACCAGAGGTCTTGAGGATATCTCTCCAAGAGAGAACCCGCAATAATGGATTCAAGTTAGATAAGTTTAGATTTAGAAAGGATAGGAAAGTATTGGTTTGGAAATAGGTAGTTGATGAGTGGAACAGTCTGCCTAGTAGGGTTATTGAAGCTAGACCTGGTAGTTTCAAATTTAGGTTGGATAAATTCATGAGTGAGAGGTTGGATTTGAGTGGGACTCGCGCATGAGTGGTAGAATTGTCAAAGCTTATTTCTTGGGTAGCATTGAAAATTTGGTTGAGCAAATATTCTGTTAGTGGGACGGATTGTGAAGGACCTGCCTAGTATGGGCCAACAGGCCTGCTGCAGTGCTCCTCCTTTCTTATGTTCTTATGTTCTTATGACAAAGCTCTACACCAGAGTGAAACATGACAAAGCTCTACACCAGAGTGAAACATGACAAAGCTCTACACCAGAGTGAAACATGACAAAGCTCTACACCAGAGTGAAACATGACAAAGCTCTACACGAGAGCGAAACATGATAAAGCTCTACACGAGAGCGAAACGTCGTCCTAACAAAGCACTGGAACAGTTCATCAGACGGGACTAAGCAGAAAATCTTTGACTTTTCTCCTGGTCTTGACATTTACCGATGGAGCCACAATTTAAATATTTTGAAAATTGAAATTAGCTGCAGCAGCGTTGGTATGGGACCAAAAAAAAACAGTGATTAATTTTTTGAACACATTGAGAATTTTGATAAGTCAGTGAAGAAAAATGTGTTTGGAGAGACTGAAGTCTGTTGTCTCGTGTGTGTGTGTGTGTGTGTGTGTGTGTGTGTGTTTGTTTGTGTTTTTGCGTGTGTGTGTGTGTGTACGTACTCAACTATATGTGATTTCAGGGGTCGATTCACAGCTTTGTGTACTCACCTATTTGCGGTTGCAGGGGTCGTGTCATAGCTCCTGCTGTGTGTGTGTGTACACGTTTACACCTAGTAACGTGCCCCAGTGGGTTTAAGCTTGCCAAGGCATTTAAGCCCAATGGATTTAGCTTTCTAAGCTTAAGCTTTGTTAACTAGTGTACTTAGGCCTACCACGAGCTTCCATCACATATTTCCTGTACTAAATTTATGAACAGAAAATTGTTCTCTCAGTGATGCTGTTTTATGTTCAACGTGTTTAGGTGTTCTTTTTAGTGATGTGTTATGGTTGTGTTATGTTAGTGTTATGTTATCGTGTTGTGTTGTACTTTGTGTTCTGGTGTTCGTGTTATATTCTCGTTCCTTTGTTCGTTGCTATATTGTGTTTTCGTAGTGCTGTTGTTTACTTAATTTCTGATGTTATTGTTATTTTGGTGACGTCAATAACATCAATTTGATGTCATATGAGATATAAATCGCACTGTCAAATTGAGATATAAATCACATTGATGTCAAATTGAGATATAAATCACATTGATGTCATATTGAGATATAAATCACATTGATGTCATATTGAGATATAAATCACATTGATGTCAAATTGAGATATAAATCACAATGATGTCATATTGAGATATAAATCACATTAATGTCAAATTGAGATATAAATCACATTGTTGTCAAATTGAGATATAAGAACATAAGAAAGGAGGAACACTGCAGCAGGCCTGTTGGCCCATACTAGGCAGGTCCTTCACAATCCGTCCCACTAACAGAATATTTGCTCAACCCAATTTTCAATGCTACCCAAGAAATAAGCTTTGACAATTCTACCCACTCATGCGCGAGTCCCACTCAAATCCAACCCCTCTCACTCATGAATTTATCCAACCTAAATTTGAAACTACCCAAGGTCCTAGCTTCAATAACCCTACTAGGCAGACTGTTCCACTCATCAACTACCCTATTTCCAAACCAATACTTTCCTATATCTTTTCTAAATCTAAACTTATCTAACTTGAATCCATTATTGCGGGTTCTCTCTTGGAGAGATATCCTCAAGACCTTATTTATATCCCCTTTGTTAATACCCATTTTCCACTTGTATACCTCGATCATGTCTCCCCTCATTCTACGTCTTACAAGTGAATGTAATTTTAGGGTCTTCAATCTTTCTTCGTAAGGAAGATTTCTAATGCTATGTATTAATTTAGTCATTCTACGCTGAATGTTTTCTAACGAATTTAAGAACATAAGAACATAAGAAAGGAGGAACACTGCAGCAGGCCTGTTGGCCCATACTAGGCAGGTCCTTCACAATCCGTCCCACTAACAGAATATTTGCTCAACCCAATTTTCAATGCTACCCAAGAAATAAGCTTTGACAATTCTACCCACTCATGCGGGAGTCCCACTCAAATCCAACCTCTCCACTCATGAATTTATCCAACCTAAATTTGAAACTACCCAAGGTCCTAGCTTCAATAACCCTACTAGGCAGACTGTTCCACTCATCAACTACCCTATGTCCATTCTGTAATATGGAGACCAGAACTGAGCTGCGTAATCTAGGTGAGGCCTTACTAATGATGTATAAAGCTGTAATATAACCTCTGGACTTCTGTTGCTAACACTTCTTGATATAAATCCCAGTAATCTATTTGCCTTATTACGTACGCTTAGGCATTGCTGTCTTGGTTTAAGGTTGCTGCTTACCAACACCCCCAAGTCCTTCTCGCAATCTGTATGGCTAAGTTCTACGTTATTTAACTTATAAGTGCTTGGGTTATGGACACTCCCGAGCCTCAGAACCTTGCATTTATCTACATTGAACTGCATCTGCCACTTTTCTGACCACGAATTAAGTTTGTCTAAATCTTCCTGAAGTTCTATGACATCTATGTTTGAATCAATTATCCTACCTATCTTCGTGTCGTCGGCGAATTTGCTCATATCACTAGTAATTCCCTCATCAAGGTCATTGATATATATTATAAATAACAATGGGCCTAAGACTGATCCCTGTGGAACACCACTTGTTACAAGTCCCCATTCGGATTTAACCCCATTTATGCACACTCTCTGCTTCCTATTGGTGAGCCATGACTCGATCCATGACAGCACTTTTCCCCCAATGCCATGAGCTGCCACTTTCTTTAACAGTCTCTGGTGCGGTACTCTATCAAAAGCCTTACTAAAGTCTAAATAAACAATATCGAATTCTTTATCGTGATCAACAGCCTCAAAAGCTTTACTGAAGAAGGTTAATAAATTAGATAGGCAGGAACGGCCCCTCGTGAATCCACATTGTTGTCAAATTGAGATATAAATCCCATTGTTGTCAAATTGAGATTAAAATACATTGATGTCAAATTGAGATATATATCACATTGATGTCAAATTGAGATTAAAATACATTGATGTCAAATTGAGATTAAAATACATTGATGTCAAATTGAGATATAAATCACATTGATGTCAAATTGAGATATAAATCACAATGTCATGTTGAGATATGAATCACATTGATGTCAAATTGAGATATAAATCACATTGATGTCAAATTGAGATATAAATCACATTGATGTCAAATTGAAATATAAATCGCATTGATTTATTTAGCAACAAAAACTGTGTATGCATAAACTATATAACAATAAATCTAAAGATAAAAACATCTACAAGAACATCATTAACAACTGTCACAGCAACTACAACAAAACAAAAGCGCAGTAATAACAGCGAAAAATAAAATGGGAACAAGAAAATATTGAAAACCCAAAAATACACAAAAAAGGGAACAAGAAAATATTGAGACAAAAAAAAAACTAAAAAAAAAAAAAAAGGGAACAAGAAAATACTGAAAAAAGACAAAATAACAAAAGCAAAACCGGGAACGAAACAACATTGAAATCTAAACAAAACAACTCAAAACAAAAACTACAAAAGCATAGTCAACAACAACAAAAATTAGCTGAATAATAAAAAAAAACAATTATATTTTTCGTCTCCTGGTTATTTCCACTTTTGTTTTATTTCCTTTTATTTAACTTTTGTATCTATCTTTTTTTTTACCCTGGCAAAATATAAAAGTCAAAGTAGCCTTTTATAATTTATCAGAAACTTGATGTCAACTCTTATGGCTAAAATCTTTTGTTCTTACGAAAAATATTTCCGTTTCTGTCAACATAAACACCATTGTTATACATGGTGATACATGGTGATACATGTTAATACATGGTGATACATGGTGATACATGGTGATACATGGTTATACATGGTGATACATGGTGATACATGTTAATACATGGTGATACATGGTGATACATGTTAATACATGGTGATACATGGTGATACATGTTAATACATGGTGATACATGGTTATACATGTTAATACATGGTTATACATAGTGATACATGTTAATACATGGTAATACATGGTGATACATTATGGTTATACAATATGTTTCTGTAATACATGTGCTTATACATGGTTATACATGTTAATACATGGTGATACATGGTTATACATGTTAATACATGGTGATACATGGTTATACATGTTAATACATGGTTATACATAGTGATACATGTTAATACATGGTTATACATGTTAATACATGGTTATACATAGTGATACATGTTAATACATGGTTATACATAATGATACATGTTAATACATGGTAATACATAGTGATACATGTTAATACATAGTGATACATGTTAATACATGGTTATACATAGTGATACATGTTAATACATGGTTATACATAGTGATACATGTTAATACATGGTTATACATAGTGATACATGTTGATACATAGTATACATGTATAATACATGGTATACATAGTATATGTGGTAATACATGTATACATGTGATACATGTATAATAATGTTTTATAATGTACATGTTAGATAATGTTAATACAGTAGTTAAATAATAATGGTAATACAGATAATTATGGTTATACATAGTAATACTGGTAATATGTAATACAGTAATTAAGTATAGTAATGTTAATGCATGGTAATATATAATAATATATGGTAATACATGATAATAATTCATGGTTAACGTAATAGTTAAACATGTATACATATTAAATAGCAGTAATACATGGTTATCATATGGTAATACATAGAATTGGTAACCGATAGATAATGTTAATAATACATGGTAATACATAGTTATCATACGTGGTAATACATAGCAATGTATACTGATATATAATGTTAGTAATTCATTGTAATAAATAATACAGAGGAATACATAATTCGTAGTAATGGATACTAATATTTAGAATTAGTAATATAGGGATACATATTAACATACAAGATACATAGCAATACATTGTAATACATAGCAATACATGACAATATAATTGGCAGTTTATTGCAGCCGTTGACGGCTTGTTGCAGCAAGCTGTCAATTGCAGTAGTTGACAGGGCTTTTGATCAAAGGAATTAGAGCTTCCCTCCCTCGTTTCAGACCTCATTCCATTCCTAAATAATTATTTATTTATTACTATTTATTGTTATGGCCCTGAAAATGCACCGCGAAAGAGATAATTTGCGACTGCGTTTTTTTTTATTATAACGTCCGGTTGACGAAATATTTTCACGACATGGGATTAGTACAACACCTCGATTAACGGAATTATTCGATAAAGTCGGGCGGCGGGTGGCGCGGCGGCGGCGGCGGCGGCAGGCGACTGACCAGGCTTGGAGGGCAGGTGTGCCGTTGTCGCGGCGCGAATTAAAGATGGGAATATTCATGTTGGCGTGGCCCGAGCATCCGGGCGCTGGTCCGGGCAAGGTAGAGCGGTTGGAAAGAGCGTGGTTTATGCACACTGTGATTGTCCTCAGTGTGAACATTGACACCAACAGCCGGGTTGATCAGAGGCGCGAGTAGCAGGCGGATGGTTAAGCCTTCACTACTCATTGCGGCCAGGTACACATATCTCCCTGTACATACAACTAAGAGATACACATATTCCAATGTGTATACACTTGAGAAATAAACATATACCGTATGTCCTCGGACCAGGAGTAACACCTAGCGTCGCTGGGTGCTTGGTTCTTGTAGGAGATATATATATATATATATATATATATATATATATATATATATATATATATATATATATATATATATGTCGTGCCGAATAGATAAAACTGGTCAATTAGCAAGAACTCATTTAAAATTAAGTCCTTTCTAAAAAAAATTCTTATACGTTTAAAGATATATATATATTTGAATTTATGTTAATGTTGCTATGGTAACAATAGTTACCATAGTTGTAATAGAGGCGACAACAAGAGCAGACGGAGCCCTGCCAGTACACTCCTGCTCACCTCCATCATCGTATATAATCTAAGATGTTCTACCACCAACAGTTAAGTGAGAAATTTCTTCTTGAGCAGTTGCCTGGAAAACGTTTTAGAGCTAAAAAAAAAAAAAGAGGGTGAAAAAAAGAATAGGCAAGATTCACACGCTCCAAATTCTTTGCCGTGATAATAGAGAGATGAAACAGTTTGTTCTAATGAGCAAACATGCCACTGTGAGTGTATATGTTCCGTTTATTAAGAGAGTTGCAGTGTTGAGTGAGGGACTCTGGCGGTGAGGGTACACACTACCTCCACAGCCTCCTCATTCATTATTCATTTGTTTACACGCTCCCGCTTGTGACGTCACGCCAGGGAAATACGTACACCCTGGGAAACATGCGCTCGCGCACGCACGCACAGTGGTGGAGGCAGGCTCGTTACACAGCTTCAAGAGTGGGTATGGTAAGGCCATTAATAGGTGATGACTGTCAAGTTAGTCTAGTAGGCGGTGCCAGGAGCAGTCTCTCGACGTTGTGTGTGTGTGTTTGTGTGTGTGAATGTCGTACCGAATAGGTAAAACTTGCGATTTTGGCTTAAATAGTAACGATCTTCTTACCGAATAAGGCAAGCGAAAATTTGTGTATGCTATAATTTCGCAAAAAACATTCTGAATCTAACGAAAAAAATAATTTCATTGTGTTTATTATTTAATTATTTTAAACTTATCTAAAATATATTTAGTTGGATTAAGCTAAAATAAATTGGGCTTGTTATAATAAGGTTAGGTAAGTTTTGTAAGGTTCTTTGGTACAAAATTATTAATTTTTACATTAACATAAATTAAAAAAATATATATATTTTTTTTAGAAAGGACTTAATTTTAAATGAGTTCTTGCTAACTGACCAGTTTTACCTATTCGGCACTATAGGTATATATATCTGTAATGTGTGTGACACACACACAGGTTCCATACATAGCTTTAAGGAGAGGTATGATAAAGCTCATGGAGCAGGGAGAGTGACCCAGTAGCGGCCAGTGAAGAGGCGGGGCCAGGAGCTATGACTCGACCCCTGCAACCACAACTAGGTGAGTACACGCAGGTAACATGAATCCTGGCCACCACCGACTCAACCTCCTAGCTTCACTTAGCTTACCAATACACAAGTGTTTCATCTACAATGATTCACTGTTGACTAACACAAACACTTCTCGCTGAATTTATTCTCTGGATTTTTAATTTGTTTTTACCTTGTAATTTGCTTCAGTATTTTCCTGTGTGGCACTTCATGTTAAGTCCGCCATCTCTCATTCCCTGTCATGTTAACATGATACAGTAGTCACACAAACATTATTTTCTGACATGTTTACATTTCTCATGTTCTATACAATGTTTTTGTCGCTACTTCTGGGGTTTAAGTTGAACAGGTCTGACACTGATTTCAAAAATACAGCTCTTGATTTTTTGTAAATTTTTGGCCAATTTAAGGGGAACAAATACAGTTTCCGTTCATAATTCATAATACCAGCAACACCACTTGCAACATCCAGTGATCTGTCTGTGAATATCTGCTGATCACCATCAGATTCACTTAATTCTGGCAAACATTACAACAATTTTTTGGCGACTTTTGAGTCCTGGGACATCGGTCACTCCTGCTGTTACAGACTTCGTTATGCAGTGCGTAACAATTTAGATACCTGGGGTTCCTTCCTATACTTTCTTTTAGGAACTTGCTGGTATATTTGGGAGGCTTTCTTCTACACACTACGTATATTTTCATGCATAATCCACTAAAGTCTCGCATATTTTCATTGCATAGCCACGTATAATGTCCTTTGTTGAACCTCACTTTATCCTTCCTATTCACAGTTTTGCTATTCCCTCATTTATCGTTTTTCTGTTTCATTTAAATCTTCGGCTTCTTTATGAAGTGTTTCAAGTGGCGAACAAATTCGGTCACTAATACCAGTGATTAATGCAATTATATTTGCCTCTATAAGCTTTTTTTGCATGAATTTCTCAACTTCCGTGAGTATGATCCCGTGATCAGAGACTAGTGAGCCAACAGCCTCAGCTCAGGGCGTCCTGTGCATGGAGACGTGGAGACGTTGTCCTGCCAGGTTAGAATCCTGGCTGCCCAGGATCCTAACCTTCTCACGAGTACTTACAAATTTGTCGAATCTAATACCATTAACATTCTTGCTTGTGACTTCTGATGTCTAGCCTGAGTTGCCTAGCATTGTAGTCTCCCACCATGAGAGTGGGGTCTCCCACCACGAGAGTGTGGTCTCCCACCGTGAGAATAAGCTCCCATACAGCAACAGTGTGTCCCAGAAGGAAGGTAAACATTAATAACATTCATTGTGTAACGTTTAAAGTTAAGCCTTAACGTAATATCCTTCACTCTGTTGACAAAATGAGCATAACACTTTTTTTCAACGGGGATACTGTTGTTTCACATACAAGTCCTCTCTTAACAGGATTAGGACAACAGAATTTGCCACGCCAGCTAAATCGTGGACTGCAAGTCTCGTTCACTAGTATTTTTCCTAGTCCCAATACATATAAAATTTGCTAACGCTATCTACGGACTGTCATTTTGGTAACGGATTGTACCATTGGGGTTTCCGGGGAGCACTAAAGAGGGTTTTTTTTATTTTATGTTCTTTCAAAGTTTTTATCCAGGGCCGTAGTCTTTCAGAGGCGGCACCCAGATTCAGATTTTTTTTTCCAGTTTGTTGAAGATGTCTGGTATTTGATTCTGGGTCAGATTATTCCTTCCTGTATTTTATTGTGTTTTTTGTCTGAAGGAATTGTAACAGTGGGTCACGTGGTGGTAATGTTACTTCTCGCTTCCGCTGACCACCTCCACTCTTAACTCTTCTTCCTCTCCCTACCCTCCTTCTCGTCCATATTTTTTTCTATTACTACTATTATTATTATTATTGTTTTTAATATCATTATTATTATTGTTTTGTCTCTGCGGCATTGTTCATTAAAAACTTAGACAATACTGTACAGTATCAGTAATGTAATGATACTGTACAGTCTGTTCGTATGTCTGAATGTCTCTTCGTATGTCTGTTCGCATGTCTGTCCGAATGTCTGTTCGTATGTTCGAATGCTCGTAACTCGAATGTTCGTAAGTAGGGTATCGTCTGTACACACTACTCCAGCAACTACCGACAGGCGAGTCCATAGAGTTAGGTATGTCAACACATGCACACACAAAGATAGACAGAGATATATTCCAGAGATGGGACACAGCAACAAGGGGTCATAATTGGAAGTTGAAGACTCAGATGAGTCACAGAGATGTTAGGAAGTATTTCTTCAGTCACAGAGTTGTCCGGAAATTGAACAGTCTGGAAAGTAAGGTGGTGGAGGCAAGGTCCATACATAGCTTTAAGAAGAGGCATGATAAAGCTCACGGAGCAGGGAGTGACCTAGTAGCGACCAGTGAAGAGGCGGGGCCAGGAGCTATGAATAGACCCCTGCAACTAAAATTAGGTGAGCTCACACACATACACACACACACACACTTACGTGTATTGTGTGCAAAGTCTTGGAGAAAATCATCAGGAAAAGAATGGTGGAGCATCTGGAGCAGAACAGGATAATCAACGCCAGACAGCACGGATTCAGGGAAGGCAAATCCTGTGTAACAAACCTCCTGGAGTTCTATGATAAAGTAACAGAGGTAAGGCAAGAGAGAGAAGGGTGGGTTGACTGCATTTTCCTGGACTGCAGGAAGGCCTTCGACACAGTTCCTCATATGAGATTAGTAAAGAAGTTGGAAGACCACGCGTGTATAACAGGAAGGGCACTGGAATGGATCAGGGTAATACCTCACAGGGAGGCAACAACGGGTCATGGTGCGTGATGAGGTATCACAGTGGGCGCCTGTGACGAGCGGTGTACCGCAGGGGTCAGTCCTAGGACCAGTGCTATTCTTGGTATATGTGAATGACATGACGGACGGATAGACTCAGAAGTGTCTCTGTTCGCAGATGTGAAATTAATGAGGAGAATCACATCGGATGAAGACCAAGCAGGACTTCAAAGAGACCTGGACAAGCTTGGCATCTGGTCTAGCAACTGGCTTCTCGAATTTAACCCCACCAAATACAAAGTCATGAAGATCGGAGAAAGGCAAAGAGGACCGCTGACAGAGTACAGGCTAGGTGGACAAAGGCTACAAACCTCATCAAAGGAGAAAGACCTTGGGGTGAGTATAACGCCAAGCACGTCTCCGGAAACACACATCAACCAGATAACCGCGGCAGCATATGAGCGACTGGTAAACCTAAGATTAGCGTTCCGTTACCATAACAAGGAATCGTTCAAGACACTGTACACCGTGTACGTCAGACCCATACTAGAATATGCAGCACCAGTCTGGAACCCACACCTGGTCAAGCACGTCAAGAAATTAGAGAAAGTGCAAAGGTTTGCGACAAAGCTAGTTCCACAACTCAGGGGACTGCCATACGAAGAAAGGTTGAGGAAAATAGGACTAACAACACTGGAGGACAGAAGGGTCAGAGGAGACATGATAACGACGTACAAAATACTGCAGGGAATCGACAAGGTAGATAGTGACAGGATGTTCCAGAGAGGGAACACAGAAACAAGGGGACACAACTGGAAGCTGAAGACTCAGATGAGTCAAAGGGATGTTAGGAAGCATTTCTTCAGCCACAGAGTAGTCAGGAAGTGGAATAGTCTAGAGAAAGATATAGTGGAGGCAGGAACCATACATAGTTTTAAGACAAGGTATGATAAAGCTCATGGAGCAGGGAGAGCAGAGACCCAGTAGCAGACAGCGAAGAGGCGGGGTCAGGAGCTGAGTATCGACCCCTGCAACCACAATTAGGTGAGTACAATTAGGTGAGTACACAGGAAGCAACCACGGGCCAGCGGCTAGACCTCACCACCGTAGAAGCTAATGTTTCGAGGTAGATTCATCGTGGCCTCTCCCTCTCTGCCTCCCCCTCTCTCTGCCCTCTCTCTGCCCCCTCTCTGCCTTCTCTCTCTCTGCCCCCTCTCTCTCTGCCCCCTCTCTCTCTCTCTCTGCCCCCTCTCTCTCTGCCTTCTCTCTGCCCCCTCTCTCTCTGCCTTCTCTTTGCCTTCTCTCTGCCTTCTCTCTGCCCTCTCTCTGCCCTCTCTCTCTCTCTCTCTCTCTCTCTCTCTCTCTCTCTCTCTCTCTCTCTCTCTCTCTCTCTCTCTCTCTCTCTCTCTCCTCTCGCTCTCTCCTCTCGCTCTCTCTCTCCCCTCTCCTCTCTCTGTCTCCCCTCTCCTCTCTCTGTCTCTCTCTCTCTCTCTCTCTCTCTCTCTCTCTCTCTCTCTCTCTCTCTCTCTCTCTCTCTCTCTCTCACTGAGTAACGACCTGACTGATTAGTTCACTGATCCTGACCTTCAACCTTCTAGGCATGAAAAACATGATATGGCCAGAAAATGTCAAGGTATTACACTCTTAATGTTATCCATTTACTAGGTTATTTTACAGGCCGGTCCGTCGCACACTGAAAGGCAGACAGGTAGGCAGACACAAACTGGCAAGAAGACAGGCAGGGAAGCAGAGACAGACACAGTCTGTACAAGTGTTGTACCGTTTATAGCCCTATGACAAGGGCACGGTTTCTCTCCTTAGCTACTCCCCCTGATCATATAAAGGCCTCCATACCCATAACGTCTAACTAGAGGTCAGCTCCCATAAGAATATTACCACATCGTTTCCATAACGGCTTGTGAGTGTAAATCTGTAGCCAACACTCCTGTCTTTGGAAACAGATAGAAACAGGTTACATGGTCTCCAGGTATTACAGCAGCTCTCTCGTTTCTCACAAACAAGATATTGGAGAGATAGACTCAAGATATCACAGAATGCAACGATAATAGTTTCATTACCAGGCGGTGATGGACTATGAGGAGAGGCTGGCAACAATTGAATCGAACGACACTGGAGAACGGAAGTCCAGGGAAGACACGATAACGTACAAAATACTCAGAGAAAGTGACAGGGTAGACAGATTGAGATGCGAGAAACAAGTACTTTGGGGCACAGCTGGAAGCTAAAGACACCAGATGAGCCACAGGGATGTCAGGAAGTATTTCTTCAGTCGCAGAGTGCTCTTGAAGTAGAATAATCTCGATACTTTTAAGAACAGGTAGATAGGGTCCACATGGTTATAAGTGAATCAAGCAAGTGGCAAGTTGAGAGATGGGAGGAGCCATGTGCTGAGACTCGACCCCTGCAACCACAAATAAGCATGCGATCTCTCTCTCTCTCTCTCTCTCTCTCTCTCTCTCTCTCTCTCTCTCTCACACACACACACACACACACACACACACGTTTTCTATGAATTATTGCGTCGTCGATCAAGGCGGGGTAGCAATGATAAGGCTTCGGAGGCTTCTTAAGATAAGATTTCTTCGGATTTTTAACCCCGGAGGGTTAGCCACCCAGGATAACCCAAGAAAGTCAGTGCGTCATCGAGGACTGCCTGTCTTATTTCCATTGGGGTCCTTAATCTTGTCCCCCAGGATGCGACCCACACCAGTCGACTAACAACCCGTTTACCTATTTGCTGCTAGGTGAACATGACAACAGGTGTAAAAAAACACGTCGAAATGTTTCCACCCGCCGGGAATCGAACCCGGGCCCTCCGTGTGTGAAACGAGAGCTCTAGCCACCAGTCCACCGTGCCACTTTATTTACGATAACGTGAGGGTACACAGGCAGTGTGTTTGTGTCCATGGCCCGGGAGGGCCATGCCCATGCGAGGGAGAAAAGAGTAGACCAATTGACTGAGTGAAGGCCGCTGCGTGAGTGAGGGAGAGGCAGGGGTGGGCTGGCTGGCATGCCCACCGGCTTGCCCTCTGGTAGAAACTATGGGAACTAGTCATGTAGGCTTACAGCCTACATTCTGCTCGGCTGGCAGAGAGCATAGGCTGTCTATGCAGACAGTACAGAATGTCTACATCCACACACACACACACACACACCAGACCCAGGTGGAAGAGCAAACACAACCTCCTCCAGAACCACCCACAGAAGGACTCCAACCACACTAGTAGAGCAGAGTTATTAGTTATGGGTGATTTCAAGAGATTGGGAAAACCTGGAGCCACACAGGGGTCCCGAAACATGGAGAGCCAAGATGATGGATGTGGTACTGGAAAACTTCATGCATCAACATGTTAGGGACACTACCAGAGAGAGAAGGAAGGATAAACCAGCAAGACTGGACCTCGTATTCACCCTGAGTAGCTTGGACATTGAGGTCATCACATATGAAAGGCCCCTTGGAGCTAGTGATCATGTAATTCTGGAGAGGGTAACAGGAGTAGGATGAGAACAGCCAAACTATAAAAGGGAGGACTACACAGGTATGAGGAACTTCCTGCAGGAGGTTCAGTGGAAAATTGAATTGGAAGGAAAATCAGTAAACGAAATGATGAACTGCGTAACAACAAAATGCAAGGAGGCAGAGGAAAGGTTTGTTCCCAAGAGCAACATAAATAATGGGAACACCAGAACGAGCCCTTGGTTTAACGGAAGGTGCAGGGAGGAAAAAACTAAGTGCACTAGAGAATGGAAAAAGTACAGAAGACAAAGGATTCAGGAAAATATAGAGATTAGTCGAAGAGCCAGAAACGAGTATGCACAGGTAAGGAAGGAGGCCCAGCGACAGTACGAAAACAACATAGCGTCGAAAGTCAAGTCTGACCCATAGCTGTTGTATAGCCACATCAGGAGGAAGACAATCAAGGACCAGTTAATCAGGCTGAGGAAAGAAGGTGGGGAGTTCACAAGAAATGACCAAGAAGTATGTGAGGAGCTCAACACTAGATTTAAGGAAGTATTTACAATGGAGACAGAAAGGACTCTGGGAAGAGAACAGAGGGGTACACCAACAAGGGATATACCAACAAGTGTTGGATGAAATACACACAACCGAGGAGGAGGTGAAGAAGCTGCTAAGTGACCTTGATACCGCAAAGGCGATGGGACCGGACATCTCCCCGTGGGTCCTTAGAGAGGGAGCAGAGATGCTGTGTGTGCCACTAACCACAATTTTCAACACATCCATTGAAACTGGGCAAGTACCTGAGGTATGGAAGACTGCAAATGTAGTCCCCATTTTTAAGAAGACAGAAACGAGGCACTAAACTATAGACCAGTGTCACTGACGTGTATAGTATGCAAAGTCATGGAGAAGATTATCAGGATGAGAGTTTTGGAGCACCTAGAACGGAGCAAGATTATAAACGGCAGCCAGCACGGATTCGTGGAAGGCAAATTCTGTGTCACAAACCTGCTGGAGTTTTATGACAAAGTAACGGAAGTAAGACATAGTTTCTCACAAGAGATTAGTTCAAAAGCTAGAGGATCAGGAACGTATAACAGGAAGGGCACTGCAATGGATCAGAGAATACCTGACAGGGAGGCAACAACGAGTCATAGTACGTGATGAGGTATCACAGTGGGCGCCTGTGACGAGCGGGGTTCCACAGGGGTCAGTCCTAGGACCAGTGCTATTTTTGGTATATGTGAATGACATGACGGAAGGGTTACTGTCAGAAGTGTCCCTGTTCGCAGATGATGTGAAGTTATGAGTAGAATTAAATCAGATGAGGATCAGGCAGGCTACAAAGAGACCTGGACATCCTGGACGAGTGGTCCAGCAACTGGCTTCTCGAATTTAACCCCGCCAAATGCAAAGTCATGAATATCGGGGAAGGGGAAAGAAGACCGCATACAGAGTATAGTCTAGGTGGCCAAAGACTGCAAACCTCACTCAAGGAAAAAGATCTTGGGGTGAGTATAATACCGAGCACATCTGAAGCGCACATCAACCAGATAACTGCTGCAGCATGTGTGCGTCTGGCAAACCTGATAATAGTGTTCCGATACCTCAGTAAGGAATCGTTCAAGAATCTGTACACCGTGTACGTCAGGCCCATACTGGAGTATGCAGCACCAGTTTGGAACCCACACCTGGTAAAGCAAATCAAGAAATTAGAGAAAGTGTAAAGGTTTGCAACAAGGCTAGTTCCAGAGCTAAGGGAAATGTCCTAAGAAGAAAGGTTAATGGAAATCGGCCTGATGACACTGGAGGACAGGAGGGTTAGGGGAGACATGATAACGACATTCAAAATAGTGAGAGGAATAGATAAGGTGGACAGAGACAGGATGTTCCAGAGATGGGACACAGCAACAAGGGGTCACAATTGGAAGTTAAAGACTCAGATGAGTCAGAGATTTCTTTAGTGAGAGTTGTCAGGAAGTGGAATAGTCTGGCAAGTAATGTAGTGGAGGCAGGAACCATACATAGTTTTAAGATGAGGTATGATAAAGTTCATGGAGCAGGGAGAGAGAGGATCTAGCGATCAGTGAAGAGGCGGGGCCAGGAGCTATATCTCGATCTCTGCAACTACAACCATACACATACACACATGTTGAGTGGGTGTTCTGGAGATATGGACGGCCGTAGTGAAACACACAAGGCGGTTGGTAACTTATATTTATAGTGTATGAGGGGAAGGCAGGAGCCGTGCCTTGTCGTGTCTATGAGGGGAAGGCTGGAGCCGTGCCTTGTCGTGTCTATGAGGGGAAGGTAGGAGCCGTGCCTTGTCGTGTCTATGAGGGAAAGGCAGGAGCCGTTCCTTGTCGTGTCTATGAGGGGAAGGCAGGAGCCATGCCTTGTCGTGTCTATGAGGGGAAGGCAGGAGCCGTGCCTTGTCGTGTCTATGAGGGGAAGGCAGGAGCCGTGCCTTGTCGTGTCTATGAGGGGAAGGCTGGAACCGTGCCTTGTCGTGTCTATGAGGGGAAGGCTGGAGCCGTGCCTTGTCGTGTCTATGAGAGGAAGGCAGGAGCCGTGCCTTGTCGTGTCTATAAGGGGAAGGCAGGAGCCGTGCCTTGTCGTGTATATGCCTATGGTCGGAGTGAGGAGGATGCCTGGGAGCAAGAGCTCACATGCCCAGGGCCATGACGTCACAGCTAGCCGCTGAGCCTAGCTGAGCAGGGATCATATATATATATATATATATATATATATATATATATATATATATATATATATATATATATATATATATATATATATATATATATATATATAACATAGCTGATACTAACTACGATATACTACACAAGTATATTACATAGGGATTCAGTAACTCTACTGACACACACACATACGATAAAGCTCCTGGAGCAAGGAGAGTGACCTAGTAGTGACCAGTGAAGAGGCGGGGCCAGAAGCTGTTACTCAACCCCTGCAACCACAACTAGGCGAGTACAACTAGGTTGAGTACATATACATACATACACACACACACACACATACACTCAACAGGCCAAGTGTCTATCGACAAGTCTCTTTGGCAACTAGTAATTACACACACACACACACACACACACAAATCCTGTGTCACAAACCTACTGGAGTTCTATGACAGGGTGACAGCAGTAAGACTAGAGAGAGAGGGGTGGGTAGATTGCATATTCTTGGACTGTAAGAAGGCGTTTGACACAGTCCCACACAAGAGATTAGTGCAGAAGCTGGAGGACCAGGCAGGGATAACAGGGAAGGCACTACAATGGATCAGGGAATACCTGTCAGGAAGACAGCAGCGAGTCATGGTCCGTGGCGAGGTGTCAGTGGGCGCCGGTGACGAGTGGGGTTCCACAGGGGTCAGTCCTAGGACCGGTGCTGTTTCTGGTATTTGTGAACGACATGACGGAAGGAATAGACTCCGAAGTGTCCCTGTTTGCAGATGATGAGAAGTTGATGAGAAGAATTCAATCGGACGAGGACCAGGCAGAACTACAAAGGGATCTGGACAGGCTGCAAGCCTGGTCCAGCAATTGGCTCCTGGAGTTCAACCCCACCAAGTGCAAAGTCATGAAGATTGGGGAAGGGCAAAGAAGACCGCAGACGGAGTACAGTCTAGGGGGGCCAGAGACTACAAACCTCAATCAAGGAAAAAGATCTTGGGGCGAGTATAACACCAGGCACATCTCCTGAGGCGCACATCAACCAAATAACTGCTGCAGCATACGGGCGCCTAGCAAACCTAAGAACAGCATTCCGACATCTTAATAAAGAATCGCTCAGGACCCTGTACACTGTGTACGTTAGGCCCATACTGGAGTATGCAGCACCAGTTTGGAACCCACATTTAGCCAAGCACGTAAAGAAGCTAGAGAAAGTGCAAAGGTTTGCAACAAGACTAGTCCCGGAGCTAAGGGGTGTGTCCTACGAGGAGAGGACAGGAGAGATAGGGATGACATGATAACGACATATAAAATACTGAGAGGAATTGACAAGGTTGACAGAGACAGAATGTTCCAGAGATGGGACACAGCAACAAGGGGACACAGTTGGAAGTTGAAGACTCAGATGAATCACAGGGATGTTAGGAAGTATTTCTTCAGTCACAGAGTGGTCGGGAAGTGGAATAGCTTGGGAAGCGATGTAGTGGAGGCAGGTTCCATACACAGCTTTAAGAAGAGGTATGATAAAGCTCATGGCGCAGGGAGAGTGACCCAGTAGCGGCCAGTGAAGAGGCGGGGCCAGGAGCTATGTCTCGACCCCTGCAACCACAACTAGGTGAGTACAACTAGGTGAGTACACACACACACACACACACACACACAATCAGCCACCCATGCAGCCACCCATGCACCCACCCAGTCACCCACCCATGTACCCACCCACCCACGCACCTCTTATCACCGTCAGCTAAGGCATGTTAAAGGAACACACTAGAGATCAATACTAAATTATCGTGTAAACAAGCAACATTGCGAACTGAACCATCCAAGCAATTAATAGTGTTTACCTTGTTATGTGTATTTACATTACCCTGGATTGTTAATGAGCTGACTGAACCAGGAATAGGCGATGGCTTGAGAAACAAAGGAAGGACGGCTGACTCTATCCTCTAACCCTGGAATACTGGATCCTCTCCGGTGGTTCATTGTACGGGCTCTGATACTGCATAAGATTTATTCTAAAGTAGGCGTGTTTGCTCCCCTCACAGCGCAGGATCAAATTATATGATATGAGAGACCTATTGTTTGAGTGGGTTGAGGGGATAGGGGTGGGGGTGTGGGGGGAGGGATGATAGGCATGGGTGGATTCGTGGGTTCGTGCTGAGTGTGTGAAGACAGTTGAAAGGATGGGTGTGGGGGTGTGGTTGGATGCGAGTCTGTGTGGTTGAGGCTCAAGGTGGATGTGTGGTTGGTAGGAGTGGGTGGTGTGGGTGCTTGTTGAAGCTTGGGATTGTAGTTTATGCTTGTATTTAAACCTAGCTGAGGTTTCAAGAGCTGAACTCCAGCTTCTGGCCCAGTTCCCCCATTATTCAGCTATTTTCAGCAAGCTTCAAGTGTCTTCGTGTTATCTTCACCATTAACCCAGCACTCAGTGATAAACCATACCACGGGCGGGGATAGAACTCGCGATCAGAGAGTCATAAAACTCCAGACCGACGCGCTAGCCACTGGGCCACGGGCGGGTTCTATCCCCGCCCGTGGTATGGTTTGTTTGCAATCGTGTCATCACGATTTCTTGAAACACACAATGATATTTCTCCAGTGTGTTACCTCGTACACTCCCAGTCTCTGTAGCTGTGAGTCGCGTCTTGAGAAATCACTACTCTCAACTTTGTTCTGTAGTTTTCGTACTCATGTCAAGAACAGTATTTGTCATTATCTAAACAACAGTAATAAACAAAAGTAAGAACTCTATAGAATGCTTTGACTTAATCATATCGTTTGTCAGTCTTTATTTTCTCACAGTAGTCTCGGGTACAGAGTTATATAACCAGTCGTGATTCTACCCACTGTGTAGTTTCTGGTCTGGATGTACACAATACACAGCTTTTATTGAGCTTGTATTGGTCTGAATAAAAGCTGCATATTGCGTCTTTATATGGATTGTACGTCTACCTGGACCTCTGTTGTGAACACTGTACCTCCCACCTAACTGAAACCCCCTACATCATAAACAACTGAAGTCACTTTTCTGTCTCTTCCCTTACCTAGTTCCTCTCTACTTTCTACACTGCACACTGCTGGAAAAATCAAATCTGTTATTCCTGTTAATTTTGTCTAATGGCTATTTTTTTCTATATTATTATTACTACTAATACTATTGTTATTATTATTATATGAAATGCTAAGCTGGGGATCATTCACTGTAGGGAATTGAGAGAGAATCCAGGAGAGGAAAGCTCTCTGACAACTGTAGCTGTAATGCTATTCTGGTGATACCTCTCTTGTTTATTGTTTAACTTCACTACTTTTGTTTCATATTCTATCTGCATTTCTGTACCATATTTTCTTTTTATTGGGTCATACTATGGTTTGAAATATAGGAAACAGAGGAGAAGCGAGACGACTTCGTTATGTTTTGGGGGTTTGATGGAATATGTGGGAGAGTTAGTGCTTGTAGCTGCATGTGGGAGAGTTAGTGCTTGTAGCTGCATGTGTGGGATAGTGCTTGTAGCTGCATGTGTGGGAGAGGTTGAGCGTTTACCTGCATGTGGGCTAGAGTGGGTGCTTCTAGCAAGAGCATATGAAGGTTTTGGAGAAAGGATGAGAGGTGGTGATAAGTGTTCTGACAGTGATAGATTTTCCCTATTCTAGTGTAGGGACGGGAGGGATGGGAGTATGTTAAGTATGTGGATGTGAGGGCAGTTTGTCAGTTTTGTGGGTCCTTTCATTAGAAGGGATCCATTTAAAAGGATTCCTGTTAGTTTAGTCAGGAACTTATAGGGGATTTAGGGGAAGTTAGCTGTTGAAATAGTAGGGTATGGTGGGGGGTTATGGAAGAGAATATCATTGAAATTATTGAGGCTGTAGTGCGGGAGGGGCGATGGGGAGAAAGACGGGGAAGGGGGTGTTAAAAGTATTTTTTTTCACTTTCTCCCATCCTTGTGTGAGAAAATTCTGCAACTGATGTATTCTGTCTCCTAGCTTTCTGTCTTCTTGATTCTCCGGTACTGCTGGCCCGGGTCTTGATTCCCCGGTACTGCTGGCCCGGGTCTTCATTCTCCGGTACTGCTGGCCCGGGTCTTGATTCTCCGGTACTGCTGGCCCGGGTCTTGATTCACCGATACTGCTGGCCCGGGTCTTGATTCTCCGGTACTGCTGGCCCGGGTCTTGATTCTCCGGTACTGCTGGCCCGGGTCTTGATTCACCGGTACTGCTGGCCCTGGTCTTGATTCCCCGGTACTGCTGGCCCGGGTCTTGATTCGCCGGTACTGCTGGCCCGGGTCTTGATTCTCGGTACTGCTGGCCCTGGTCTTGATTCCCGGTACTGCTGGCCGGGTCTTGATTCCCGGTACTGCTGGCCCGGGTCTTGATTCCCGGTACTGCTGGCCCGGGTCTTGATTCGCCGGTACTGCTGGCCCGGGTCTTCATTCCCGGTACTGCTGGCCCGGGTCTTGATTCGCCGGTACTGCTGGCCCGGGTCTTGATTCTCCGGTACTGCTGGCCCGGGTCTTGATTCTCCGGTACTGCTGGCCCGGGTCTTGATTCGCCGGTACTGCTGGCCCGGGTCTTGATTCACCGGTACTGCTGGCCCGGGTCTTGATTCGCCGGTACTGCTGGCCCGGGTCTTGATTCACCGGTACTGCTGGCTCGGGTCTTGATTCTCCGGTACTGCTGGCCCGGGTCTTGATTCACCGGTACTGCTGGCCCGGGTCTTGATTCCCCGGTACTGCTGGCCCGGGTCTTGATTCTCCGGTACTGCTGGCCCGGGTCTTGATTCGCCGGTACTGCTGGCCCGGGTCTTGATTCCCCGGTACTGCTGGCCCGGGTCTTGATTCTCCGGTACTGCTGGCCCGGGTCTTGATTCGCCGGTACTGCTGGCCCGGGTCTTGATTCTCGGTACTGCTGGCCCGGGTCTTGATTCGCCGGTACTGATGGCCCGGGTCTTGATTCGCCGGTACTGCTGGCCCGGGTCTTGATTCCCGGTACTGCTGGCCCGGGTCTTGATTCCCGGTACTGCTGGCCCGGGTCTTGATTCCCGGTACTGCTGGCCCGGGTCTTGATTCCCGGTACTGCTGGCCCTGGTCTTGATTCTCCGGTACTGCTGGCCCGGGTCTTGATTCCCGGTACTGCTGGCCCGGGTCTTGATTCTCCGGTACTGCTGGCCGGGTCTTGATTCGCCGGTACTGCTGGCCCGGGTCTTGATTCTCCGGTACTGCTGGCCCGGGTCTTGATTCGCCGGTACTGCTGGCCCGGGTCTTGATTCCCGGTACTGCTGGCCGGGTCTTGATTCCCGGTACTGCTGGCCCGGGTCTTGATTCTCCGGTACTGCTGGCCCGGGTCTTGATTCCCGGTACTGCTGGCCCTGGTCTTGATTCTCCGGTACTGCTGGCCGGGTCTTGATTCCCGGTACTGCTGGCCGGGTCTTGATTCTCGGTACTGCTGGCCCTGGTCTTGATTCTCCGGTACTGCTGGCCCGGGTCTTGATTCCCGGTACTGCTGGCCCGGGTCTTGATTCTCCGGTACTGCTGGCCCGGGTCTTGATTCCCGGTACTGCTGGCCCGGGTCTTGATTCTCCGGTACTGCTGGCCCGGGTCTTGATTCTCCGGTACTGCTGGCCCGGGTCTTGATTCTCCGGTACTGCTGGCCCGGGTCTTGATTCCCGGTACTGCTGGCCCGGGTCTTGATTCCCGGTACTGCTGGCCCGGGTCTTGATTCCCGGTACTGCTGGCCCGGGTCTTGATTCCCGGTACTGCTGGCCCGGGTCTTGATTCTCCGGTACTGCTGGCCCGGGTCTTGATTCTCCGGTACTGCTGGCCCGGGTCTTGATTCTCCGGTACTGCTGGCCCGGGTCTTGATTCTCCGGTACTGCTGGCCCGGGTCTTGATTCCCCGGTACTGCTGGCCCGGGTCTTGATTCTCCGGTACTGCTGGCCCGGGTCTTGATTCCCGGTACTGCGGGCCCGGGTCTTGATTCCCCGGTACTGCTGGCCCGGGTCTTGATTCCCCGGTACTGCTGGCCCGGGTCTTGATTCTCCGGTACTGCTGGCCCGGGTCTTGATTCGCCGGTACTGCTGGCCCGGGTCTTGATTCGCCGGTACTGCTGGCCCGGGTCTTGATTCTCGGTACTGCTGGCCCGGGTCTTGATTCGCCGGTACTGCTGGCCCGGGTCTTGATTCGCCGGTACTGCTGGCCCGGGTCTTGATTCTCCGGTACTGCTGGCCCGGGTCTTGATTCCCCGGTACTGCTGGCCCGGGTCTTGATTCGCCGGTACTGCTGGCCCGGGTCTTGATTCGCCGGTACTGCTGGCCCGGGTCTTGATTCTCCGGTACTGCTGGCCCGGGTCTTGATTCGCCGGTACTGCTGGCCCGGGTCTTGATTCCCCGGTACTGCTGGCCCGGGTCTTGATTCGCCGGTACTGCTGGCCCGGGTCTTGATTCACCGGTACTGCTGGCCCGGGTCTTGATTCTCCGGTACTGCTGGCCCGGGTCTTGATTCGCCGGTACTGCTGGCCCGGGTCTTGATTCACCGGTACTGCTGGCCGGGTCTTGATTCTCCGGTACTGCTGGCCCGGGTCTTGATTCGCCGGTACTGCTGGCCGGGTCTTGATTCGCCGGTACTGCTGGCCCGGGTCTTGATTCGCCGGTACTGCTGGCCCGGGTCTTGATTCGCCGGTACTGCTGGCCCGGGTCTTGATTCCCGGTACTGCTGGCCCGGGTCTTGATTCGCCGGTACTGCTGGCCGGGTCTTGATTCGCCGGTACTGCTGGCCCGGGTCTTGATTCGCCGGTACTGCTGGCCCGGGTCTTGATTCGCCGGTACTGCTGGCCCGGGTCTTGATTCGCCGGTACTGCTGGCCCGGGTCTTGATTCGCCGGTACTGCTGGCCCGGGTCTTGATTCGCCGGTACTGCTGGCCCGGGTCTTGATTCTCCGGTACTGCTGGCCCGGGTCTTGATTCTCCGGTACTGCTGGCCCGGGTCTTGATTCGCCGGTACTGCTGGCCGGGTCTTGATTCCCGGTACTGCTGGCCCGGGTCTTGATTCTCCGGTACTGCTGGCCCGGGTCTTGATTCTCCGGTACTGCTGGCCCGGGTCTTGATTCGCCGGTACTGCTGGCCCGGGTCTTGATTCGCCGGTACTGCTGGCCCGGGTCTTGATTCGCCGGTACTGCTGGCCCGGGTCTTGATTCGCCGGTACTGCTGGCCCGGGTCTTGATTCGCCGGTACTGCTGGCCCGGGTCTTGATTCGCCGGTACTGCTGGCCCGGGTCTTTTCCAGATGGTGACCCGGCTGCTTTCTGTCTTAACTTCTCTTTATCAATTTCCTCTTTTATTTTTCTCTGAGCCTCTATTGGGTTTCTGCCTGCCAATAGCTTCAAGTTTCCTTCATTTGTTTTCGTCCTAATGATCTTGTCTCGGGAATTTTTTGATGCAGAATAAGCTTGAAGTACAGCGGGTCTTCCTGTAATATTTGTCTACCAGCAGATGAATATTTGCAGTTTTCCAGACCCACTAACCGCGAATTCCACGATTCCTCTAATTTTCTTAACCTCATTTTTCCTTCCCTGATATTTCGATTTGACTGTCTCGGAAAGTCTGTTAATCAATAATGATCTGTCAACTTTCACCGTCTGTCTTCTTATATGTGTTATTAGCCGTCGCAATCCCATTGCATTTGTTTATAGTTACTACTGGGGAGAACAGCTCTGGTTGAATACCCTGTCAGAGTCCCCCAGTACCTGGTCCGGTAATGAACTTTAGATCATGATCCCCAACAATGTACTTGATGGTTAGGGAGAAGAGGCTGCTTACTGAGTGCCACACACGAAGGCTGGAATGCAGGGAATGCAGGATGTTATGCTTTGCTGACAAATGACCACGTAAAAGGGAATATTTCAAACCCCAACTGAGGTTCTAGGCAGCATAATGTACGAATGAGGCAAGAGGCACAATATGCACAAATAACCCGCTCATAGAAGACAGGAGCTTACGACGACGTTTCGGTCCGACTTGGACCATTTACAAAATCACAAGAGGAACAATATAAAAGATAAGAGGTAACGGGGATATGAGAGATTACATAGCTAAATCCTTCAGCCAGGTCACTCGTCATGTTCACTAAGGTGGCAATTTATTGTTAATGATGGTCAAGTCTAGTAATTACTGGAGATGAAATTTTAACAATTTACCAACCTGTTCCTTTGAGGCTTAGTGCTTTATATGCGTTTTTCAGTGCAAATTTGGAAAGCAAATCCAGTCTTCTGTTCATTAGTGTAGGCTAAAGATTATTTGTGGCTGCAGTCAATGCTGACTATTATTTTTCTCCCGAAATAGCAATTTATGTTGAGAGTGACATTTGCTCCTTTCCAGTTTACAGAGTGGTTGTGGATTTTCACACACTGGAACAGAGATTAATTTTCCTCTCTACACGTAATTGTAGATAAGTGTTTCACTACTCAACACTATAAACTGCGACCTGTCTGGTTTACGTAGTCACTACGTAGTTTAGCAAACCTGGTTTTTGTCGTTTTGAAAAAAAACTGTTTAATACAATAAATTTTATTCCTTTTCTGCAGTATATAAAATGTAGTTTATATGTAAAAGTTACTGTTAATCTTAAAAGAAAGGCCCTTGGCATAGTTTATTGGGAGAGAATTAAGCTGCTTCCCAGATTTTTTTTTCCATAATTCTACATAAAAGTTTATTAACATTGTGTAAAATGCTTTTTCTTTTTTCTTGGGTTGAGTTTATATAGAAATTTCGGTTAGATTCCTTTAGTCCCTTTAAACCAAAGTTAACCAAAATTTCTAAAACTCCCCCCCCCCTCATTGTTAATAATAATAATGTTGTTCAGCGTTACCTTCAGTACTTCAGTCTCCCGTTGGCTTCATTTCCACTGTTTAAGTCCATGACTAATTTCTGGCAAAACTTTCGACAGGGAGAGAGGCAAGTCGGTACTTTTTCTACGTACATTTTAAACTTTGTGTTCTCTTAAGTGAACCAGGTTCATTTACACGAGTAAATAATATGTTGAATGGAAAGTGAACTTTTAAAAAAGACTTTTTACTTTTAAATATAACTTTTCAAATTTTATTTAATATATATATATATATATATATATATATATATATATATATATATATATATATATATATATATATATATATATATATATATATAATTATGTGTGTGTGTACATTTTATTTAAAGCCAAAGTACATTAACAAAAAACAATTGGAAGCAAAACAACATAGATGACATCTCGGAGCCTACATCTCAAATACATAATCCAGCTCCCCGGAGGTGGGCCGCGTTCCCAGAATGCTGCAGGCATTTTCCCTCTGGATCGCAACACCGAGTTTCTGAAAGAGGAAGCTGGCCTCTCTGTGATCCTTGGTTTGTGTGATGAGTTTTTCTCCCAGCTCTTTGAGGAACTTTAGAGCACACTTGCCCCATGCTTCCAGGGTTTCCGACCTTACTGGGATGAAGTTATAGCAACTGGGCAGCCTCTTCTGGTTCTCCCTGTAACTGGCGGCTCCACCCCCTTCAACTTCAGAGTATGGCAAGTAGGTGTCCCACACTGGTCCAATACCTTGGCGCCCAGTTAACGCTAGACGTTATTGTTCAAGGCAGCCAACCTTCCCGCAGGTGGTTTTCAGCTTTTTATCTCATCCCCTGCATGCAGGGGATCTCTCTCTCTCGACTCTCTCTCTCTCTCTCTCTCTCTCTCTCTCTCTCTCTCTCTCTCTCTCTCTCTCTCTCTCTCTCTCTCGACTCTCTCTCTCTCTCGACTCTCTCTCTCTCTACTCTCTCTCTCTCGACTCTCTCTCTCTCTCTCGCTCTCTCTCTCTCGATCTCTCTCTCTCTCTCTCTCTCTCTCTCTCTCTCTCTCTCTCTCTCTCTCTCTCTCTCTCTCTCTCTCTCTCTCTCTCTCTCTCTCTCTCTCTCTCTCTCTCCTCTCTCTCTCTCTCTGACTCTCTCTCTCGACTCTCTCTCTCGACTCTCTCTCTCGACTCTCTCTCGACTCTCTCTCGACTCTCTCTCGACTCTCTCGCTCTCTCGACTCTCTCGACTCTCTCGACTCTCTCGACTCTCTCTCTCGACTCTCTCTCGACTCTCTCTCTCGACTCTCTCGACTCTCTCGACTCTCTCTCTCTCTCTCTCTCTCTCATAAATGATCAAAAGTGACCAAAGAAAACGAATACTTGACTAGTACTTGCCTGGGTAACTCATGTAAAGTTCCCACACACTCCCTAATAATAATAACATATTATCTTTATTTCTACAAGTACATGAACAAGGTATACAGTCCTAGCTGACATCAGTGACATACTACTATACAGAAAGCCGTTTGTTATTCAGAGCATTTCGGGCAAATTAGGTCAATTTTGTTCTTGATATATCTTAATTTCTTGGTTCAAACTTGATTACCTCCCATTCCCAAGGCGCACATTGACCCCTTATAGGTTTAAGACTCTGTTAAGCAACAGTCCAGATTCCTACAGTTTAACATCGTCAAATTTCTGAGTTCAAATCAGGCACAAATCCGAAAGGTATCTCACATTTTAAAGAAAAATCGTCAACTGAATACAATTATGATACTGGGAATAGACAGATATGACGAGGCTGCGTGTGTTAGTTGTGTTAGTTACCATTTTGTCTTAGGCACATGTCGATTAGACACTAGGCCTGTTGTATGTATGTGTGTGTGTGTGTGTGTGTGTGTGTGTGTGTGTAACGAAACACTTCGAAATGTTTCGGCCCCGCCGGGAAAGTGTGTGTGTGTGTAACAGTAGAAACAGTGTAAGAGTAGTTAAAAAAAAATACCGAAATCATATAAATTTTAATATATATCTTTGAAGAATACATTTCTTGAGCAATACTCATTTATGGGGGAGGGGGGGTTATTAATGCTGGCGAAGGGTTCTTGATCTATGGGGTGTTGATGGTGAAGGGCTTTTGATCCAAGATATTAAACTACCTTCTCCTCTGATAAAACCTACTGTATTAAAACCTACTGTATTAATGTATTTATTTATTGAGGGAACACAAGAGGGCAGCCCCAGAAAGCAGGGAATGTCGATATAATTGGCACAAAAAACGGGATGAACTTTCTCCCTGCAAGCCTCGAACTACCCAGAATACATTTATAGCAACTCCCGAGGAATAATATTTTGTTTAAAACGCTGACACACTTGAGGTTCTTCTGGGTGTCGCTGGCTTCTTCACACACACTGTTGCTCCTGCAACACTCACTCCTGTGGCTTCTCCTCGTACCTTGCTCGTTGTTTTCTACCACTGGTGGCACTCTGCCACATATTCTAATACTTCAGAATCACTTAGGTGTGCACATGTATATTCCTCTGAAGATGTGTGTAAAAAAATGAGAGCGCTTCGGTTTTATTTCCTATTTTCACTTGAAACTTGGCAGCAGCTCCCGAGATGACTTGACAAACTATGTACCTATCATCAAGTCAGGTAGTACTGAAGGTTATTTTAATGAAGGAATAAAATACCGATGAATTGGTGAATAAGGCAGATGTGCAACACATGGGCAACAAAGATGACCATGTGTTGCACACGCAACACATGCTGACGCTGCCTGAACATCTGCCCTGTGTTAAACCAACACCAGGCTGACACCTAGAGAATTAGTTGAGCTGGGCATAATTAGTTGAGCTGGGCAGAATTAGTTGAGTTGGCCTTAGAAAAACCAATTCTGGAATCGTCACTCCTGGACCACAACCTGCGGGATAACTTCTGTCGTCAGAGGCTATGCTAGGCGGCCCTTCGTTGCACCCGAGGGCCACTTAGCACGGCCCAAGATAATCCAATTGCATGGAATAACATCACAACCATAGATCTGCATCATCACAAAGCTACATCACAACGACCACAGCGCAGCTGTCTTAAAGGTTAGGTAAGCTTTGCCAGGAAACAGGACAAGTGTTTCCTGACGCGGGTCTTGATGACCCGCCGCTGGAGGTTTTGGTCATCTGACCGAGGCCTTCGTTAAAATAAGGCTGATAATAGTTTCCATTCCTTTGGCCCGAGGAGGTGAGTT
This sequence comes from Cherax destructor, assembly GCA_009830355.1. Lineage (NCBI taxonomy): Eukaryota > Metazoa > Arthropoda > Malacostraca > Decapoda > Parastacidae > Cherax > Cherax destructor. The sequence goes on along the minus strand of WNWK01000196.1, from coordinate 258,790 downwards.
TTACAAGGGAAATTTTCAAAAATGAAAGGAAGGGGGACGGTGAAGGATATTTACATTCTAATCCGGGGATAGAACGTCCTTCACCACGGCAAAAACGTTCCCTTGAAGGGTAACCTGATTAAGATAAATATTTTCCATAGCACAGAGCGGGTGTGGGTTGGTGAGAGGGTGTGGGTTGGTGAGAGGGTGTGGGTTGGTGAGAGGGTGTGGGTTGGTGAGAGGGTGTGGGTAGGTGAATGGGTGTGGGTTGGTGAGTGACTCACGAAATCGTAATGACACGATTACAAACAAACCATACCACGGGCGGGGATAGAACCCGCGATCAGCGATTAGGCCAGCTGGCCCAGTGGCTAAGGCGTCGGTCTGGAGTTTTATGAGTGATCACGGGTTCTATCCCCACCCATGGTATGGTTTGATGAGAGAGTGGGTGTGGGTAGGTGAGTGGGTATGGGTAGGTGAGTGGGTGTGGGTAGGTGAGTGGGTGTGGGTAGGTGAGTGGGTGTGGGTATGAAATATGGGTCGACTGGTGATTTTACAAGCTTTAATTTATTGTAATATTTAATATCTTTGGAAATAAAACACTTGTTTAGAGTAAAAACAATGCTGCTGTTTCTAAACAAGGAAAGCACTTCTTGAAGAGAATAAACAAGAACACAGCAATTCAACAACAACACAGCAACCTGTGAACTAAAACGAATGAACATCGGTCAATATTTGCGCACTTGTCAACCCGTCACTCTAGCAGTATTGAAGTGTATTTGTCATGTAGGGGGAGTTAACCGTGGCTGTCAATGTGTTTTTTAATGTTTTTATTGCTGACGAGCGCCACCTGTTGTTGACTCTGCCTCTTTTTATGGCCACCGTGTCTAGTAAAAGACATAGTGGCCACAGAGGGACTTCGGTTTGTAGTGATATATGTTCTTTGTGATCCGTGGGAAACGCTTAAGTTAAATGTCACACGATTGAAACCACGACAACAATCTTGATATGGACTGGGATGGTGTCACGTACTCCATGATTGCACGGGCTGGTCAGAGTGGACGGGAGGCCATACTAGAGGTCGTATACAAGTCGTGGAGGGCCTGGACACTCCCAGCAGCTTGGAAGAAGGCTACCATTATACCAATTTCAAAGCCCAAGGACCTGGGCAGTATGAGACCCATATCGCTGACCAGCTGTTTAGCCAAGACTGCTGAGAGGATAGTGTTAAACCGCTTCCTATGGAAACTTGGACCGCCACATCGATACATATTTGGCTTCACCAAAGGAGTCGGTATCGGTATGGTAGAGTGCATAACCACCCTACTAAGCCAGATTGCCGATAGTAACAAGAAACCTAGTATCGTCGTCTACCTCGACCTAGAGAAGGCACTTGAGCTAGCCAGCCAAACAGCAATTCTACCAATACTAGCTCGCAAGGCGATTAAAGGACGTCTCCTGGTCCGGATAGAGTCCTACCTCAGGGACAGGCAGGCCTGTGTCAGCTTTCAGAGACACTTCCTTTAAGACCTTGGAAAATGGCATGCCGCAAGGTGTGCTCAGTCCTACCCTGTTTAACATCCTTATGCAGGAACTTAAGTCTTCCCTTTCATAGTGGTACGCAGCTCCTCAGCTATGCTGATGAATTTACACTCGTAGTGAATGGGAAAGACAATTTTGAGCGACAAGCCCAGAGAGCTTTGGACCTAATAACGCAATCTTGCAAAGAACTAGGCCTCAAGATCTCCGCCGAGAAATATCTTTCTTGCAATGATGTTCAAGGGACCAGATCCTGTGAATTGATTACGTATTCAGGATATAGAACTTGAGTGGACAGGTTCCTACCTATACTTGGGAATCTACATTGATAAAAAGCTGACCTTTCAGAAACAGGCCGAGTATGTCAGATCCCGTGCTCTACTCAGACTCAACGCCTTGGTTTACCCAGAGGTATAGGGAGGCAAAAACTAAGTGCGCCAGAGAATGGAAAAAGTACAGAAGACAAAGGACCCAGGAAAATAGAGATTAGTGGAAGAGCTAGAAACGAGCATGCACAAATAAGGAGGGAGGCCCAGCGACAGTACAAAAATGATATAGCCTCAAAAGTCAAGTCTGACCTGAAGCTGTTGTATAGCCACATCAGGAGGAAGACAACAGTCAAGGACCAGGTAATCAGGCTGAGGAAAGAAGGTGGGGATCTCACAAGAAATGACCAAGAAGAATGTGAGGAGCTCAACATGAGATTTAAGGAAGTATTTACAATGGAGGATGAAAGGACTCCAGGAAGTCAGAACAGGAGGGTACACCAACAAGGGAAATACCAACAAGTGCCTGATGAGATACACACAACCGAGGAGGAGGTGAAGAACCTGCTAAATGAACTTGATATCTGTAGAAATTTATTTGGTCTCTCAAGTTCCACAGGGTAGATAAGCAGTAGAAGCCCTTAACATTCCTCGGATAGGCCCTATGAGTTTTGTGAGCCCCCACATCCACCCAAAACACAAAACTCACTAGTTGGCGAAGGTAGTGACACGGTACATATTAATAAATTTACCCTTCAAGGAGGTCTAGGTAGGTTTGTACAGTTAGTAACTAATATTAGAAGTAATGAGGTAACCTTAGATATTAACATAGGCTTAGGCTTTTAATATAGGCAAACATTAGGTTATATTAGCTAGTGAGAACTGGCAACCCCAAGCTTGAACAAGGAAGTGTGGGTCTCTGAGACGCCAGCTCTTTCTTCTAAGATCAGACAACATTGGTACAACAAGTGCCGTGAACAGCAGCGTGGCGCCCCCACGTGTCTACACATACTAGACCTGGGAAACTCGGAGGAGGCATCCCGAAATACTGTGGAGATCCACCTCCGTACAGGCCCACTACAGTAAGACCTTTCTCTCAGTATCTGGCCAGTTTTCTGGGGGAAAACGTGAGTGAGTTGAACTGTGGGTCTTTGTGCAGTCGGACGCCCGTAGACCAGTAGGTACTGGCGTCCCCTCTTAAGTACAAGTCTAGAAGCTAGTGTCACTTACTGCATAGATATTGCTTAGAGGATATTCCTTGGAATCAGGGAGTTCTGAAGTACACGCAGAATACTAATACCTTCTGAATATTTGCAGAAATTAAGTCCTTGACTACAAGTGGTGATGTGAAGGGAAGAGTCCAGAGGGACTAAGACTTAGGGAGGTTGGAAGACCGGGTGACATATTCTTCTCCACCAAGTAAGTTAACCCTTTTAGTCATGCATGTAGATGGGGATTTTCCTGTAGCTTCAGTTATATGGAGATGTGTCCCATAAGCCACTTGTGAGACTGAGAACTTCTCTCGGGGGCCTTTATCAGCGGCATTTGCTAGGGAAAGCATCTCACCTGGGGGCAGTCCAAAGACAAATTTCCAAAATACCTCAAAGGCGGTGGGACCAGACAACTTCTCTCCATGGATCCTTAGAGGGAGCAGACACGCTGTGTGTGCCACTGACCCTCATGATAAGGTGGACAAAGACAGGATGTTCCAGAGATGGGACACAGAAACTAGGGGTCACCATTGGAAACTGAAGACTCATACGAGCCAAAGGGATGTTAGGAAGTATTTCTTTAGTCATAGAGTTGTCAGGAAGTGGAATAGTTTGGCAAGCGACGTAGTGGAGGCAGGAACTATACATAGTTTTAAGACGACGTATGATAAAGCTCATTGAGCAGGGAGAGAGAGGACCTAGAAGCGACCAGTGAAGAGGCGGGGCCAGGAGCTATGAATCGACCCCTACAACCACAAATAGGTGAGTACACACACACACCACAAGCTACAAACAACAAGCCAAGTGTCTATCGACAAATGCCTTTGACAACTGGTAACTAACTTACAGTAGTACTGGACTTAGTATTCACCAGGAATACTTGATATCTTGTCTGAAAATCAATTTAAGACTCAACTCAAAAACCACCTACTCACCCAAAACTAAATAATCATACTATAAACTACTTTGAAAAATGCTCATTATTACTTTCCTATATGATAATCTCAATTTTTAATATGTTACTATTATGTTACCCCCTACTCAATCATAACTAAATACTCATATTATAAGTTAATGTCAAAAATGCTCAATGTTATTTTCCTTAAGATAATCTCAATTCCATATTACCATTACTGTAACAATCTAATATCATTATATAATAATTTAAACAGTAAAATTTCATCATATTGTAATTTTGAAAACAATTTTTAACTAGAATAAACTCAATAAATTTCTCTAATATTAAGTACATAGTCTTTAAGTTACTAGAATAAGCGGCCCCTAATGCCATGGCATGTCAGTGGCTCTCCTTGCACTCAATTTACATTGTAACTACCAATACCTATGTAATCTGCAACGAAATAAAATTTACTTTACTATATGAACCTACGATGTGATATAATCGTTCTCCCACTTGTACCTCTGATCACTAACACTACAGAAAACTGAGTTTACGACAGGGGTAACACTGATATCCTATGGAGAGACTCAAAAGATTTTTTTTAGATTTTGCCACCGAAGTGGCTAGTTTATTGTGCACCCCATATCCATCCTGTGGACGGTAGCGCAAGAGCATATGGATACACAAAAGGCCTAGGCACTAGGCCCCAAAGGGGTTAACAATTGTACATTTGGGTTTATATCTATATTTCAATTATCTATTACAAGCAGGTATCTTATTTCATGAATAAGATATCTTGACATGTCACATAGGTTATTATATTGTCTATCTCTATATTCAAAAATAGCCCGATTTTCTCGTTTTTTTTTTTTTTTTTTTTTTTTTTTTCCAAGTAACCAGCTATGCGCGCGTTCCCTCGGATATATCTGAAATAAGATATTGAACTATTTCTTGGAAGTGTCCTTAATAATGAACGGTTTTAATTTATTTTCACAACGAACATAAAACAATGGCTGTTGCAATTTCGAAGGAAACCAACTTTGACATATTTCAAATATTTTATGATTTGTGGGGGAGGGTAAAATGCAGATATTTTGCTAAATGTCAAAAACTTACGAAATTTATTTTTGTGGGGAATGAAGAAAATATAAATTAGTATAGATTCCTCATAAAATTGAATTAGCATTGTTTTATGAGTAGGGAGTGCCCAAAAATCTTTTTGCAGTGCCAGTAATTGGCACTTGCTTGACAAACGTCATTTTTGGTGATTTGTTTCATTTGCAATCATATTGAAACTTCTACAAAATAGTATACTAAATAAATGCTTCTTAAAGTAGACCAAATATGAACGAAATTAGACGATAAATAAAAAAGTTGTGAATTTTGGGAGTTTGGGTCCCTTAAAGCTTTTTCCCCTCAACCCAACACTAACAATAACTCATCAGTCTCCCTCATCTTCCTCCTGTCTGTCACTGTAAATCAGGATCACCATGCCCAGCCCTTCTAGGGCAGGGTAGGTGCCAAGGCTGGAGCTTGCTACCATCTGCGGCTCGCAAGCCTGCCTTCCCGTCAGCCTCCTTGGGGCGGGGAAGGTGGCAGACCAGAGGGGCCTGGCATCTATCTACCTACCTGCCTCGTGCTTGTGGGCGAATATGGCTAGGCCTGGGACCAGTTGGTCCCGCCGCTGAGGGGTACCCCCCTCCCATGGGAGACATAGGTCTCTGCTACTCCCACGCCAGGGAGCCGGAGCCGGGTCGCCATCTGGTAAAGACCCGGGCCGGGAGAATTCCCGGTGAATCAACACCTCCTCCTCCTCCTGTAACTCATCCCCCACAGTAACAATGGTCACACCAACCAAAGATTTTAATTATCTTCTTCCTAACAGATGAGCAATGAACAGGAAAGATAAGATTTCGTTATTATTTTTAACCCCGGAGGGTTAGCCACCCAGGATAACCCAAGAAAGTCAGTGCGTCATCGAGGACTGTCTGTCTTATTTCCATTAGGGTCCTCAATCTTGTCCCCCAGGATGCAACCCACACCAGTCGACTAATACCCACCCCGCCGGGAATCGAACCCGGGCCCTCCGCGTGTGAAGCGAGAGCTTTGCCACCCAGGCCACGGGGTCACTAAATAACATATACCAAAGCATTGAAAAATAATGTTCAGAGTATAATACACAAATGCAGATGCATTATTAAAAGTGATAAGTTGACGGAACGGTAACAGAGGAACCCCAGACACTTACCTATCACGTAAGAAAGCTAACTTAATGATAGCAGTTGCCTTATTCTCAGCAGGATATCAAGTAATAAGGAAAGAAATGCTACAGAGGGGAGTGGGATGGAGTTGCACTATTAGTCTGAAATTAGTGAAGATTTCATGAAACTAATAAACAGATTTGCATCAAACGGGTATCGGGTAGATACAAATTAGACATACTAGCAACAATGATCTACACCTTCCAACTAACACCAGAGACTGACACTGGAGTATTAAGACAGCAATAAATCTCTGGCTCATAGCATAGCAGTAGATGCAGGAAGACCTCATAAAGAGCAAAGCTAAAAATTGAGAAATTTCAACCACAAAAAAAAGTTCTATATAAATTTGGCACCTACATGAGGGGACGGAAAACGAGGTCTAATATGAAAATAAACACATAAGCAGTATAATGTGATCCTTTATTGACAACGTTTCGCCCACACAGTGGGCTTTATCAAGTCACAAACAGATCTGTTTGTGACTTGATAAAGCCCACTGTGGGCGCGAACCGTTGTCAATAAAGGATCACATTATACTGCTTATGTGTTTATTTTTCTATTGTGTCGGTATTTTATACCATTTGTTTCCATCGAGGTCTAATATAATTGTGGCTAAGGAAATCTGTGAGTCAGTATGTTGAGGACTCAGTAAGAAAGATGACAGAATAAGATCGGATTTAGTATCTGAATATTGAAGAGAGTAAGAAGAGAGGTTCAGCCAGGATCGGCATATGGACCAGTATTGCTTCTGGTATATGGGAATGATATACCAGAAGAGTATGTCAAAGGAATCCCTGCCAGCAGAAGTTAAACGAATAAGGAGAATAATTGAGAAGCAAATAATAGGCACATGTTTGCTCATTTGTAAGCTAAAAATCATGATAAGTCGTAAGGATTTGCGAAAGTATTTTGTCAGCCACAGGGTAGTCAGACAGTGGAAGGACCTGGACGAAGAACTATATGCAGTGAAGGCAAAGTCCACACGAAGTTATAAGAATAGGTATGATGAGGCTTACGAAGCCAGGAGTGTAGCTTGTACAGTACTCAGCAAGTTAAGAGCCGACATATGACCCTCTGAGTCAACAAACAAGTGAGTACAAATAGGTAAGTTGAGTACACTTAATATCTTTACCATAAAAGAAGTGAACTCCGCATAAAATTATAATAGACGTTCACAACACTTATACACATTCATCTTCACTATTATAAACACTCATCTAAACTATTATACACATTCACTGTAATACACCTTCACCTTCACTAAAATACACACATCTCTGCGAGCTAGGCTCCTCAAGGGAGGTTCCTTGACGCTAGTGAGGGGTTCTAGGGAATTGGATCTGTGCTCCAGTTCTCTGAATTGAGCCTGAATACCTTCCATCTTCCCCCCCCCCCCACATGCGTTGTATAATCCTACGGGTTTAGCGCTCCCCCGTGATTATAATCTGCAAACCAGGCAAAATTAATTTACACCAACAAACCTTTTTTTCCATTTTTTACAAACTCATTATGTTAATAGAGCTGACAAGACCACGAGCAGTGTCACTTGACAGATCTGACAAAACCACCAGCAGTGTCAGCTGCCAGCTACACTTATTCAGGGTGAGATGACCACACCAACACCACCAGGGTGAGATGACTATACCAACAACACTCTCAGGGTGAGATGACCACATCAACACTATCAGGGTGAGATGACTACAACAACAGGGTTACATGACAACTGTCCATCAAAGAACATGACACCTAGTAACAGTACTATTGTAGATACATGACATAATTTGACGAAACACAGGGTGACGAGGGTGATGGACGGGTGACGAGGGTGATGGACGGGTGACGAGGATGATGGACGGGTGACGAGGGTGATGGACGGGTGACGAGGGTGATGGAAGGGTGACGAGGATGATGGACGTTTGACGAGGGTGATGGACGGGTGACGAGGGTGATGGACGGGTGACGAGGGTGATGGACGGGTGACGAGGGTGATGGACGGGTGACGAGGGTGATGAACGGGTGGTGAGGATGATGGACGGGTGACGGGGGTGATGGACGGGTGACGAGGATGATGGACGAGTGACGAGTTTCACGGGTTTTGTTCTAGTTTTTAAAAGATTAATTCATCTTTAACGAAAAAAATATTTAATCATGAAGGTTGAAACCATTTTATTCAAAATTTAATATGTTTTAATGTTTAATTAACCAGGAAGAGTTGCACCTAGATAGTGGGGTTCGCAGCTGCTGTTCTTAAGAACATCACATCGAACCCATGATATTAGGATCTTCCTTATTTTTACTAAATTATTAGTGTTTGCGTTTTGTGTATAATTTATCTTTCAATGAATGGTACTTCATTTTCCTTACAGTATTTGTCCAGCCAGCAATTGACACCAATTGCCCTGGACAACCATTCATCTCCAACTCCTCTCCTTGGCAAAGTATCACATATGACAGGGTTCCCACTCTTCTTCCTAATTATGTCTATTGCTGACCTATAGCTGCTAGTCAGGTCCTCACTCCTACGTCTGCCAACATCGTTGCCTCCAGCACTGAGACAGATAATAGGATTGCTCCCATTACCTCTCATGATGTCGTCCAGACGGCTAACAATATCCTTCATCCCAGCCCCAGGATAACACACCCTCTGCCTCCTATTCCTATCCTTAAGACAAAAAGCCCTATCCATAAACTTAATCTGACTATCCCCAACTAAAACAATGTTCTTACCTCGACTGGCGGTGTGCATGACGTTCTCGACGGTCTTTGTAGAGATGGTCTTCGCTGGGATGTCTTCACATTCGTCTGGTAACAAAGAAAATGAATTGCTGGTTTTCACAGCAGTCTCCTGGACCTTCTTCAACTTCAGCTTCGTCCCTTCAGATCCGACTAGCATCCATTCGTTGGTCTGATCATCGGCGACATTGTTCCGGGGATAATCCTTGCATATGCCCTTCAATCGTTGAATTTCTCTTCTAGCTTCCGTTAATTCCGCCTTAAGTTGGAGATATAGATGCTCGAAGTCGAGGGAAACCATCATCCAATCTCAGGTAGCTAAGAACGGAAGCACAGTAGAAAAGTCTTCACAGAGCAAAGATGGTTCAGTCCACAGAGTGAATGTTAAATGTTTGAAACAATAAGAAAATTTTTTACTTCGAATTTGTATTGAAAATTAAGTACTTAAGAAATGCACAAGAATACCATTACTTAAATTATCAAATCAGAGCCAAACAGACTGAAAATGTAGTTGTAACACTAAATGAGCCAAAGATCCAGCCAGATTACAAATAACTAGACCCAATAGAATAAAACGTCACAATACCGTGACTGGAACAATACACAAATAACCCACACATAGGAGAGAGAAACTTATCACGACGTTTCGCTCATACTTGACCCATTAACTAGCTAGACACAGAAACACAAAGGTAGGGAGCCAGTATATATATGTGTGATATTATACACTTTAACTGTGTTAGATCTAAGACAATGTTTAATGGGTTTTTTTTTCGTTAAATACAATTTAGAACAAGGAAATTGCATCTAGAACCTGAACAAAATCAGAATTGTTGCTGGATGTTGCAAATGAGTTATTTCACAACGTTAATTAATGAAAATAATATTGAATTTACTGGAGCACAACAACTTTCCCAAGTTACATTTTCACATATCACAGTTCATTAAGATTCAAGCATGAAAGTACTCATAAATTTCTTGATCAGGAGAAGTCTTGCTGCGCTCTACCGAGAATAAACCAAAAATAATTTCCTACTATGCTTAATACTCCCTTTGGCAATGCTAAAGTTGCTGTACAACCCATCAGTACTCTTGACTCTTCAGAAGCAGCATCTATTTGGAGGATCAACAACCAAAATTATGAGCGTGAGGTTCACAGGCAAAAATGTTCCACATTTGTAATATTTAACAACAAAGAAGCGACGAAGGAAGTGTGGGCTCGACCTGTTGATATTGTTGACACTAGCGACCAGTCCCACACTCTGGTTGCCTTGCTTCTTGGTACAAGTAAATCTAAAATCTCAAATATACCTCCGTTTCTCAAATTACAATAGCATCATGACTCTTATCTTTAAATATTTTATCAATTAAATTCACCAGATGAAGAGAGCAAAGTTTCTTGAAGAGTAAGATAATGAGATAGATAATGTGATAGATAATGAGATAGTAAGATAATGAGACTAAGATAATGAGACAGTAAGATAATGAGATAGATAATGTGATAGTAAGATAATGAGACAGTAAGATAGATAGTAAGATAGTGATATAAGATAGTGAGATTATAAGATAGTGAGATTATAAGACAGTGAGATTATAGGACAGTGAGATTATAGGACAGTGAGATTATAGGACAGTGAGATTATAGGACAGTGAGATTATAAGACAGTGAGATTATAAGACAGTGAGATTATAAGACAGTGAGATTATAAGACAGTGAGATTATAAGACAGTGAGATTATAAGACAGTGAGATTATAAGACAGTGAGATTATAAGACAGTGAGATTATAAGACAGTGAGATAGATAATGAGATAGTAAGATAGTCAAAGAATAAGATAATCATAGATTAAGTTAATCAAAGATTAAGTTAATCAAAGATTAAGTTAATCAGATAGAGGCCAGTTGGTTTGTAATTGGCAATAGCAGAATTTCAAGAATCTACACAGTAATCATTTTGATTCAGCTTGAAATTAGGATTGATCACGCTTTCTCACCTACTTGCTATACCCTCTTCTTCTCTATACATATATCTGCTTCTTTTCCTATTCCTTCTTGCCTTATTTTCGAATGTATCATTGTTTATAATACGGACATGGTCCCTCAGGTAGAGGACAGACACATGTGTCACTATTAAAAGGGTTCTTTCAAGTGTACAGGACGAAGGTGAGGGAAAAGGTAGGACCTCTGAAAATTGGGAATGGACAGCTGACGGATAACGAACTGGAAATGTGTTCTCTATTTAATGACTATTTTTTGTCAGTCTTTACACAAGAAGACGTAAATAAGATTCCAGAAATTAACTATTATTCAGTTCCTGAAGAATTCAAATTAACTAATATTACTGTCACGAGGGATATGGTTATCAAACAGATAGATAAACTGAAGCAAAATAAGTCCCCAGGACCCGACGAGTTGTTTTCCAGGGTACTTAAAGAATGCAAGATGGAACTTAGTCAGCCATTAACGAATGTGTTTAACACGTCCATCCTAACTGGTGTTGTGCCAGAGATGTGGAAGATAGCTAATGTAGTTCCTATATTCAAATCAGGGGATAAGTCCAGTCCATCAAATTACCGTCCAATAAGCCTCACGTCTATAGTAGGCAAATTATTAGAATCAATTATAGCTGATATTATCAGAAGTCACCTTGAAGAACATAATTTGATTAATGAATCTCAGCATGGGTTTACGAGAGGTCGTTCCTGCCTGACAAATTTACTGACGTTTTTCAATAAAACATTTGAGGCAGTAGACAGTGATAAAGAATATGATATAGTTTACTTGGATTTCAGTAAGGCCTTCGATAGAGTACCTCACAAGAGACTCTTAAGAAAGGTGGCAGCTCATGGTATAGGAGGTAAAGTTCTAGCATGGATAGAGGCATGGCTTACCAATAGAAAGCAGAGAGTTTCCATTAATGGGGTCAAATCTGAATGGGGATTTGTCACCAGTGGCGTTCCACAAGGATCAGTTTTGGGCCCATTGTTGTTCATAATTTACATAAATGACCTTGATGAAGGAATTGCAAGTGACATGAGTAAATTTGCTGATGATACAAAAATAGGCCGTATAATTCATTCTGAGGAGGATACCAATGAACTCCAGGAGGATTTGGATAAATTAATGTCTTGGTCTGAAAAGTGGCAGATGAAGTTCAATGTGGACAAGTGTAAGGTGCTAGTCGTTGGTAATGAAAATATCCTCGAATTTATAAACTAGGTGAAGTTGAGCTTGATCATACAGAATGTGAAAAAGACTTGGGAGTCATGGTAAGCAGAAATCTAAAGCCAAGACAACAGTGCCTAAGTGTGCGCAATAAGGCTAACAGATTACTAGGATTTATTTCAAGAAGTATAAGCAACAGAAGTCCAAAAGTTATTTTACAGCTCTATACATCACTAGTGAGACCTCATTTGGATTATGCAGCTCAGTTTTGGTCTCCTTACTACAGGATGGATATAGATTCATTGGAGAACATACAAAGAAGAATGACTAAAATGATTTACAGTATAAGAAATCTCCCGTATGAAGATAGACTTAGAGCATTGAATCTCCACTCTCTGAGAGACGTAGAATGAGGGGAGATATCATCGAGGTGTACAAGTGGATGATGGGCATAAACAAAGGAGATATTAATAAAATACTGAGGATATCGAACCAAGTAAGAACGAGAAATAACGGATTTAAATTGGATAAATTTAGATTTAGAAAGGACATAGGCAAGTACTGGTTTTCGAACAGAGTTGTAGATGCGTGGAACAATCTTCCGAGTAGGGTGATAGAGGCTAGGACCTTGGGTGGCTTTAAAAAGAGATTGGACAAATATATGAGTGGGAGGGGCTGGGTTTGATTAGTGTCGTGAGTACAGGAGTAAATTCTTAGGTAGTGGTGGTTTTGATAAGGACCTGCCTTGTATGGGCCAGTAGGCCTTCTGCAGTGTTCCTCCATTCTTATGTTCTTATGTTCTTATTAAGCTGAACAACATCCACAGTTACAGCTCCGTCCATCCATGTCTTTAATTCTTCCTATTTGTCTTTAGCATCATTTATTGCATATAAGTAATAACGAAAAATGTTATAACGAATTCAAATATATGTAATATACAAGATATCGGACACATTAACAAGGTGACGTTCTGGTCAGGTATTTATCTAACCTATTTTTAAAACTACTCACCGTCTTAGCTTCTATGACGGTACTCGGGAGTTTGTTCCACTCATCCACAACTCTATTACCAAACCAATGCTTTCCTATATCCTTCCTGAATCTGAATTTTTCCAACTTTAAACCATTGCTGCGAGTCCTGTCTTGGCTGGATATTTTTGGCACACTGTTTTCATCCCGTTTATTTATTCCTGTTTTCCATTTATACACCTCAGTCATATATTCCCTAATTCAACGTCTTTGTAGAGAGCGCAGATTCAGGGCCCTCAGTCTATCCTCATAGGGAAGATTTCTGATACACTGGATCAACTTTGTCATCCTCCTTTGTACGTTTTCCAGAGCATTTATATCCATTGTTTAATACGGTGACCACAGTGGCGTCGCTAGAGTTAGTGTCACCCGGGGCGGCATCTGTAGTGTCACCCCCATGAAATCCAAGGTCGGGGGGATAGGGGGAGTAAACTCAAGCTACGTCACTACTGCATGACCAGTGACGTCACTACTGCATGACCAATGACGTCACTACTGCATGACCAGTGACTAATGTTTAGCAATGAGAACGTTTAAGGGCCATAAACCAAGCAGGAGAATACTTCTCAACTTTATTAATGATAAAATAAATAATCTTAGTAATATTGAGGAAACATAAACTCAAATACCACTGTGAGTACAGGCAACAGATTCTACATTTATTCATCTTCAACAATGCAAAGAAAAAAAATTAAAAATAAAGAAAAACATTGCAATATCAGAGAAACACTAGTTCCGATTTGACCTTGAGTACAGGTAACATCTCAGTGACCTTGAGTACAGGTAACACCTCAGTGACCTTGAGTACAGGTAACGTCTCAGTGACCTTGAGTACAGGTAACACCTCAGTAACCTTGAGTACAGGTAACATCTCAGTGAATCAGATCTTACATTTCCTTGCCTTCAATCCTGCAAAATCATCTATCACATCATCAAAATCAATGATTTTCCCATTATAGGCCTATTTGTACTCTGTAATCATATATAGAAACGAAGAATTCTTCTCTTATGTTGGTGCAGCAATGTTTTGTGCATTAGTGTCGCCTTTAGAGGCTCTATGGTGTCACCCCCTAAATGGTGTCACCCTGGGCGGAACGCCCCCCACCCTTACGATGCCACTGGGTGACCAAAACTGTGCAGCATAATCTAAATGACTTACCCAAAGATATATAGAGTTGAAGAACAACCTGAGGACTTCTATTATTTATGCTGCTTGATGTACTTGAATGGTATATAACACCAAGATGAAAATTAGACATATACAGTGTCGGTAGGGCAGAGAGGGGGATGTTTGAGTGTGGGGGTGTGTTGGTGGGGTAGAGAGGGGGGATGTTTGAGTCTGGGGTGTGTGGATGGGGGTGATTGCTAGTTACAGCTTACCAAAGGCACTTCTCGATACACACTTTTGTGTGTGTGTGTGTGTGTGTGTGTGTGTGTGTGTGTGTGTGTGTGTGTGTGTGTGTGTGTGTGTGTGTGTGTGTGTGTGTGTGTGTGTGTGTGTGTGTGTGTGTGTGTGTGTGTGTGTGTGTGTGTGTGTGTGTGTGTGTGTGTGTGTGTGTGTGTGTGTGTAAATACCTAATTGCAGCTACAGTAGTAGAGATATGCTCGTGATGTTCCGTCGTCAATAAAGTTTTCATATATTTTTAACGACTTACAAGAATCATTTCATTGATCGCTCTGCGAAGAAAACTTATCCAGTATTCTTTCGGTCCCACTTTTTACTAAATTTACAACTTTGACCTCTAATTATCGCTGCTGCAGGAACCAATAAGTCCTCTTTATCTATTCTTTCATGTCCTTTTATGACTTTGTAGTTATATTTGCTCCTTTAACATCAACCAACGCACCGTAAATATCGTTACTCTTTACACATTAAAAATTAGACTTCTAATATTTAATGTGTTTTTAACCGTGGCTGTCAATGTTTTTTTTAATGTATTTATTGCCTCTGTTTTTATTGACTCTGCCACTTTTTATGTCCACCTTGTCTCGTAAGACAGTGTGTTCCGTGAGAAACGCTCAAGTTAATTGTCACAAGAATGAAACCATGACAACAATGTTGAGATGCACTGAGCAAGCACTGAATAACGGGGGTTACTTTACTGGAGTGGGGGGTGAGGGAGAGGTTCAATGCAGGGGAGGGAGTGAGGGTAGGTTCAGTTCCTAGGGCACCTAGATGCCCTTTACCGGGAACAAGGTGCCCTTTTGAAAGGGGCTGTGGGTGAATTAACACAACCATGGTTGCTGGTGCTGGTGAGATAACACAACCATAGTTGATAGTGCTGGTGAGATAACACAACCATGGTTGCTGGTGAGGTAAAACAACCATGGTTGCTAGTGCTGGTGAGATAACACAACCATGGTTGCTAGTGCTGGTGAGGTAACACAACCATGGTTGCTAGTGCTGGTGAGGTAACAACCATGGTTGCTAGTGCTGGTGAGGTAACACAACCATGGTTGCTAGTGCTGGAGAGGTAACACAACCATGGTTGGTAGTGCTGGTGAGGTAACACAACCATGGTTGCTAGTGCTGGAGAGGTAACACAACCATTGTTTCTAGTGCTGGAGAGGTAACACAACCATTGTTTCTAGTGCTGGTGAAGTAAAACAACCATGGTTCCTAGTGCTAGTGAGGTAACACAACCATGGTTGCTAGTGCTGGTGAAGTAACACAACCATGGTTGCTAATGCTAGTGAGGTAACACAACCATGGTTGCTAGTGCTGGTGAGGTAACACAACCATGGTTGCTAGTGCTGGTGAGGTAACACAACCATGGTTGCTAGTGCTGGAGAGGTAACACAACCATGGTTGCTAGTGCTGGAGAGGTAACACAACTATGGTTGCTAGTGCTGGTGAGGTAACACAACCATGGTTGCTAGTGCTAGTGAGGTGACACAACCATGGTTGCTAGTGCTGGTGAGGTAACACAACCATGGTTGCTAGTGCTGGTGAGGTAACACAACCATGGTTGCTAGTGCTGGAGAGGTAACACAACCATGGTTGCTGGTGCTGGTGAGGTAACACAACCATGGTTGCTAGTGCTGATGAGGTAATACAACCATGGTTGCTAGTGCTGGAGAGGTAACACAACCATGGTTGCTAGTGCTGGAGAGGTAAAACAACCATGGTTGCTAGTGCTGGTGAGGTAACACAACCATGGTTGCTAGTGCTGGTGAAGTAACACAACCATGGTTGCTAGTGCTGGTGAAGTAACACAACCATGGTTGCTAGTGCTGGTGAGGTAACACAACCATGGTTGCTAGTGCTGGTGAGGTAACACAACCATGGTTGCTAGTGCTGGTGAGGTAACACAACCATGGTTGCTAGTGCTGGTGAGGTAACACAACCATGGTTGCTAGTGCTGGTGAGGTAACACAACCATGGTTGCTAGTGCTGGAGAGGTAACACAACCATGGTTGCTAGTGCTGGAGAGGTAACACAACCATGGTTGCTAGTGCTGGTGAGGTAACACAACCATGGTTGCTAGTGCTGGAGAGGTAACACAACCATGGTTGCTAGTGCTGGAGAGGTAAAACAAATATGGTTGCTAGTGCTGGTGAGGTAACACAACTATGGTTGCTAGTGCTGGTGAAGTAACACAACCATGGTTGCTAGTGCTGGTGAAGTAACACAACCATGGTTGCTAGTGCTGGTGAAGTAACACAACCATGGTTGCTAGTGCTGGTGAAGTAACACAACCATGGTTGCTAGTGCTGGTGAAGTAACACAACCATGGTTGCTAGTGCTAGTGAGGTAACACAGAAATGGTTGCTAGTGCTAGTGAGGTAACACAACCATGGTTGCTAGTGCTGGAGAGGTAACGCAACCATGGTTGCTAGTGCTGGTGAAATAACACAACCATGGTTGCTAGTGCTGGAGAGGTAACACAACCATGGTTGCTAGTGCTTGTGAGGTATCACAGCCATGGTTGCTAGTGCTAGTGAGGTAACGCAACCATGGTTGCTAGTGCTGGAGAGGTAACACAAC
This sequence comes from Cherax destructor, assembly GCA_009830355.1. Lineage (NCBI taxonomy): Eukaryota > Metazoa > Arthropoda > Malacostraca > Decapoda > Parastacidae > Cherax > Cherax destructor. Next base: position 241,716 of record WNWK01000196.1, on the reverse strand, counting down.
CATGGTTGCTAGTGCTAGTGAGGTAACACAACCATGGTTGCTAGTGCTAGTGAGGTAACGCAACCATGGTTGCTAGTGCTGGAGAGGTAACACAACCATGGTTGCTGGTGCTATTGAGGTAAAACAACCATGGTTAGTAGTGCTGGAGAGGTAACACAACCATGGTTGCTAGTGCTGGAGAGGTAACACAACCATGGTTGCTGGTGCTATTGAGGTAAAACAACCATGGTTGGTAGTGCTGGAGAGGTAACACAACCATGGTTGCTAGTGCTGGAGAGGTAACACAACCATGGTTGCTAGTGCTGGAGAGGTAACACAACCATGGTTGCTAGTGCTGGTGAAGTAACACAACCATGGTTCCTAATGCTAGTGAGGTAACACAACCATGGTTGCTAGTGCTGGTGAAGTAACACAACCATGGTTGCTAGTGCTTGTGAGGTAACACAGCCATGGTTGCTAGTGCTAGTGAGGTAACACATATGGTTGCTAGTGCTGGAGAGGTAACACAACCATGGTTGTTGGTGCTATTGAGGTAAAACAACCATGGTTGGTAGTGTTGGAGAGGTAACACAACCATGGTTGCTAGTGCTGGAGAGGGAACACAACCATGGTTGCTAGTGCTGGTGAAGTAACACAACCATGGTTGCTAGTGCTGGTGAAGTAACACAACCATGGTTGCTAGTGCTGGTGAAGTAACACAACCATGGTTCCTAATGCTAGTGAGGTAACACAACCATGGTTGCTAGTGCTGGTGAAGTAACACAACCATGATTGCTAGTGCTTGTGAGGTAACACAGCCATGGTTGCTAGTGCTAGTGAGGTAACGCAACCATGGTTGCTAGTGCTGGAGAGGTAACACAACCATGGTTGCTAGTGCTGGAGAGGTAACACAACCATGGTTGCTAGTGCTGGTGAGGTAATTCACTTCCGTCAAGAAAAGAGCATTTTGAGACTAAGAATTAAGGAAACTGTCCAATAAGTTACTCTCAGACTAGTGTATCCAGTACTTTCTTCTGATAAAACGATTTCTGTGCCTTGTGAAAGCCAGAGATCCTTGCATGATAAATGCCTCTCCCGTTCCCACAAGTATCATTTATGATAATGATACTATAGTCATCTGACCTTAAAATTGTTATTGTCAGTGTTTTTGAAGAATTTTCAGAATATTCCGGTTATTTTGCGCAATATTCTAGTTTTTGTTGAATTTTATGGTTTTGAAAGCGGGAGGTATTTCAAGTTTAATGATGGGAACGTCCCATGCGTAGCAGTGACTTAATGCGATTCACAGCTAAGTCTTCAAGACTCACGAAATCGTAATGCCACGATTGCAAACAAACCACGGTTCGGGTTGGGGATTGAACTCGCGGCAAGCGAGTCGTAAAACTGCAGGCCAGTGGCTTATGCGCTGGCCTGGAGTTTTACGACTTGCTGCGGGTTCAACCCCCACCCGTACCGCTGTTTTTCCACAGCTAAGTCACTCAATTTCAGGACTAACACAACTTACACCATACCTGAAGGATACCTGAAGGATGTTTTCGAGGGTGAACTTATCCTCAGACCAGGCCTGGGGGTAAGTTCATGGTGGGGGTGGGATTAAGTTCACGAAAAATTCTCATAACACAGGTAGACATTGCACTGTGGTAAGTAATATTAATAATAACACGCAAGTACCCGCGCTAGTCCTCTGTTGACCCGGGATGACATGGGTCACCATGCATAAATGACAGAAAAAAATAGGTAAATTTTCGTCTGTTGGTTCACATGAGAAGTGTCAACACAATTTTCTTTCATATTTTGGGTCATTTCCATCAGAATTGGGGAAATTGGGTGATAGTGAAAGCATACATGGTGATAATGAAGACAAACTCTCTTCTAATATTGACTAAAATTGTTTCATCAGGACAGTGAAGACTTTTTTCACACGCAAGAAGAGAGTTCAAACAAGGTAGTGACCAGTCAGTCGGATTATTACGTGGATTATGTGGATTCAGACTCCATCTTGGACGTGACTGACGATGACACACGCTGAAAAACTGCATTCCAAGAAAAAGGTATTTAAATACTATTTGGTTTGGGTTAAAAACTGTTAAATGGCTTAAGGCATTTAATTTTGAAATGCTGTACTAATGGCTCTGGTTTTAAGTTAAATGGCAAGCATTTAATTATCTTAATTATATTTATATTAAAAGGTCTTCAGCATCAACACCCCAAGTATCAAGAGCCCTTCACCAGCATCAACACCCCAGATATCAAGAGCCCTTCACCAGCATCAACACCCCAGATATTAAGAGCCCTTCACCAGCATCAACACCCCAGATATCAAGAGCCCTTCACCAGCATCAACACCCCAGATATCAAGAGCCCTTCACCAGCATCAACACCCCAGATATCAAGAGCCCTTCACCAGCATCAACATAAGTATCAAGAACCCTTCAGCATTAACACTCCAGGTATCAAGAGTCCTTCACTATATTCAACCCCCCTCCATAAATGGGTGATCTGACACACCCTGTTCAACCCCGATCCCCCATCACCCTATTCAGTTTAAAATACATGATCTATAAAAAAGGGGATACTGACCCAGACACAAATGCAGGTATACCTTCTTACCCTATGTGAGGGAAAGTATATTAGTTAAGGTAGGTGGAGTGTCTAGCTTCCTCTGTTTTCCCCCCCTCTCTCTACACCTGGTAAGAGGTGACGTATGCGCCTCCAATCAGTGGAGGAATCACTTGACTGGCTGCTTCCATCAATCCTGTAAGTTTGCGTTCCGCTGCTGTACAATTTATGTTTAGTTTGTCTTAAGAGCTTCACTCTTATTTAGGGCTGTGCACTTGTATTTCTTCCTGCCTTGTTTTGAATTTAGTCATTTTGCACTCTCGCCATTTCTTTTAAAGGCCATACGCCTATCGTGGGAGTGATTTAGCGCGCAGGTTGTAACTTTATTTCTCATATTAGCCTTGTCTTGTCGGCGAGAGTCATCCGACAAGGGCGAGGTTAAGATAAGGACAGCAAGGATCTGGCAAAGATCCCGAGTACTTAATTGGCGAATCCACATACTTAACCGATCATCCCAGCCAGCTACACAGCCAGCTACCCAGTGTAACTACGCCAGTGTTCCTGGTGTCTTGTCGAGGCTACTCGAAATCTTCAACACTGTGGTGATAAAAGTGGCTATTCAACGTCTTCACACTGTGGTGATCAGGGGATAAGTTCACCTATTGGCAAAATCGTATTGTGGAAACAGTCGTTCGTGAGTCGCGACCACCAGTGCCCCCCCCCCCCCTTCATGGTCAACAACTGCTTTCAGTTCCTCAAGTCAAGAACATCGGCACGACACGCAACACCTGTGTATCAATTAGCTTTGAAGTCACGTATTTATGTATTTCATTTTTCTTTCAAATAGGATTAATTCTCGTGTTTTACATTTTCGTATGAATTATTATAACAAAGTGTTTATCTTTGTATGTTATTATATTTTCCATTATTACTTTTCCTAAGGAGGTGCCAGCCTTGTTAAATACTTGCCTGAGATGTGACAGGTCTGAGTAAGCCTTCACACCTCCACTGAGGGTGAGGGGGATTCTCCTTTACACCATGATAAGCTGTTAAAAATATTTACGACCTCTTGTTTTCAAATACAATTCCCCAGATTTTGAGCAGGTGCTCTCAGAAATGCGTACCTTGGTGGCGGTCTTACCTGTGCTCGTGTAGCGTGCTGCGTGAGGTCGTTATCGTTACAATAATGCCGTGGCCTGGTGGCAAAAGCTCTCGCTTCATACGGTGAGTGTCCGGGTTCGATTCCCGGCGAGGGTAGAAACATTGGACGTGTTTCCTTAATCCGGTTGTCTATGTTCACCCATCAGTAAAATGGGTACCCGGGTGTTAGTCGACTGGTGTGGGTCGCATCCTGGGACAAAACTGACCTAATTTGCCCTAAATGCTCTGCATAATAAGGGGCTTTCTATATAGCAGTATGTCATTGATGTCAGCTAGGCCTGTAATACCTTGTACATGTAGTTGTAGTAAATAAAGATATTACAGAGCGGATCCTTGGTTTTCAGCGAGCGAGGGCGGTTGCCCAACGTGTAATTCGTGAGGCAAAACACACTTGTCTTTATAGGCTCGACTCCTATGGTACTGAATCTGGTTACTGCTCTCGTCGTGCCGTTTGTGTTGAAACGAACATGATGAGTCCATTTGAGCAGGCCTCTTCTGGAAGCATCTTACAGATAGTCTCATGAACTTGTGCATAACCTCTCATACGGCCCAATGGAATAACAATACAAAAGCTTATCAGCTCATCTGCTAAAGTACTGGGTCTGATTGCTGCTCTCGACGTGCGGTTTGTGTTGAACACGATGAGTCCTGGTATTTGAGGTATCCTCTTCCGGAAGCACATCGGCCCGAATCAATCCACAGTCCATTCTTCCAGATACTCTCATTTCCTTCTGCATAATCTCCCAAAAGGCCCAGTAGAATAACTTCTCAAGAGATTATCGGCTCGCCGCTTACTGTACTGGGTCTGACTGTTGCTCTCGACGAGCCATTTGTGTTGAAACGAACACGATGAGTCTATGAAAATATGCTGGCATCTCTGGTGGCCTCTTCCGAAAGCATGTCGGCCCGAAGCAGCCCACAGTTAAGGTATTCCTGATACTCTCAAGGCCTCCATGACCTCTCAAACGGCCCAACCGACCTACACCACAAGAGAAAAAATCGTGTGACACTACCTAAGCACATTCCATAGGCCTTTTCTCTTCCCTCTTAGGAATTTCCGACTATTCATGTCTGTTTTCCTCTTCTCTTTTTCTTTACCACTTCCGATCATTTTTTTTTTTAGACTGCTGTACATGTCGCATTCCTACTTACACCATTCGTAGTAATTTGACTCCGTTATTGCTTTACATGCTATCCAAAACGCTTCTAATTGCTGTCGTGTTTGGGAGACTACACACTGCCTTAGTCTCAAACACACGCATCTCATGGAGATGTCATGGGCAAGTACCGTCTACCAGCGGGTATGCAGAATATTCCTACGACGTCGTCACCACTAACGCACTTTGACTTCGATGACAGTCTCACCTTTGACGCAGACTTCCTTGTGACAGCGACAGCTTTATTATACTAAATTTTGATTATATGTTCCCTTGAGCACCCCACAACCCTTACTGACTTGCATTCTCCTAACACGCTGATCTTTGCATATTTCGCCTTTATCACATCCTGCAGTGCTGTATGACCCTTGTAGCTTTAGCACTTGTTTTTTTTTATTGTAGTAATTGTCACAGGTTAGTCTATTAGACACTTGAGAACCTTGGAGTTCGTAAGTTAACTCTAGAAAGCAATAAATTTCTTAAATTTTGTAGAAATTTCTGGTCATCAGTTGAGGCCTCGGCCATATAACATCCAGCGTCTTGAGACTCGGGACATGTACTATGTGGTATAAATATTGTAAAGTCAGTTCTGTAATAAAGATCATTTTTACTGTGCAATTTTTTTTTTTTTAGGTATGTGTATTTTTTTTCAGAAATGCAATTGTGCATATTGCATTTACAATGCAGTTGAAATAAATAGGATCACATTGGTCTTATTCTGTAATAAAAACCAAGGCATGATAGTGTATTCATTTTCCTCGGAGTAGTAAACCCTCACGAGTTCATTTGGTCCAAAGTGGGAGTTAAATTCCCGTATATTTATCCGGAAAATCTATGGGAATTTCACATTTCCCGTTTTCTATGATGCCCTGAAAATTTCGGCATCACAGAAAACGGACAAATCTATGGGAATTTCACTCCCATTTTCACAAATTTCCCGTTTTCTATGATGGGCTGAAAATTTACGGTATCACAGAAAGCGGACAAATCTATGGGAATTTCACTCCCATTTTCTAAAAATTCCTTTTCAAAATTTCCCGTTTCTTTGATGCCCTGAAAATTTAGGCATCACAGAAAACGGAAAATCTATGAATTTCACTCCCATTTGACAAATTTCCACATTTCCTTTTCATAAATTTCCCGTTTCTTTGATGCCCTGAAAATTTAGGGCATCACAGAAAACGGAAAAATCTATGGGAATTTCACTCCCATTTTCTAAAAATTCCTTTTCAGAAATTTCCCGTTTTCTTTGATGCCCTGAAAATTTAGGGCATCACAGAAAACGGAAAAATCTATGGGAATTTCACTCCCGTTTTCTAAAAATTCCTTTTCATAAATTTCCCGTTTTCTTTGATGCCCTGAAAATTTAGGGCATCACAGAAAACGGAAAAATCTATGGGAATTTCACTCCCATTTTGACAAATTTCCCATTTTCTAAAAATTCCTTTTCATAAATTTCCCGTTTTCTTTGATGCCCTGAAAATTTAGGGCATCACAGAAAACGGAAAAATCTATGGGAATTTCACTCCCATTTTCAAAAAAAAATCAGAAATTTCCCGTTTTCTTTGATGCCTTAAAAATTTAGGGCGTCACAGAAAACGGAAAAATCTATGGGAATTTCACTCCCTTTTCAAAATTCCTTTTCATAAATTTCCGTTTTCTTTGATGCCCTAAAATTTAGGGATCACAGAAAACGGAAAATCTATGGGAATTTCACTCCCATTTTCTAAAAAAAATCAGAAATTTCCCGTTTTCTTTGATGCCTTAAAAATTTAGGGCGTCACAGAAAACGGAAAAATCTATGGGAATTTCACTCCCGTTTTCACAAATTTCCCGTTTTCTAAAAATTCCATTTCAGAAATTTCCCGTTTTCTTTGATGCCCTAAAAATTTAGGGAATCACAGAAAACGGAAAAATCTATGGGAATTTCACTCCCATTTTCACAAATTTCCCGTTTTCTAAAAATGCAATTTCAGAAATTTCCCGTTTTCTTTGATGCCCTGGAAATTTAGGGAATCACAGAAAACGGAAAAATCTATGGGAATTTCACTCCCATTTTCACAAATTTCCCGTTTTCTAAAAATGCAATTTCATAAATTTCCCGTTTTCTTTGATGCCCTGAAAATTTAGGGCATCACAGAAAACGGAAAAATCTATGGGAATTTCACTCCCATTTTCACAAATTTCCCGTTTTCTAAAAATTTCATTTCAGAAATTTCCCGTTTTCTTTGATGCCCTAAAAATTTAGGGCATCACAGAAAACGGAAAAATCTATGGGAATTTCACTCCCATTTTCACATTTCCCGTTTTCTAAAAATCAATTTCAAAATTTCCCGTTTTCTTTGATGCCCTAAAACTTTAGGGCATCACAGAAAACGGAAAAATATATGGGAATTTCACTCCCATTTTCACAAATTTCCCGTTTTCTAAAAATCCTTTTCAGAAATTTCCCGTTTTCTTTGATGCCCTAAAAATTTAGGTCATCACAGAAAACGGAAAAATCTATGGGAATTTCTCCCATTTTCAGAAACACTATAGAGGAGAATTCCCGCTTCAGAATGGCAAATGTAGATAAGAGGTCGACACTGCCCCTGTTGTCAGATTTAACCTGGTGAGGCGCACAAAATACTCCAGCTTCTGTTTGTTTTTTTAAGCCGACTGTTAAACCCGAGAGGGTCATATAGTTACATTCAGCTGTATAGTAAATTATAGCTAAACCTACAAGGGTCATGCAGTGCAGCATGACAGGGGTATTGGGTATCAAGAGGGATAATTATTAGGTTATATAGAACAACGGGGCTGCTACATACACCCGTAGGGATAAGAGATCGCCATCTCAAAATGATAGAAGTCTATTGTAGATTATCTTTACCCTGCCGTGTCACCCCAGCCACAGTTACCCTGCCGTGGTCACCCCAGCCACAGTTACCCTGCCGTGGTCACCCCAGCCACAGTTACCCTGCCGTGGTCACCCCAGCCACAGTTACCCTGCCGTGGTCACCCCAGCCACAGTTACCCTGCCGTGGTCACCCCAGCCACAGTTACCCTGCCGTGGTCACCCCAGCCACAGTTACCCTGCCGTGGTCACCCCAGCCACAGTTACCCTGCCGTGGTCACCCCAGCCACAGTTACCCTGCCGTGGTCACCCCAGCCACAGTTACCCTGCCGTGGTCACCCCAGCCACAGTTACCCTGCCGTGGTCACCCCAGCCACAGTTACCCTGCCGTGGTCACCCCAGCCACAGTTACCCTGCCGTGGTCACCCCAGCCACAGTTACCCTGCCGTGGGTCACCCCAGCCACAGTTACCCTGCCGTGGTCACCCCAGCCACAGTTACCCTGCCGTGGTCACCCCAGCCACAGTTACCCTGCCGTGGTCACCCCAGCCACAGTTACCCTGCCGTGGTCACCCCAGCCACAGTTACCCTGCCGTGGTCACCCCAGCCACAGTTACCCTGCCGTGGTCACCCCAGCCACAGTTACCCTGCCGTGGTCACCCCAGCCACAGTTACCCTGCCGTGGTCACCCCAGCCACAGTTACCCTGCCGTGGTCACCCCAGCCACAGTTACCCTGCCGTGGTCACCCCAGCCACAGTTACCCTGCCGTGGTCACCCCAGCCACAGTTACCCTGCCGTGGTCACCCCAGCCACAGTTACCCTGCCGTGGTCACCCCAGCCACAGTTACCCTGCCGTGGTCACCCCAGCCACAGTTACCCTGCCGTGGTCACCCCAGCCACAGTTACCCTGCCGTGGTCACCCCAGCCACAGTTACCCTGCCGTGGTCACCCCAGCCACAGTTACCCTGCCGTGGTCACCCCAGCCACAGTTACCCTGCCGTGGTCACCCCAGCCACAGTTACCCTGCCGTGGTCACCCCAGCCACAGTTACCCTGCCGTGGTCACCCCAGCCACAGTTACCCTGCCGTGGTCACCCCAGCCACAGTTACCCTGCCGTGGTCACCCCAGCCACAGTTACCCTGCCGTGGTCACCCCAGCCACAGTTACCCTGCCGTGGTCACCCCAGCCACAGTTACCCTGCCGTGGTCACCCCAGCCACAGTTACCCTGCCGTGGTCACCCCAGCCACAGTTACCCTGCCGTGGTCACCCCAGCCACAGTTACCCTGCCGTGGTCACCCCAGCCACAGTTACCCTGCCGTGGTCACCCCAGCCACAGTTACCCTGCCGTGGTCACCCCAGCCACAGTTACCCTGCCGTGGTCACCCCAGCCACAGTTACCCTGCCGTGGTCACCCCAGCCACAGTTACCCTGCCGTGGTCACCCCAGCCACAGTTACCCTGCCGTGGTCACCCCAGCCACAGTTACCCTGCCGTGGTCACCCCAGCCACAGTTACCCTGCCGTGGTCACCCCAGCCACAGTTACCCTGCCGTGGTCACCCCAGCCACAGTTACCCTGCCGTGGTCACCCCAGCCACAGTTACCCTGCCGTGGTCACCCCAGCCACAGTTACCCTGCCGTGGTCACCCCAGCCACAGTTACCCTGCCGTGGTCACCCCAGCCACAGTTACCCTGCCGTGGTCACCCCAGCCACAGTTACCCTGCCGTGGTCACCCCAGCCACAGTTACCCTGCCGTGGTCACCCCAGCCACAGTTACCCTGCCGTGGTCACCCCAGCCACAGTTACCTGCCGTGGTCACCCCAGCCACAGTTACCTGCCGTGGTCACCCCAGCCACAGTTACCCTGCCGTGGTCCCCCAGCCACAGTTACCTGCCGTGGTCACCCCAGCCACAGTTACCCTGCCGTGTCACCCCAGCACAGTTACCCTGCCGTGGTCACCCCAGCCACAGTTACCGCCGTTTGTACCTCAGCCACAGTTACCCTGCCGTGGTCACCCCGCAAGTTACCCTGCCGTGTCACCAGCCACAGTTACCCTGCCGTGGTCACTAGCCAGTTCTGCCCTGCCGTGGTCACTCCAGCCACAGTTACCTGCCGTGGTCACCCCAGCCACAGTTACCCTGCCGTGGTCACCCCAGCCACAGTTACCCTGCCGTGGTCACCCCAGCCACAGTTACCCTGCCGTGGTCACCCCAGCCACAGTTACCCTGCCGTGGTCACCCCAGCCACAGTTACCCTGCCGTGGTCACCCCAGCCACAGTTACCCTGCCGTGGTCACCCCAGCCACAGTTACCCTGCCGTGGTCACCCCAGCCACAGTTACCCTGCCGTGGTCACCCCAGCCAGTTACCCTGCCGTGGTCACCCAGCCACAGTTACCCTGCCGTGGTCACCCCAGCCACAGTTACCCTGCCGTGGTCACCCCAGCCACAGTTACCCTGCCGTGGTCACCCCAGCCACAGTTACCCTGCACTGGTCACCCCAGCCACAGTTACCCTGGTCACCCAGCCACAGGGTCTCAAAATAAAAGTTACATACCAATATACTTTTAATATTTCAGTAATATAAATAACAGAAGCAACTTTATAACCACTCTCTAATAACTTAAATGCAACTTAGTTTAGGATTAGTAAGACACTAAAATGCAACATATATTAAATAAATATTTACCATGCAATAAGTTTTTAAATTTTCTAAGATTTTTTTTTAAAAACTAATTGTGAACACAGATTTCTGCAGTGATTTCATCTGACTTTCTTCCAGTTTCGTGATCCTTCTGTCTTTTTCTGAATCTCTTCACGTAGTTTTTCCTCAGTCTCTCAACTCATTTTCTGGACCCTTATGCTTATCCATTACAAAACTGAAATATTTCTAGATCAATGTATAAAGGGAAACCGATACTTAAATTTCCCTGCTGCTCCTCCTCGTTTTACGTTACTCTCCACAACTTCTGTAAAATCCATAGATTCTGAAGCTTTCCTTTTGGTCCCCTCCGGCATATTTTCCATCACAATCTTCCGTAGCTTCCTGATCTTCTTGAGTCTCTCCATCCAGTTACTGGCTAGTGGAGCTCCAGTTCGATTTAGAGAATTCCACATTGTTGAAGCAATCTGGAAAAAAAAAGTATATTAAAGTTTCCTCCTTAACGGTTAGCATTATAATGCATATTCTGCTATTTTTTTTTTTTTTTTTTTACGAAATACTGATTTGAGCTCAAAATATCTCTTATCTGTAGTTTCATTACCAAAGTGATGGTCATTAAACCAATTTACAACTGTAATAAACACTTCAAGCCCCATGTTTGTAAAGTGACTTAATTTTCCACTCACATTAGCATGCAGAGCAAGCTGTCTGACCAGGGCAGGCAGACTAGCATCAGACACAAGTCTGGTAATTTCACTGCCAACATATTCTTGCAGTTCAGGTTTACGCAAGATACCCACTCTGTTGATCCCGTGGTCTCCTGGAATCACTTCAACTACAACATAGTTAAATTGGCCCTGAAATAGAGAATCGTGTAATTAGCTCTCAATATTGGGTAGTAATGCAACCCTGCATTTTCGACATGCAAATCAGTTATAAAAATTCATAGCTTACTGTATATTGGCTGTGGATCCAAATCTGTACAAAGATTTGGCTCACATTAATGGGGAGAAACTCTAAACTCTTAGGGAAGGGGGTGATTCAACGCCTGGGAGAACTAAGCAATTAATGTATCCAATGAAAGGAAAAAAGATTCAATGTCTTGGCTAAAGAACCTCTCACCGGCATCTCAGGAACCATTAAGTACTGCAGTCTTACAATAATTTGATGCAAATTAGTACATTGGAATTTTATTATTCTGTAATTTCCAAGACACTTAGCTGGTGAAATCCATACAAAGCTTCACGCACAGGAAGAGAGGGAGGAGGGGCTTTCTCAGGTTCCTTGGTATATAATTATGCAGACGAAACTCTGCAATGAAAGGTTTTGCCACAAGGATTGGACCTTCGGAATTGACAAAAATAACAAAAAATGCCTGATTACAGAAGAGCAGTTACTAGAGTGAGCCTGAATGAACTCCACAACCTTGAGTAGCCACACTAGTATGCCTCAGCATCCTCCAGTAATACTTCCAGCATTAGAGGCCAGATGGCTACCCCTCCCACTGGAGAAGCTATGGACCCATACCTGGCAGGTTCTCAATCAACACTCCTCTCCGCTCAGTTGTACAGCATACTATTAAGGCTGCTTAAGAGGGCCGATATTATTACAACTACAGCCAGAAATAAGTGCTAAACCCACAAGTGGTCACACTCTTACATGTAACTGCAGGATAGGATGTGCAAGAAGGCTGATAGTGTTCCCTTTCCACTGAGATTAATTTCACAAGGGAAAATTTCCTCCACGGAATTTGAATTCGATCCGTAGGAGGTACATCAAATTCCTCGGATCAAGCGCCTTTGCTTGGGAAAAAGCCCAAATTAAAGTAGACAAAGGATTAAAGTATCCTTAATTGGTAATAAAAAATTAACATGTAGCCTAAACACTGAAAACCAAATTAACCGAATATACTTGCGCGAGGATAGTCTTTACAACTATATGTCAGAACTGTCAAATTCGGGTGCTAACTTGCGTGGGGGTTTTGCCAAAATTGGAAACTCTGGATAATGTGTACAGATATTAGACCACAAGTGGAAACTACAGTATATTGGTAACGCTTACCCTTATAGTGTTGATATCGTAAGATTCACCACTGTCATTGTAAACAATGTTTACAAAGTCGTTGCCTATGTGTCTCTTTTTCCCATTACATTTTGGATCTGAATCTCTTGTTGGCATGATAGTTGCAATGTGGAATACAACCTGGAATAAATCCAATGGTCGATTAATGAGTCTCGGTTCTAGAAGACAATAGGTTGGCACAGTCTAAACGAGTCGACGGGAATTAAAGATACTATCTTTAATTATGAATTGCATAATTTTAACTCCTAATGCTAGCAGCAAATTGACAATGATTTTATCTATTTAGAAAGTATTAAATAAGCTCTAAATCCGTAAGGGTCAAAGCTCCGTGTGTTACGAGAAGCACTGTAGGCGTCTAGAGCTAGTTCAAACATCTGGTTATCTTAACATATAACTAGAGCGTTTTAAACGCTTAGTTATATGTTAAGATAACCAGATGTTTGAACTAACTCGAGTCTGAGTACTATCTTACAAAAACATTTACTATATGCAGTTAAGTCAACTACTCCCAAGCCAGAGATTGATTTCATTACAATGATTTTTTGTAGCGAAGGGCGCTGTATCACCTTATACTTCTGTTACATTACGAAATTTTAAATATATACAAAATGATAGAAGTCTATTGTAGATTATCTGTTTACCAAGCTAATGACATCTTTGAGGACAGGAATAAAAAAAATGAGACCAAACCTGCGTATATACGTCTTGCCACACACGGACAAATTCTCCATCGATTCCTCCCTTATCAAGACCACCAAGAAACAAATCCTCAGAGGCAGAGCTGAGTTCATATACTAATCCCAAACCCTGGAAAAGAAACATTGGTTAGTGTACTTAAGCAAGTAGATTTAAGGCATTTTTAAATGTTATAGAGGAACCCAACTTACTTTTACTTTTTTTTCATCAGCACTGTGGTGCTGAAACCATATTTTCATTCTGCCTATCCTAATTTTATGACTGACTCTCGGTAATTTTTCAGATTTCATAACAGCTGACATGAGTAGCATACTAGCAGTATGGTACGTGGACGTTGTAACAGTAAATCTGACATTACTCAACACCCAAACCTACACAAGACGTATCTTTGCCATTTTTACTGCCCATTATGTATACAAAAGTAAAGCACCAATAGCATAAACGTATCCTTTGCCATTGCCTCAAAACTATCTGAAAATCTTTAAACAGGAAATAACGTCAATGCACTACAACTACAAATAGATACCTCGAGGTTTAATAATAGTAGTATACAATAAACACCAATGACAAGCAATACTAAATGTCGTGCAACATGCAGCTCAGAAGAGAACTCCAAGCCAACAGAAATTTCATCCTCGTCTGTGACCCAGTAATTGTAATTAGCTGTAACGGTGCAACATTAAATCCAAATGCAAACGAAGCAAATGTCCAAAGATCTAAGATATAGTGCACTACTAGCTAGGTTGTCTGGATATGACAGCCTTAGTCATCACAAAGGGTGCCCAACAAGACGACAGTACACACTAAGCCTAGTGTCGGAGCCACACCCAAGAAAGGACAAACCAGAATCAGTTGTAGTAGCAGAGCTTATTGTATACATACTGGACTGAGGGCGAGGACAACAGGAATCACTTTAAAGCAGTTTTTACTTGTCAAACTCTATACAACGCGTTTAAAGCAACTTAAGAATGACGTCACAAGTAGGGTCAATCCAACACGTGGAGGTGAAAGTTAGCCACGAGGCTAACAACCTCAAATATGTACTACTAACATTGAAGAAAACTGTAGAAGAGCTGCTTCTCAATAGCTACCCAACACGAGCCTGGTAGTGAGTGAGGTCTTACGGTCATGAGAGCATAAGGAATCAAAAGAAAATAATGTACATCTGAAGAATTTTACGTTTTAAAACATTTTAAATACATTACATCAATAATAAATTAGGTGGAGTATGAAGCTAATGAAAAAAATACAGGGATATAGTAAAGAAAACTGATTCATATACCACAAACCATTTCAGATTATACATAATCCTTTCTCGTCATCTTTCCCTTTTGTACCTAACCTGTACATTAAATTTTATGGAAAATCTTGAGAAGCTGACCAAGTATTAAGGTAGAGAAAGTAGCATTTAGTGAGTTACCTACATACAATTTTGACATGCAGCCTTTAAAAACAGTCGTTCCCCCCCCCCCCATGCTGTAATGGGATACTCACCATTTTTAATGGGATAGAACTTTAATCAAGTGTCTTACTTCCCTTGGATTCACCATACCTTAAAAGCTATGTATACCAAATTTGGTTCTTAATGACAGATCCAAGTCTCACATCGTCTCACCTATGATGAAATTCAGATTGGTTAATGACTATGAACAAACATGCAAATAGAAAGTGAACATCTGTTACAGAAAGGACAATATTGAAGTATTAAATGATAGTTAACTGACAAGATTTCACAATTACACACCAAAGAAAATTTGCTAAACTACTAGATTGTTTATGTATGCTGCTACGAATAGTACATCAACAGAATGAGCTACAAGAAGCAGGTACTACAACTGGAGAAATTTATTAAGGCCTAAATACTGAAGATGGGACACCACGCACTCTGCTATAATACTGTAGTGCAAATAGTTCATCATAACATCAACATTACCTCAAGAAAATTAAAGTATCTGGAGGAGCCGAAGGTGTTCCTCAAAATTTCTTGTTCAGTTTTCTGTCCTTTGCCTACATACAGCACTCCTACTTTGTGAGTCTCCTGAGGCCTGATGAAATCTATTACTTTCAGTGCTCGTTGGATCTCTAAACTCGAGGTCTGAAGCGGTAGGGCACGTTCACCAGGGTTTGCTAGTTGTCCATGGTAAAGCAGCTGAAGAAATACATTACTGACGAGAGAAAAAAAAAACTTACTGGAAGGATTTGCACAATAGTCTTAATTGGCCAATTACGACCGAATTTCCAATATTTCTCTTGGTATTAGCATCATTGCAATACAAATATACACACTACTGGGGGCCTGGGAGTCAAAGGGGGCAGGGAGTCACTAGGATCTCAGGTTCCTTGATGTGGATGAAATGCGGGGAGGAGGGGGGGGGGGCTTTTGATACAAGGAAGTGGACATGTGCTCTCCTTCCTTGGATTTAGCGCTCCCGTATGAAAGGGGGATGGGTGGCATAAAATTTTTATGAAAGTTTTGGAGATTAAGGAAGTTTTCGACAGTTTTCCCTGAAGACTTTACCAAAGTGCTATATACAGGAGTGATACATGGCAATATTACAATGTATGAAATATTGTTAGGAAAATGCGATTATAATCAAGGGGGAACGCTAAACCTGTAGGGATTATACATCGCCCATGTGGAGGGGGGGAGGCATGGAAGGCATTCAGGGTTAATTCAGGGAACCCTCACCAGCGTCAAGGAACCTTCCTTGGAGGGTGGAAAATGAGAACATTTATAAGGAAAGTCCTGAGGGGAGCGGAGATGTTAAATGGGGTGCCACAAGGTCAGTACATACTTCTATTTTTTGTGAAAGTTGCTGGAAGGACGAGGAAACAAATTTGCCGACCGATAAAATGTACAATATAAATAATCCCCAGAGCATTAATCTGATTTACTGAGCAAATAGTGAATGCTGGATGAATTTTATGTACATTAATGTCAGGCCTCGTGAGAGACTAAGAAAATACTTCAAGTATCAACAAGAGGAAGATCTGTAACATCTGGAAAAATTGAGACCAGATCATGTAAATGAAATTTAAAAAATCTTACTACGCTGCCAAACTATATATATGTGGACCGAAAAAATGTAAAGGCTACTCACACCATGCTAAGCCAAAATTAGAATACTGCTGCTCTGATGCATTGGGTTTAATACAAAGCAAAATTCACTGAAATGTGCAAAGTTTCCCATTTCAAAAAAAAAAAAATCCCAACTCTCAAGCCTGAGGGTCACGAAAAAAAGCCAATTTTTGACATTTTATAAACATTAAAAATTTATCATGACAGGGTAATTTAAGAAAGACCTTCACCTCTGGCTGCATCTCAAAACATACACCGACATCGTAATTCATTCTAAACCATAAACCCACAAAACATCCTAGTCCGGCAGCCACTTTTCAGTTTATTGGTCAATTTTAAATGTTTGGGTGTTCAATGTTTTTATTTGCAATTTCATTATCCTGAGGCGTCCCCAATATAGGAAAAGAAGAATGCTACCATGGCATTAAAAATTTGGCACAGTATACAGTGACAAGATAGCAGCCATGAATATGTTTTGTCCATTTGATACGAATTTATATAGTTCAAATGTCTAAACTTTTGTCTCTTCGAGATTTTTTTTTAACCATTCTAAATTCATCAGGTTTTTTTTTTCTAGGTTAACACTTTAGAAAAATAGGTTACATAGTAAATAAATGAAATGCATTGTGCTACAGAAAGAGCAAGCCAAACTCGGCTTAAATTAAAATAAGGATTTAAATGATTGCAGTGTAATGGTTTACTAAACAGCAAATATTTTCATCTACCATGGACTATTACACATCTCAGTAGCCGACCAGTGATAGCTTGTTCATCATGCAACAGTCAAACCGCCTTAAACAAAAAATGTCAATACCGTGACTGGAACAATACACTAATAACCCGCACACAGAAGTGAGGAGCTTACGACGACGTTTCGGTCCGACTTGTGACTTTGTAAATGGTCGAAGTCTGACCGAAACGTTGTCGTAAGCTCGTCTCTATGTGCGGGTTGTGTATAAACTGCCTTATAAATCAAATTACCACCGCCCACCATGCCACTGATATTCAACATTTTCTGGGGGGGACACTTACCTGGGTGTTATGCCTCTTTCAATTTCCTTGAGCTGCTCATCTTCAGAGTCGTCGTCTTCGCCCTGAGCCCTGCTGTTAGGAGATCGCATGTCAGAGATGGTGTAGCCTCGATCTCGTCTCACACGAGGGGGAGATGAAGGCCCAGCACCACTAGCCTGGGACACACTGCTGCTCCTACTTGTTCTTCCCTGCATAAAATTATCAGTTAAATATAATTAATGCAAGCTGCAGTAGACGAAAATAAAAATACTTTCAATAAACTATGCACAAATTTAATAGTTTCTACATTGCTGGACCGAAACGTCGTCCTAAGCTCCTCTCTTCTATGTGCTGATTGTGTGTATTGTGTACGCCTAGTCCCTATTGTAAACTATATATTCGTGAATTAGTAAAACTAGCTAGGAAGGTTTTTGCATTACTGCCAAACACTAGCCTGCTCAAAAATTAATTTCATGAACATGTTACTTTTACATTTTTTGACTAATCAAAATTATGTATACGAACTAGTTAAAAAAAGACAGGCATTTTAAAATATTTGGGGAACAGCATTTCATGACAACTTTCAGTGGCCATCACATAAGTGAAAGACCTATTCCAACACTGGATTTTCAGTCCTCATTTGCCTGTGACCAATAGATTTCATTAAGTACCTCAGCCTTGTGCTTCGCACTTTTTGTCTTGCATTTATCCGTCAGCTCCTGCAGGTCAAATTCCTGAGTAGTCAATACTGGCAGATTTTTTCCCTCCAGAGTCCATGATGAATCACCTATAGAAAATATGAAACCATTAGCATCATGCAGAACATTCTAATTAACTCTGACTAGTATCTTGCAATCCGCTTAGCCACAAGAACATTAAGTCTTACGTAATATCTACAAATTACACTGCCACAAATTCATCATTTTGCCTTTAACAGGTGTTAGCCACAAAGATTGTGATAATACACTGCTATTGAATGACAAGATATTGTTTTCCCTAACATTCAGCAAGATTTCTGAAATTAGAAACTTTTAGCTCCAATTGCTAATAAACAAATGGTTAATTTATTTAAGTCTGTGCATTTATAACTGGGTTGTTCAGTCTCTAGGGAGGTACCTGAAGCTCAGGTCAATTTCTAAGTAATTGAACCTGTAATGATTCCTTCAACTGACCTTAAATGTCTTCCATTACCCCTAGGCTTTGCATGACTTTTAGAGCTCCCACATTAATGTAATAAATTCAATTCTTGTCCCAAATTTAGTTTTTGAAATGCAATTTCTTATATACTAGTATAATGAAAACTGTCATTTCCACTACCAGTCCCAATGATACGGAAGCTGGAATACAGTTACATTATAAGTCTGCTATACCATAGGGAAATCATTACCAAAATCAGGTTAGGTAAAGTTCGTCAGGAAACAAGACAAGTGTTTCCTGATGTGGGTCTTAGATGACCCTCCGTTGGAGCTTTTGGTCATCTGACCGAGGCCTTCCGCTGGCTTACCGGTCCACCCCTTTAAAAATTATGGTCAGTTATAACCATTTAGTTATAACTGAAATCAGTTGGTCAGCACTGTTTACCTTGTACGACTGATGAGGGGAGGACCGACCAACTGACTAAAACGTCGTCATAAGTTTGTCTATGTGCAGCTTATTTGTGTATTGTTCCAGTCCTGATACTGACTGGTATTTATAGCAGTTTTTTTTATTATTAAAGTTGTATTAGATGAAAAAGTCAGTTGCTGTTACGGGTTATTTTGTCGAATTTTGATGCCTTTCTGTTGTGAATACTAATGAAGAACCCTTTACCAGCATCAAGACGTCCTCTTCCCCTCGCCCCTTATGAAGTGACAGCTTCGGACACGAAAATAGTTACTGTTGACATTGAAACACCCGAGACTTCACAGCTACTGTTAGATAAAGTCCCGAAAGAATACTAATCACTTCCTCATTTAAGAGCACGAGTGAAGAGAGCAATCCACCACCTCTAAATGACAGTATTAGTACTACCCCCACCAACCACTTGGCTGTCTGATGGATATTTCCGCTCTTCTCCCGCACAAGCAGGCGCACGGGACGATGGGGTCTTTCAACTTGATCTTCCTACGACGCCTAATAGCCCCTCCACTGCTTTCAAGTAGTAAACTTTTTCTTTCACGTTCATCTGATTCCAATCTTGCACAAGTATCTGTAGAATAAACCAGAAGATTAGCATCAAAATTACAGAAATAGGACGTGGTAGCAAATTTCTTAATGCAGTAAAAAACTTGGTACTCTTCTTCATTAGCAAAGTTCTTCTGTGTTCATAATAAGAACATAAGAAGGAACACTGCAGCAGGCCTACTGGCCCATGCGAGGCAGGTCCAAATCTCCAACGGCTTAAGCCCCGACCCAGCCAGGTCAGGTTACATTCACTTAAGGAGGGAACACTGCATCTGACCTAGCACAGGCTAGTCAGGACCAACTCTCACCCAACCGCACCCACTCATATAATTGTCTAGTTGACCACCTGGTCAGGTCACTTCCACTTAAGGAATTAGTACAGCTACTGACCTGGTAATACAAGCTAGTCAGGTCCAAATTCACACCCATCCACACCCACCCATGTATTTATCTAACCTATTTTTAAAACTACACAACGTCTTAGCATCTATGACGGTACTCGGGAGTTTGTTCCACTCATCCACAACTCTATTACCAAACCAGTGCTTTCCTATATCCTTCCTGAATCTGAACTTTTCCAACTTGAAACCATTGCTGCGAGTCCTGTCTTGGCTGGATATTTTCAGCACGCTATTTACATCCCCTTTATTTATTCCTGTTTTCCATTTATACACCTCAATCATATCCCCCCTAATTCTACGCCTTTCTAGAGAGTGCAGATTCAGGGCCCTCAGTCTATCCTCATAGGGAAGATTTCTGATACATGGGATCAACTTTGTCATCCTCCTTTGTACGTTTTCCAGTGCATTTATATCCATTCTGTAATACGGTGACCAGAACTGTGCAGCATAATCTAAATGAGGCCTAACCAAAGATATATAGAGTTGTAGAACAACCTGAGGACTTCTATTATTTATACTTCTTGATATGAAGCCAAGGATTCTGTTAGCTTTATTGCGAACACTTATGCACTGTTGTCTTGGCTTCAGATTACTACTAACCAGAACTCCTAAATCCTTCTCGCAATCACAAGTAATAAGATCTACATTATTCAGCTTATATGTGGCATGGTTATTGTCCTGCCCAACATTTAGAACTTTGCATTTGTTTACATTAAACTGCATCTGCCACTTCTCCGACCACTGCATCAGTCTATTCAAATCCTGGAGTGCTCTAATGTCCTCATTTGAATGAATTGGACGACCTATTTTGGTGTCATCAGCAAATTTACTTATGTTACTATTTATTCCCTCATCTATGTCGTTTATGTAAATTGTAAACAGGGGGCCCAAAACTGACCCCTGTGGAACACCGCTTGAGACGCGCCCCCATTCTGATTTCTCTCCATTTATGCAAACTCTCTGCCGCCTATTTGTCAACCATGCCTCTACCCAGGAAAAAATTTCTCCTGCTATTCCGTGTGCCTTAAGTTTCCTCAGTAGCCTCTAATGTGGAAATTTATCGAAAGCCTTACTGAAGTCCATATACACAATATCATATTCATTACCATGATCTACCTCCTCAAACACCTTAGTGAAAAAAGTTAGTAAATTCGTAAGACAGGAACGCCCCTTAGTAAAACCGTGTTGAGATTCATTAATCAATTTATGCTTTTCAAGATGGCTACGAATTGCCTCGGCAATTATTGATTCCATAAATTTACCAACTATGGAGGTAAGGCTTATTGGTCTATAGTTCGAAGCTAAGGACCTGTCACCTGCCTTGTAAATAGGTATTACATTTGCCCTTTTCCACTTGTCTGGCACTATGCCAGTTTGTAGTGATATATTGAAAAGATTTGCCAAAGGTTTGCTAAGTTCCTCTTTACATTCCTTTAAAACTCTTGCAAACAGTTCATCAGGGCCTGGGGATTTGTTAGGTTTTAATTTCTCTATTTGTCTGAGGACCATGTCACTAGTTACCCCAATCGAGCATAGTCTATTATCTTCCAATAGTGTTACTGACAACAATTAAGGCAGCTTCTATGCACTTTCGCAGTCTTAAATCTTTTTTACTCAATTACTAGTCTAGCCTCAACCTCATGAAGTGTCCATCATGGTCCCTATGTTGAACACGCGCACTTTTAAAGTCACAACCAAAATTTACATACGCTTTCGCTTGTATTTTTCTTAAAGTTTCCCCTTGAAAGCAAGACAAATATTACTCGTTCCTTAGCTAACTTTGAATAGGATAGACAGCTAGCTCACCTTCACTCTTTGTAAAGACTGGTGGCTCCAGATCTCTGCTGGATAAACTTCCCTCTGCCTGAAATTAAAATGCAAACTTCAAGATAAGGAAGTTAAGATTTATCACGTTAAAACATGACCTAAACTTGTATGGGTCACACAGTTGCGATTAGGGATGTCAAGGGTACAGATTAATGGAGAACATGGAGTGGGGGTGCAAAAATTGCAATCAAAGGGTTTGCAACATACGTTTCCATCAGTGTTAAATGTGGGTTGAGGTCAGAGTGTGTCAGGGCACCGTAGATGTTAGAAGAATTATAAAAACTGATAGGAGAGTCTTAAGAAATGCCAAACTTAGTGAGCTGGCATCCCTGGCCGAGGTGCAGTCTCTCTCCCCAGTGATATTTATGAGGGAGTTGTGTGCCAGATTAGTAAACTGAAGTTACCTTGACCCAATAGCGGTGTAAAACTGGAAACTAATTGTTTTACATGGTAGGATTGCTGGTGTCTGTCTCAAACATGCAAGATTTCAGGTACATCTTGCTACTTCTACATACACTTAAGTCACACTACTCATATATGTGCAAGCATATTACACACCCCTCTAGGTTTTCTTTCTTACTAGTTCTTGTTTATTTCCTATCTCTATGGGAAATTGGAACAATTCTTCCTCTAAGCCATGCGTGTTTTAATTATTATTATAATCAAAAGAAGCGCTAAACCACAAGGGTTATACAGCTGCGTGTCTTAAGAGGAGACTAAAATGCCGGGCGCAAGGGGCTAGTAACCCCTTCTCCTGTATATATTACTAAAGTTTAAAAAAAAATTAGTTTCTCTTTTTGGGCCACCCTGCTTAGGTTGGATACGACCAGTTTGTTGAAAGAAGAAATGCAAGAAAGTTTTCAGTTGTACTCTAACTATAAAGTTATTGCCAGGAACACCATTGCTGTAGACTGGTAGGCGACTAGATGACCAAGCGTAAGAGTTCATTCCTATGCTTGCAAGAAATGCAATAACCAGTGTTGTAATACACTTCGGGAGTTAAACTAATGACGAGGCTGCAATGTGACAGCTATGAATATATACAACACTGCTGTGGAAAATTTTTAACTAAAAAAGGTACTTAAAATCCTTTGGGGAAACCTACCGCGTACCCTCCATTCATCTGGAGAATTTGGAACCATGCTATAGCATGAAAAATGATAATTAAAAGAATTAGAGTGAACTTAAGTTTGTAGTAGACACAAATGAGCCTCTGGGAACAGAAGGGAGCAGCAGGTATCTTGAATTTATGGAACTTGCCAAGGAAGGGAGTAGTAAGATGCTTTGTGATCTTAAAGTAGAAGAGGCTGCAAAAGTAAATGCGCTACTCTCCCTGCTACGTCCCTGGCTACGATACTGGGTATACTTAGTATCTTTATGCAATACTGTAAACTTACACCTTGAATTGAAGAGGAAGGACCAGGAAGTGGTGAACCAGCCACAATACGACCATGCTGTGTTGAACCAGGCGCACTACGACCCTGGACGGATGAACCAGACGCACCACGACCCTGGACGGATGAACCAGGCGTACTACGACCCTGGACGGATGAACCAGGCGTACTACGACCCTGGACGGATGAACCAGGCGTACTACGACCCTGCACAGATGAACCAGGCGTACTACGACCCTGGACGGAGGAACCAGGCGTACGACCCTGGACGGAGGAACCAGGCGTACTACGACCCTGGACAGATGAACCAGGCGTACTACGACCCTGCACAGATGAACCAGGCGTACTACGACCCTGCACAGATGAACCAGGCGTACTACGACCCTGCACAGATGAACCAGGCGTACTACGACCCTGCACAGATGAACCAGGCGTACTACGACCCTGCACAGATGAACCAGGCGTACCACGACCCTGGACGGACGAACCAGGCGTACCACGACCCTGGACGGACGAACCAGGCGTACCACGACCAGTTAGTGATAAATCAGTAAGTGATGAACCAGGCACTTTACGACCAGGGAGTGAGGAACCAGGCACTCTACGACCCGTGTGTGGATCCCAGGTCTGTGGCCCTGACTGTGTAAATCTAGAACCTCTCAAGTCTGATTCTGAAAGACTCAACGACTTTACAGATAAGATGCCGAAGGAAGAGTCTGAAGCAGCCGCTTCGAGCGGGAAGGCAGCCGCTTCGGGCTGGAGGGCAGCCGCTTCGAGCGGGAAGGCAGCCGCTTCGGGCTGGAGGGCAGCCGCTTCGAGCGGGAAGGCAGCCGCTTCGGGCTGGAGGGCAGCCGCTTCGGACTGGAGGGCAGCCAACTTTCGTGGAAGGGATACAGATATTGACTCAGACTGGAGGGATGCCGATTCAGGAGAGAGATAAACTGGGACCGGATCAAACCGAACAGATGTCTGGTACCTTTCAGGTGAGAAGGATGTCGGGGACCTTTCGGGCGTGAAAGGTGTCAGGGACGAATCAGGTGTGACAGATGTCAGGGAAGAATCTTCCGAGTCAGATGTCAAGGTCGTTTCAGGCGAGAGGGGAGCCTGGGTCCTTTCAGGAGAGGCAGATGGCTGGGTCGTTTCAGGAGAGGTAGATGGCTGGGTCGTTTCAGGAGAGGCAGATGGCTGGGTCGTTTCAGAAGAGGCAGATGGCTGGGTCGTTTCAGGAGAGGCAGAAGACTGGGTCGTTTCAGAAGAGGCAGATGGCTGGGTCGTTTCAGGAGAGGCAGATGACTGGGTCGTTTCAGGAGAGGCAGATGACTGGGTCGTTTCAGAAGAGGCAGATGGCTGGGTCGTTTCAGGAGAGGCAGATGGCTGGGTCGTTTCAGGAGAGGCAGATGGCTGGGTCGTTTCAGGAGAGGCAGATGGCTGGGTCGTTTCAGGAGAGGCAGATAGCGTAGTTTCAGGAGAGGCAGATAGCGTAGTTTCAGGAGAGGCAGATAGCGTAGTTTCAGGAGAGGCACATGGCTCGGTCGTTTCAGTAGAGGTACATGGCTCGGTCGTTTCAGTAGAGGCACATGGCTCGGTCGTTTCAGTAGAGGCAGAGGCCTGGGTCGTTTCAGCTGGAAAAGTTACCAAAGGATTGATCAGTCGAGGGGTAACTGACACCTCTGTCATATCTTTCAAGTCAGGAAGAAAAAGTATAGTCAGTAATTCTGGACAAACTGATTTTTCCCCATTAAAGTTCAAACAAGCATTTTTTTTTATATAATTTAATGTATTAAGCTCACCCCTCCCAACACAATTTACGAATGGCTCATTTATCCAAATTTATTAGCGTATTTATTCATTAAGACGCACCGTTGCCTTAGATGCGCCCGAATCGTAGCTTGTGTGAATTATAATCAAATAGAAGCGCTAAACCAGTAGCTTGTGTGAAACGAAGCGTACAATACTGCACATGTACCAATCTGCTACCAGTGTTACATTATCCTAGTGCTAAAGATATGTCAGTGAAAGTGAGGCAGGGAAGGACTGAAAGGCAGTAGGAAAGTGAGAAATTTACAGGCAACTCAGAAGAGGCTAGTGCCACCATATTGAACAGTAAATATTAAAGTAAAAAAAGGAACAAAAATGAAATAAGATGCGAGTAAATCACAGATCAACATTAGTGTTTACTGTACTGATCTGTATATTTTGCTCCCAGAAGGTTATCGAAATAGACCAATTAATCTTCAGAGTGTATGTGGATTATTACTGAGGATTGACAAGTGTTCATTATACCTTAGTTATCCATATACCAATAAGATTAAGGAAAAACAGGCTGACTTAAATGTAACTCAAGTCAGCTTACGCTAATGAGAAACTTGCAATGTTGTCAACACTTATTTCCTTTCCTGTTACACAAGATACAAACGAAATACGTACCAGTTAAT
This sequence comes from Cherax destructor, assembly GCA_009830355.1. Taxonomy (NCBI): domain Eukaryota; kingdom Metazoa; phylum Arthropoda; class Malacostraca; order Decapoda; family Parastacidae; genus Cherax; species Cherax destructor. The sequence goes on along the minus strand of WNWK01000196.1, from coordinate 216,257 downwards.
TATACCAGTCAAGAGGAAAATTATTCTGTACCAGCCAGTAGTGACATGGTCTTTCAAGTAGTTTGGTATCGAGTAGATACCAAACAAGTCCACAGGTTCTGAGTACCTGGTTCAATGGTTCTAAAGGAATGGAAGCAGCAGCAGCTTATCAAACCATCAGATAGTCTCTTCCACACATTCATCATACTCCAGTAATAAGCTTTAAACCATCCACACATACTATGCAAACCGAGTTACACAAAAAATTCTAATAATCACAAATATGCAATGTTTTCTAAACTTAGTTAAAAATAATCAATTTTAGTTTTATAAAATCTAACCAGATTTCAAACCACTCTTCGGAAGGCAGATATCTTCACACACTTCACAAAATCCGCTCTCCAGAGCATATTGAGTACATCCTGACGTAGATATTGTTATTATCTTGTACCCGACTATCCATGTTTTAGTGCGACCTCCTTCCATGACGCTTCTGAAATTTAAACTCAAATATATTCTGGAAAATAGGAGGGAGGGGCGATGATCCATGCTCCCCGCTAATTAATGATTATGGGAAGAAGTCAAAATGTTTGAGAGTACATAAGAAAATAAATGTTTGGTCTTTATGTACATGCATCGTGAACACGCAAGCCTTCCCCCACCCACAATCACACCCACAATCACACCCACAATCACACCCACAATCACACCCACAATCACACCCACAATCACACCCACAATCACACCCACAATCACACCCACAATCACACCCACAATCACACCCAGTCGTGAAAATTTGAATTGTCCTAACTACTTTCTGTAAAATAACGGGAGAATATTTATAACAAGAAAAAGGTCGGTTGATTTTGGAACGTCGTGATGGTCAATCTTATTAAATTTTGTAAAATTTGAAGGGCTGTTTTCCCCACGCAATTGGTGAATGCGTCACCCGATCAGCTTCAAACCTAAAACACCGATAACGCGACTTCTCAGCATTTGACTATTGATCCGTAATAACTAGAGAAAGATTCGTCTGATGGTCTTTAAACTTTCAAAACTGGTGCATTTTAGCGTGCACTAGGTTTGAATATTTTGGGCTGTGTAGTAACCTGCCATTTTGATTGGGTATATTAGTTTCCATGAGATTAGGAATGGTATAACTCAGTGGTTCAATTTTTTCTAAGTCCCACACCAAGGATGTGTTTACTGTTGCACTATCACATTTGAAGATGAAGTCAAATATGGAATATTAATGAATCATTTATTCGGAATGTTAGTGAAGGTAAAAGCCTGCAATATCTAAAACCGAATTGCCATCTCACCCCCCCTGGGGGTGTGCGCCCCCTCCAGGGTGAAGTCAAGGGGTTAAGAAAATGTAATTTGCAATAGCTTGGATAAGTGCAGAGGAATAAAAACTGTAAATAATGTACATAGGCAATGTAAAGTGGACAAAAGTAACTTCACTAATGCACTTTCCTAGAAGCCAAGTACGAGAGTACACATGAAATCTATCAGTAGACAAGAATGGGCTATAATACCGACAAATCATGTGCAGCATTTGAGTATCTTAAATTTGTAGACGTTTCGCCATTTGAGGCTATCTATACAAGGCCAATGTGAAGAATGTACAACTATATATGAAAGCTGAGGGACTGATTACCTCGTCTTTTGTACGTATTTCAACATTTTTTGTCCTCAGAAAAAGCCACTAAATGGCGAAAAGTCTACAAATTTATGATACTCTGATGCTGCACATGTTTTTCTTCAATTTTGGCGAAAGGATTTAACAGGCAGGTCTGAAAACTAAGGCGTTTCTAAGTCACTTCTAGAAAGGGAAGCCTATATGGCCTCAAAAATCTTTTAAACTGAAAATGTTTTTCATTTATTTTGGGGGGATGCTAATCACTTTCCTTGGACACCACTAAAAAATCACAAGTCCAGCTTTCAACTGCATTTAAAACTACGTACATGGAAATACATTTTTCTGTACATTTCTGCTAGTTGCTCAAAAATATATTTTAGTACGTTACCCTTTTGTATATGGTGAACACACTCCATATGCACACCTCGACATTAAGTCTATACATGTATCTCTCAAGTCATTGAAATAGTCTACCATATCTTGTTTTCTCTTCTGTTCCTCTTCCCTCTCCTTGGCTTGAACTTTCTTGCCTTTGGCTTTCACCTGTAAAACAATAAAAGTTAGAGTAGTGTGTCGGTCACATTTTACAACCGAGAAAGTAAAGATGAAAAAAAATAGTTCAGTCCAGCCGTGACTTACTAAGCTGCAACCTTGATCCAGGATGGACTAAGTTTAATCTCAAACTGAGAAATATTACAGTACTAAAGCATTACGAAAGCAGATTTTAATTGCACAGCTGCAAAACTAAAGCTTGTACGTATTTACCGAACCTAACTGCAAATGGTTTTCAACATATCTAATCGGAAGCCAAAATTAACACAAAATTAGGTCGGGGAACCAGGGTAAATGACCTAAAAATGGGATCAAAATGAAAATCTACGGGGTAACAAAGGCTCGCTAAACAAATACACAATTACTTAATAAGCGAGGCAAATTAAGTTTTTTAATACATACTTTTCAGCTTGTATGACTATTCTCCATACAAGCAGATTGAATAAGCTATTTTGAGTTTGAATGCTCATTGTGTTCTCCGGATTCTGTGGACTTTCAAGTCTAGTGGGTAATTTTGCTGAACACAAATTTGTTTTGGGGTAATACCCAATAAAGTTCGCCGACCTCTGACGTTACAGCATCGGACTCAATTTACGAACTGTGGTTCGAGCCCCTCGTCCACCCTTCTGTTTATTCACTGAAAGCAATAATCATTAACAATTAGTAACTGGTACAACTGGCAAACTCGTGGCGACTCGTCGTGGTAGAACTGGTAAGGCGAGGCTGTGTTCAGACAGCATTCTGGGATTACAAGTTGAGTCAACACTCCTGAAGGCCTCTTGTTATTGTGACCGAGTAGATGGTAGTGAAGGGTTTCAGCTACGATGCCACTATTGCTGCATCATCAGCGTTTAGCAGCTGTAATGTTAGTACTATTTAAGTCCCAAACTCTCGTCACTACTGTAGTGTTCCAGTCATGTCACAGGCACATCACAAGTCAGCATTTCAGTCAGGGGCACATCACAGGTCCTACAGAGAAGTTAGGGACCCTTTACGACTCAAGAATTAAGTGTGCTTATAGCAGTGGTCACAGACCTGGCTGTGGAGGAGTATACCTGTAGTGGCGTTGATGCCACCAGGTATGGCATTCAGGTGGCATCACCTTTGGCTCACAGCCAAGGTATGTGTATTCGACCCAAGGAGAATGGAGAAGTGTGGGCGAGGGTGTATACACAAGTTGTCTCCCCCCCCTCCCCAACCTCTGCTCCCTTTACAGCAAAATAGTTCTCTGTGGGTGACAGCCGTCTATTGTGATCCCATCCTGGGGGTAAGTGTCCCTTAGACACACACATTTCGAAGATCAACTTTAAGTACAGCTAAGCCTGTAAAATTAATTTTAAATAATGCTATTGTTGAAATAACAACGGACGCAAACTTCAGCTTCCATTCTGCACAACTTGATGTTTTAGTGCAAGTATCACTGGGCTTGTGAACAGTTTATAGGCTGGTAACATTTATAGGCAGGCTACCTGGCCAAACCAAGTCACGTGACCTACCCCTCTCACAGGCCTCTATCGCAGACTACCAGGTGCAGACCTGACAGGCTGGGCTCCTCCACACCTATACAACAGTAGTTACCTTCTACCATCGCTCCTCTAAAGAACCCCCATAACATGCTAATTCCTAGACATTGCAACGTACGAGGACTATTCACTAATGTAGAAGCCTCCAGTTGTGCACTCAACTAATAAATTACAGAAACCTAAATACACACGGGCAGGTGCTGCCCGTCTCTTCTAATGGAAATATTCATCACAATTGTTTTATGTGTGTCACTTACCTTGATCAAGAGCCATGATCTTCAAAAGATCAAATAATTTAACTACCTTACAAAAAATTATAAACACTTGCTTTTGTGTTTTTCTTCTCAGTGGAACTCGAAGTTGTCATGGACGTCACTTCACTCAGAATCTGGTCTAAACTCTGTAAATATATGAACCATTTGAAAAAATATTCAATGAAACGAAGAAATTGAAAATTACCCACGTGGGCAAAAAAAAGTGTGACAGGGCGCATATCTGAATATAAAATAGAAAAATTTGAAAGAAAAACTACAAAGATTTTCTAGCTTACAAGGGAAGGACGACCAATAGATTATCTGTCAATTTTTAAACGTAATGATCAGCCTCATAAGATTCAGAACAGGTTAGGCCTAAACTAATGTGAAGTAGTAGTATAGTGCTGCATATTAATTCTTTGGCCTTTTTATGAAATCTAACTTTCTCCTCACCCGTATATTTTCGACTTCAATGAATCTGGCAAGTCATGGGCTAAAAAGTTCCGTATATTGATGCAAAGTTGCTCTAACCAGGAAAAAAGGATATTCCAGTAAAAATTATTTTAAGTACATATATAGCTTTGAAATATTGATTCGGAGAGCACCTTACCAGAGTTATGAAGGTTACAAAGTCCTTCCTAATTTCCACTCTACACTTAATAAACCACATAGCAATCACACGGTAGGCCAGGGAGATAATGTAGTGGTTGAATTTCTCAGGATTGGTGTAAGATAAGGCAATGGCAAAGGCTTCCTTGTAATGTCCTTCCACAAAGTTGGAATATATATTGGGAAAATGCAGGAGAGCTGAAAAGAAGTTTTTTGAAATTAAATTCCAAAAAGTAATACATCTGATATGTACATCAATCCAATTTAGTTTCGCAAGCAAGCTTTACAGAATAAAATTTTGCATTATGCATCAGTCTAAAAATCTATGGAACTTTACGTACGAATACAATGTATTTACTTGAAAGGAATTCCATCATTGCCCGGGAATTAGAGACAGTGGCAGAAATCCTAGCGAAGCTGCAGATCAGTTTATTGATGACTTTAACCATGGAGGCCTCCATCTCTAAAATGCACAGTGTTAGAGAACTTACACACAGCGGTCCTGAAATCTTGTTTATTATACCATTCTGTAAACATCCAATTATCTGAAAGAAATTCGTACCATCAATATCAAAGTATAGAAAGTATTTTCTTCGCTTTTATTCTAAAACAGCTTTTAATAATCTAGTATTCAAGTCGTCCCGTTCATGGCCTGGCATTATGTAGTGGTATTATAATGAATTCATTGGATGAAATGGACTGCAATATTCTTTGTTTTCCTCTTATTAAAAATCTAACTATAAAAATCTGGAAAGTAAAGACAAATTAAAAAAAATTAGGCCTATCAAATATAAAAGGAATATACATTTAATACTCACGACGAGGCAACATTCTACCTTTCATTATCTGTGTATATAATTTGTTTTAACAGATGCATGATCAAATAATTACACTAGAGAACATTACACTTAAATACCTTCAACTGGACAATAGGCTTCAAATGATCTTTGTGAGGGATCAACATTGCCAACACTGGGTAGACGCGACTTTGGAAGTCTGACGGTGTGAATGCACTTGGTACATTATACAAGGCCGCTGGTAAACCCAGGCTTCTGTCCATAATCTAAAGGAAGAGAAGCTTATATATCAACTCCATTTTGTATATTTAAGTAAATTTTCTTTATGCAAAATTTGTAGATAAATATTTCGCATCAATGATGAGGATTTAACTGAGCATCTGTGATGAATAAATTTCAAGCGAGGATATCTGGTAATGGGAAGGATATTTTAGAACGTACAGATCTTTGTCATACGAGAATAGTACAAGTTTTTGACAGAACTATACAAACACTAAAGTCAAAACTATAAATAATCAGACCTACAACCACAAAAAATGTCCAAGTCTGCATTCCTCACAGCAGGTGAGAATTTATATTTAATTTCTGTTAGTGGTTCTGGGAATATGACTCCAGAGCCCGGTCTCAGGCCAGTCTTTAAAAGTAAATGAAGAAATTCAGGACTAAGAAATATTAATAAACAGAGGAAAGTAAAACTCATTCTTAATGTACAAGTTTTAGCTTTACACGTGTCATTTACGTTCACTGGACAGGAAAGACCAGTAATCCAAGCATCAAAAAACTATGCCTTAAACTGATGAAATGTTTAATTAAAAAAACGCTCCAATGGTTTATATTTCCTCTTGAGGAAATGCAAACAGTCGTGGCGGAGACTGCAACACGTGCACTTAAAACAATGCAGGTTAACATAAGGACTGCATTCTCAGTGTTGATGGTAATAGAGTACTAACCAAGGACATCAGCGCAGATGCAAGAAAATCTAAGTCACTGTTGCCAATAGCTGGGATGAAAATCTTGTTCTCCAGCATCTTCTGCAACATGTCTAGCACGAAGCCCAGCACCAGCCAATCTAGTCAAAATAAGTTTATTTAAAACTAGCAGACAAATTTTGAAACATTAAAATACACCTGACAATTAAAACTTACCAGAATAACACTTCACGAGAGCTCTTTAGTATTTATATTCATGTCAAGTTAATACACAATTCAGTTCTAAAATAAATTAAGATGGAACAATGAAATTAGGTAAATCAAAGTTAAGATTGAATACCTCACAAGATTACTGGAGAGAGAAAAAGTTGAACATGTTGATGAGGACACTACCTAATGTAAAGAATAACTGAACCAAAAGGTCAGGGGGATTCGATCACAAGATTCGAGAAAATGTAGACAATTTTGCTTCCACGTCTGCTCACCGGGTTGCCAGAGACTGTTGTGGGTTACAGTCAGGTGAAAATATTGTAATGTAAATATGCAAACCTCCAGCTCTTATTAGTTTTATCCTGGGCAAGTGTGTAGAGAAAAACTCCCAAGCTACTGGAATTAGTATTAGAAGACAGGTATACACAAAGCAGAAAAGAATATCGAAAATTTAAAATAAAGATTTGGTATAATATAGAAAATGTAAACAATGCCTCTGATTTAACTGGTAATGTACTCAATCATCATATTTACACACTGTCCACTTTCCTCTTGGGCAGCTTTCAGGAATTTTATATTTATCAAGTTTTAACACACTTTTAGCGATGCCTTTTTAATCAAGATTCCTTTTATCCATTATTTTCACAGGCAGTTTGGGAATGAAAAGTTCAGCTCACCTGAAAAAAATAAAATTGTCTTCATAATTGTATCTTTCTTTACTATCTAATTGTATATAGATCACAGGTTCCTCGAGATCGGAATATATTCTGTACTTAAGTGTACAACCCACGTTGGTTCTCTCTAGTGATCTTCAGAACTATTCTGAACGCTGGGATATCCTAGTCTAGGTTTTAAACTGACATCTTGACCGATAACAGTTATCTAAACATCTAAAATTTATTAAGAAATTAAAAATTCCTTCAGATCCTAGGCCCAATCAGAAAAAGTTAAATCTGGATTTTTCCCCTGATATAACTAACGTTTTGAGTCATTAACAGGGCTTTTTTTCAAAATATTAATCAAATTCATTTATCTCAGTTTCGCATACAACCAGCCTGACAACGGGAATTCAAATTAAGGTATATACCCGAATATAAATATAAAATATAGAAATCTTAATGAAAAAAAAAATATTTACCCCTCTCTTGCTGGAGTACAGTAATGATCAGTCTTCTGGCCTTGTTGAAAGAAAAGAGTGATCGATCGTCCTCAGTTACTCTCCCCTGCAAGGACCATCTGGAACCCATATATCTCTCTCTCCTTCTCAACCAATTGGATATTTCTGTAGATAAATTTGTCATATAAAGTTCAGCGATGTACTTTAATAGGCGGAAGTAGTGCAGCAATATACTAGGATATAAACTGTTAGAATGGTGGGTAGTTTTGTGTTAACACAGATGGAAGTAAGTTTATGATTGACATAGCACTGGAACAGTTATACAGGGGTTTAAACGTTAATTTTTGATGTACTGAACGCAGACTCCAGGATGGGCAACTGATTACCTCAAAATTTATCTTCCACAGTCGTCCTCTGTATTGAACTGAGGAAGCCAATGGCTGACTAAACTTCCACAAGGATTCCAAAACGTTGAACAAGTGTCTCGTTAATTCGTCTATTTACCTATTTACAAAACCTTTAACATTTTAATTTTCGCCATTGTGAGTTGACAAATTTACTTCTCTCTATACCTTGTCAGTAAAACAGGTCGCAGTATTAACGTCATGTCACAAACATTTCCACGATTCATTCCGATTCACAGGACAAATCTGTAAATCATGACAAGGAAATACTTCCACTGTGCAAGCAATAAAATGGTCTGTGGGATTCATGGTCTGGCACTCAGTTGCTCAGAGTTCAAGAAAATACAACAGTTTCCTTACATGTTGTGAACGTGTTAATCGTGCTAGTTGTACTTGTGTTGTCAGACAGAACCACGAGTGAGATCCGCAGTGCCATATGCCAGATAACAGGTGCCCACCGGAGAGTGATTCACACAACCACCCAAAGATAAAAACCTTTCAATTGGTATTGTCTTTTCCCTACGTGAAAGGGATTGAATGCTCATTCACACAACACTTCAAAGAATCTTCCTTATTAAAACCATTCTAATCTATAACCCAACTTAAAACCAGGGCTGTGGGGTCGGAACATTGGTGTCTGAAGCAATTTTGGGTTACTGGAGTCGGTAAAATGTAATTAAAGGAGTTGTAGGAGCCGTAAATATACGAGTAGTCGTCTAAGGTTTCATGTACAGACTCCACAACCCTTCTTAAAACTTACAGCAATTACAAAAAAATCCTGCCTCAACTCAAAGGTTTAACCACTAAGGGGTACTTGAAAAATTTTAGCCAAAACTATTGCATGTGTGAAACATTAAACGTAAGCCAGTTCAGGCCCAAAGACATGAAAGCAAAACAAGTTTGTAGTATGTCATGTCTTGCAGGATTCCTCCACGAGCTGGTCACCATAAATGATTATGTGCTGAAGCTTCTTATTAACAAAGAATTGTTAAAAATTTGTTACGCTGACTAAATACACATCCTGATGAACCCATTTTTTTGCCACCGAAGATCAAATCCTACGTGTCCCAAGGTTATGGGGGTTAAGATGCTATAGACTGCATTCTACAACAGCCTTCACCTCAAGATTTATTACTTGCGGCCTTAACATGGCCCAGTCATGAACAGAGCCGTAGTTCCGTATGCTGGGTGTGGGAGATTATTCAACCTTGATATTTTTTGGATCCGTGTGCAGCCCAGGGTGAACAAGGCACGCATCAGAGTCTATAATAAAACAAAGCACTGTAGATAGTCTATTAGAGCAGTATAGTTCAGCAAGATCACTAAGAATTTTTTAAAACTCTAATCTCTAGCAAAGCCTGTTATTTATGAAAGTTGCACAAGAACAGAACAGAGATCATACGTAATACAAAGACATTCATTAGGTACCATTGACGATGAGCAGATCAAGAATCTAATCTAGACTGAACACATCTTTAGCACAGTCTTCAAAGTGAGGCAACATCCACTCGAAGTCTCTCGAGCGACCAACAGGGAGGGGGAAAAAACTTGCCCTACCACAGACATGAGCACAAGCACGAGTGCCAGGCGTGCGCCTGATCCAAAAGATAAAAATGCCAGAGTCTTGGTTAAGTAAAGTCGCTTGAATTTCACTACCACGATACGGTGACTTTAGGTAAGGAAGTGTAATTTGATGGGTATCCAAGTAAATATACAGGAGTAGCTGTCTTTACAGCCACAACTCTTAGTATAGAAAGCCAGGCTGTGCGACCATGGCATCGACGGAGGATTAAATTCAAAGAAATTTAACCACCCTACATGTGGAATACATAAAATTCAAAATACAGTACAGTTTTTCTACCTATAGAAAACCAAATGTTAAATTTGCTAATCATAGCAATATATTTAACAATTAGTAATAATGGTATTATTACCGACGTTAGATAAATGGACAGATGCCACTAACGTGAAATTTTGTGGTAACGTTTCCACAATAAAATGTCACATTAGTTTCATCTCTGTATCTTACATTTTGTAGATAAATGGTTCAGAGAACAGACAAGGTGGTAAATTAGACATGTACAACACTTGGGTATATTTATCCACAAAGATATCAAAGCGTTTCACCTCTAATTTACCTAACATCTTCCTCAAAGTTTACAAAATACATTTTCCAGTTGTAAAATTCTTACTTGGAGGTGAACATGATAGATATTCAGTGTCCTCTTGCACCACCTCGCAACCCTCGTCATCATTATCTAGAGGATTGCGCTCCAAAATTAGGAACTGTGGAAACTGCGAATATTCAGCCATTGGATCAACACCACCAACAAAATGCTGTTCTGATCTCTTAAAACCAATCTGATACTTATGGTCGACTCTCATCTCTAGGATCATTTCAAGGATCTGAAAATAAATCGGGAAATTTCGCATCTTAAAATGCAGTTACATATTTTGGGGCATAGATGTAATGGAGGTGAGCAAATTTCAACTACATGTTCGAAATTTGCTGTAAAGGTTTATTTAAATGTGCATGTTCTTAAATATTTAATAATGAAACACTGAATATTTTAGTTTTTGAGTTAGGAAGTTTTGAAATTTAAAAAAATACTGACCGTGTAGATAATTTTACCCTTGTGGCAATAAATAAAAGAAAAAAACTAAAGTCTATCACCATGAAAAACACATTATAAAATCACATTAAAAAACTCATATTAACGTTCCTAGAGATCCCAGTAATTATAAAACCATTAAGCAAAATGGCCCAAGTCGTGGGCCGACTGTTAAAATTTGTGACCCAGTCAGCTGCACTCCACAAGCTACACTGAGGGAAAATACAGAAGCCCCAGCAGACAGGGAATGATTGGGGGGCTATAAGAGCTGCTTCCCACCTTCCTGATCCTCAACTGATTTCACATCTTGCCGACACCTGTACAACTGCTTACCACCTGTAAGTTTCCAGTGGCTCTGACATTCCAGTTATATTTAGCTCATGAAGTCAGAAAATCTGCTGTGAACTGAACTTTTTATAGCGGCCTTTACTTCAGAATCCGCCCATTCATTTCCCAAGACCCAAACATTGTCCAGACAACCATAGAATTTCATTCTTCAGCTGAGCAGTTACAGGCTAACCACTCTTAGAACTTTTAGACCAGAGTATATTGAGAATACGAGACAAACTAAGACCCAGTCAAGCCGCCTTTCAGGACAAGAGCAGCAAGGATAGCATGGAGCTCTGCAATGAATACAGAGAAAGTTTTTGGCAACTGCACAATAAGACTCAGCAGCAATCACCATCAGTAAAAATCTATCTTTGAAGCTGATTAACAAAACCTTCCTCAAAGAAATTAGCAAAGACCATCACCGGGGCAAGACTCTTATTCCTTATCGACTCGAAGGTGTACCTCAGGCCCTGTCCATGAGGACAAGCGCACTGAGGCTCCAGTCCAGGAAGCAGTTCGCACCAACCTACCAAAAGGCGCAAGCAGCCCCCCTCACGACGAGCAACGGGCTCTCGTCCCCACCCCTTCCCTAAGACAGCAGCTTGTGAATACAAGTGCACTACCTGGGTATCAGATGTGTCACTTTTTTCAGTCAAATACAGACGTGACAAGACAATGGAAAAAGTGGAAATGTATTTTAAGGTGTTTAGTCCCTCAGACTAGATAGGTGTTCAATTCCTCAGTCTATTAGTCAGATTAACAAAGCCTGAGGGAGTGAACACCTCGTAATTGTCTATTTTCACCGTCTCCAGTATGCACTGGACTTTGAAAAAAACCTGTAAAGTCAAAACGTCTGAGATACCCAGGTGTTGTATAGGTCCGAATCATCGATTTGTCGGTAATTTCAACCATTAATGTAAAATCTGAAGCTGGGTTTCCATATGTATGCTGAAATTAAAACCTGTAGAGCAGGTCGAGCACCTCACGGCTCGGATAAAGGGAAAGCTCACCATACTCAAAGAATCTCTCGACATGGGAAAGCATGGAACGCAAACTATTCTTAAGTGATTCTGATTTTTGAAAGTGCAGCGGGGAAAACGTTGGACTAGTACCAGCTCTGGCAGCCACTTACAGATACGGTGCGAGAGAACGCTTTAAGAATGTCTAGTGACCACACAGCATCCACTTCGAGCGTGTTCGAGACCCTTGATAGGCCCCCGATCAAAGATCGTCATAAGTCACTTGCTACTCATAGCACATGGGTAGCAGGCTCTAACCTGAAACCGGATAACAGTTGGCGCCGTCAAAGTGGGAAAATCTGAAGTCATTAGAAGCAGCCCCACTTCGTTATGTCTACTGCTATCAAAATGAAATGCCTGTGGTGCACAGGGCATTCCCTGTCTAAGATCTTGTCACGGAGGAAGGTATCCGCCAGTATTGGTGCCCTTAACTTTTAAAGGGACTTCGCCAGGAGGGCCATTAATTCACGACAACCCAAAAAAATCGGGTAATGCGTCTTACTGTCAATAGGGTCCTTCTGTTACCTTACCCACCATGCAACCCAAAACATTAACACCTCGGGACTTAATTATTTACCACGGGGTGAAGAGACAGCAAAGACTACCATAGTGTTTCGTCTCGCCAGGAATTGAACCCAGGTCTTTCAGTTTCCTGTCAACATACATGAAGAGGGACATTATGAATGCAAAGAATACAGTAGTTACTTTAAAAAACTGATTAATGTAAACAGAACTTACCATGTATCTGACTGAATAGACATTTTCAAAAATTCTTGTATTGTAATAATGGTATTCCAGATATGAGAGTAATAATTTAAATATCTCAATAGCATGGGATGATGGTAGTGTCCATATTTTATCCTTGAAAGCTTGTATCAAGCCATCAACTGCAATAACAATATCATCAGTTTCTCTCTCTCGCAGAGGAGTTGCTTCTCCTCGTCTATATGGTACCAGTAGAACCTTCAGGAGCAGAAAGACTTGTAAATTTATTTTGGTAATTTAAATACTGCCACTAACACTAGAGCCTAATATAAAAAAAATTAAACCAACAAACAATTGTTAAAAATCTACTAAATACCTCCCCTGAAAATGGCTTCGAGGTCCTGGTAGGTACCTCATTACATATAAACTTTTGGTTCAACAAGAATTAACCGTGGGGAACTAATTAAAGTTTGCTCCACATTTTTTTCCCGTTTTAAATTAAGTCTAATATACTCAGTATAAATCTTTTTGAACGGCTTCAACATCTTGACTGGCTCAGGTATCTTATATAATAGCACCATGCGTAGGCGAGAATTTGTAATTGAACTCTAGACATTGGATTTTGCATTATAACAAGATTCTGTTCGACAAAGTATAACAGTCTTACCTAAACGAAGACACGTCTTTCGTGGCCTCTGATTTCCTAATTTTGTTTATATTAAAGAACAAGGAACACCGTAACTGGGACAATACACAAATAACCCGCATTTTATGAGAAACTTAAGATATATCTGCCAGACTTGGACCAGTTAATGGACTATGTAATGGTCGATATCGGACGAAATCCTTAGTCAGTTTCTAAAGTGCGGGTTATTTGTCTAGGCAGAGACCCGTGAGCCAATTCAGGGTTTTTTTTCAGGGTAGCCTCTTAATGCCATAGTCAGTTTCTTAAGTTCTTAAAGCACAAGTAAAGACTGGCTTTAGTACAATTTAGATAATTCAAGCAGCTCTTGTGACCAATTATTTTTTTTAATCACTGAGATTACCTCCTGATCCATTTTTCCTTCCCCCAGCTTAAACTTTAGTTCCCACTGCGTAACTACCATAGACCTGGGTAGCAACACAACTCTCCAAGTTGGTTAAAATTTCCTTCCTTTGCAAGCATTACAGCTAGATATGGGCCAAACCATGAATCTTAAATTTTACATTTATACCTAAATTGTCTTGCATATATTAGAGAAATTTGTTTATTTTCATTGTAAAATCAAAAATTTTTACCTTCTCCAGTATGCCCACCACATTCAAGACTAGGTCTGACTTGTGGGTCATAACCACCTGGTTGAGAAACTTGACAGCAGCTGTTCTGACCTTAATATCTGTTATCATTTCAGTATCATACAGATGGGTTAAGATCACGTCCCTCACCAGTTGTATGCCGTAGATACAACTGAAAGATTTTAGAATTAATAGAAAAAAAGATGTTTACGGTCTTTAGCCTTACGTAGACAATCTTTACTATATCTAAATTATTACTAGAGCTAATTTATATTTTTTGGCCTTAGTTTACATATTAAGATGTATCGTATATTACTTTTTCAAAGCCCTGTCCTAAGATACACTATCCACCCCCTCCAAGCTCTAAATAGTAGAAACTGGTTTAAGCAGACATGCCCATACATCGTAATGCTCTAGTGAATATTTTTATTAATACTACAATAATTACAATATTAAATGTCTTCAGTTAATAGAAATGGCATTTCCTAGAAAGCTGAATAAAGAAAAGCTCATTATGGGGCTCTTAGTTCCTCTGAAGTGACAATAGTTCATACAATACTAATATACCATAAATTATTATTATAATCAAATAGAAGCGCTAAACCACAGGGGTTATATAGCGCTGCAGGTTATTGCAGGGAGAATGGGTTGTAAGAGGGAGATGGATGATTAGTAGGGTATGGAGTGCAGCAGGACGGTGGATAGTGCAGGGATCGAGGGTAGCAAGAGATCGATGTAGAAGGGACTGAGGGAGGTGCTAGAGGTATAATCTTCAGAGTTTGTGTAGTAAGTCAGTTTGTCAAAAAGTCAACGAGAGAGTCAGGATTAATGGAGGGTCCATCTGCAAGAAGGGAAGGTAAAGAAAGGGCCGCAGAGCGAAGACGTCGTTGAACGTAAATTCTGCGTGCTCGTTGATAGAGTGGGCAGTCCAACAGGATATGTCGAACACACACTGGAACCTGACAATGCTCACAGAGAGGGGCAGGGAGCCTCTCCATGACATATCCGTGAGTAAGACGAGTGTGGCCGATGCGAAGACGGGAGAGAGTAGTCTCCCAACCTCGACATTGGTGACAAGAAGAAGGCCAGAAACCTATAACCGGTTTAATAGAATGAAGTTTGTTATTCAGCAGGTCAGACCAGCGTTGTTGCCAACGGGTGCGAAGGTGGGTAGCAATGACCGCAAAATAGTCCGTGAAATGAACACCTCTATATGAAACGAAGGTCATGTACTGCTGACCGCACAGCAGTGTCTGCCTGTTCATTGCCCTGTACGTCAACATGACCAGGGACCCAACAAAACATCTTTATGCTTGCTAAAGATACGGCGTAACCAAAGGTGGATACGAAGAACTAGGGGGTGAGGTGTATCAATTTTACGGATAGCCTGTAAAGCACTAAAGGGAGTCTGAAACGACCACAAATGGTGACACAGGCATAGATGCAATACGGATAAGTGCCACAAGAATGGCATTCAATTCAGCCGTAAATATGCTAGCCGAGGGTAATAGATGCCCTCGTACGACGCTGTCCGGAAACACTGCTGCGAATCCGACGCCGTCAGATGACTTTGAACCATCGGTGTATACTGCGATGGCATGGGAATGAGAACAGAAATGGTCTAGAAAGAAAGCGAGAAGCCGCCGTAGGTAGTTGGGCTTTCGCGCAAGGCAGAGGAATAGAACAGACACGGACAGCAGGAACTTCCCAAGGGGGTAGGGGAAAGGGAGATCTCACATGAACATAGAGGTGGGAGCTGAAGGGAAGACAGGAGTGAATGTAGACGAAGAGAAAAGGGACGAAGTAAGCAGGGGCGACGAACAAATAACGAGCGTCTACTAACATCTGTAACAATCCTATACATGGAAGGATTGCGGAGGTCATGAGAGCGAACAAAATAGCGAATGCAATGTGCATCACGACGATCGGATAAGGATGGAATTTTCGCTTCTACATAGACACACTCAACCGGGGAAGAACGAAATGCACCAAGGCATAAGCGTAATCCCTGGTGATGGATGGGATTAAGGATGGAAAGAGTAGCAGGGGAGGCCGCCGAATATATCTGGTCACCATAATCGAGTTTCGACAAAATTAGGGCTGAATGTAGGCGAAGGAGAGTTCTACGATCAGCCCCCCCATGAAAGATGTGCGAGGGTTTTAAGAAGGTTCAGCCTGGTGTGACAAGTTGCCTTCAGAGAGGTAATGTGAGGTTTCCAGGACAATCGACGGTCAAACAGGAGGCCGAGAAACCTGACTATCACGTTCTGGGATACGTGAGCCGTATAGGTACAATGGATGATCAGAGACTACTGAACGTCTAGTGAACGTAATTTGATGAGTTTTGCCACTAGAAAATTTAAACCCGTGAGTGGTGGCCCAATCAGAAACCTGGTTGATGGCATGCTGGAGGGAAACTGCAATGAGGTGACAGTCAGCACCTGCACAAGCTATAGCAAAGTCATCCACATAGAGCGATGACCAAATATTGGATGGGAGAACAGATGCCAGATTATTTATAGCAAATAGAAAGTGTTGTGCTCAGAACACATCCCTGGGGAACACCTTCAGCTTGGACAAATTCCGGGGAGAGTTCATTACTAACCCGGACCTGGAAATGTCTCAGTTAAGAAGGCCTTAAGAATGGTAGGTTGCCTCGGAGGCCTAAGGAGTGGGCCTCGGCCAAGATATTATATCTCCAAAGTTGTGTCATAAGCCTTCTCAAGGTCGAAAAAGATAGCGATAACCGAATGGTTATTCGCAAAGGCATTACGAATATACGTTCCATCACCTTGCAAACTGCACTGGTAAGAGCGATGGGACGGTAGTGAGAGGAATCACGTCCCGTAGTACCTGGTTTTCGAAAAGGGAGAATAGCAGACTTCCACAGCTGGGGAAGAACTCCTTGCGACCATACGAGATTAAAGAGTCGTAAGAGGACAGTAAGAGCAGACTGATGTAAATGCTGTAGCATACGAATATGTATGCCGTCTGGCCCAGCTGCCGATGATCGGCAAGCAGAGAGTGTTGCCTCCAGTTCTTGAAGGGTAAAAGGTACATTATAGGATTCTTCTCTAAGAGAAGAAAAATCTAAGGGCTTTAACTCGCTGGCAGACTTAGAAGAAAGGAACGAGGGGCATAGGTGGAGCCCCTGAGAAATGCGGACGAGATGATTACCAATTTCAGTGGCAACGGCAAGAGGGTGTGCTATATCGACACCAGCAACCAGAAGAACAGGAGCCGGGTCGGGAGAGAATTTACCACTTAATTTCAGCACTTTCTTCCAGACTGCACTCATCGAGGAAGCCGAAGTGACAGTAGAAACGTAATCTGGTGGCTAAAGCTCTCGCTTCACACGGCGAGGGCCTGGGTTAGATTCCCAGCCAGGGCAGAAACATTGGGCGTGTTTCTTTACACCTGTTGTCTATGTTCCCCATCAGTAAAATGGGTACCTGGGTGTTAGTCGACTGGTGCGAGTCGCACCATAACAAGGGACTTTCTATATAGTAATATATCACTGATGTCAGCTACGCCTGTATACCATGTACTTGTAGTAAATAAAGATATTATTATTATTATTATTATTATTATTTATATATATTTAGCATCACGTATGACACGGCGAGCAATAGCTCTTCTGCTTGAAATCAAGGAGTCACTCTGTGGTTCTGTTATATCGAGTACCTGCCCCATGCAGCGCGTTTCAAACGCACTGCCCGAGCACAAGCAGGAGACCACCAAGGCACGCACTTCTGAGGATGCTTGTCCGAGGTTTGGGAATAGAATGCGAAGCCGCTGTGAAGATGGAGGACGAAAAGAGATGTAAAACCTCATCAATGGAGGACGAGGTAGGAACCTCATGAAAGGCAGTAAGATGTGCGTAAAGGTCCCATTTCGCCTGGTCAAATTGCCAGCGTGGGCAATGAGGAGGTGGAGAAAAAGGGGACTTAAGGATGATTGGGAAATGATCGCTGTCATGTAAGTCCGGGAGGACAGACCAGGTGAAGTCAAGGACTGTTGAGGAAGAGCAGATGGAGAGATCGATGCAGGAGAAAGAATGAGTTCGAGAATCAAAATGGGTAGGAGTACCCATATTTAAAACATGGAGGGGAAGAGAAGCAAGAAATGCCTCCAACTGAATGCCACGGGAGTCACAGTGCGACCCTCCCCAGAGAAAGTGGCGTGCGTTAAAATCGCCAAGTAATAGAAGGGGTGGCGGTAAGGAAGAAACCAGAAAATCAACATCTGGGATAGACAATGCCCGCGAAGGGGAGATATATAAAGAACAGAGTATACCACTTATTCAAGTGGATACGGGCTGCGGTGTAATGTAAGGAAGAAGGAACAGAGCTGACTGTATGGAACACCAGTGCGTATAAGAAGAGTACTTTCGTTAAAGGTTCCATCGGAAAAAGGATCTGATGAATATATATTATAGCCTGAAAAGGGCCTGATAACAGTGGATTGTAATTTGGGTTCTTGCAAACAGACCCCAACAGGGGAAAACAGAGCAACACCTGAAGCTCATCCCGGTTACCCCTGAGGCCTCGGATATTCCACTGCAAATAAGCCAAGATTTATGGAGAGAAAGATAAGTGGAAGTGAGAGGAATCTATGGACTATTGTTAGAAAAGTAGTGCAGATGCAGCATGGAACCCGTGCCATACCCTACCCTTCATGCCAGTAAACCAGCAATCCGGGATAGCAACCTCACATCCACCGAGCCACCTCGGCAGACAAAAGAGAGGGCGGCCGGATATCCACCACAAAGCATACCGCCTTCGGCCACCACCCCCGGAATCCGAAAGGTGGCCTCCAGAGATACACCCGTCGCCCGAAAGATACCCAAGGCCACCCCGGTGACCGGAGAGGATCGGACATCCCCAGGCGATCCAGATTCCACGGCAAACTACACCACCGCCGAGAACCTCAACGGAATGGGATTGGACCACGGTACCCTTCCCCCTACCTAGGAACTAGAAAGCCTGTGGAGAGAAGCTCCCAGGGTAAAAATGGGAAGAAAATAAGGGAGGGATGAGGAGGAGGAGGAAAGGGAAAAGGGAGGATGGGGAAGATGGGAAAGGGGAGGGGGATTGGGGGGTAATTAGGTTCTGTCTGAGGAAGAAGACCAAGAGGTCGAATTCCTCAGACCGATAGCCTCTTTACCGCGACAAGGAGCCCCCCTTAAAGAGGAATATACCATAAAACCCTTTCCACGACAATCAAATTTGATTTTTTTAATGGCGGTGACGAGAAAAAATTCACCATAGAAGCGTTTTATAAGAGTTTACTGTATTTAGTGTAAATGAAGATTACAAACATTATGAATTATGTATAGAAAAATACATCGCTAAATGAAATTACTGAAGCTTAAGAATAGTTTAAACTAGACTGATGGTGCAAACAATACTAACAAAAATTGAAAGTACAGAACTTCACGGTTTTGTACATTGAGACTCTATGTACAGCTATTAACAGCCGATACACGTTAAATGTAATTGGAGTGAAAGAGTAAGGAGACCTGGTGCAACTAACGCTGGGCGTCTTCCAGTAATTATACCTATTCATATTATTAGACTGCATAAAAGTCCACTAACTGAACGTTCTTTTGTTCCATTAAAGTTATTTAATTATACATAGAGCTTGGGGGCCGTCTCACCCCCCTCGAGTTAACACATCACTGATTTTGTTAAATTTCTTTTGTAAGATATTGGATAATGTTAAATGTGGTAAAACAAAATTAGATCAAATTTAAAGAATATTTTGAGGTTGAGTTCAGTACTATGCATATAAACTGAAGATGATAATGACTTGAGCTTTTAATAAACGTGTGAGTGAGGGAAATTAATTAGCAAGAACCGTGAACAATGCTGAAACCTGTTTGTATTGTAGACATCTTCCAGTATCTTCAATGCCTTTATCTTGACGTTGGGTCTGGGGTCCGGGCGGTAATGCTGGCTCAGAACCATGTTCATGTTGTTCAACCATTCTTCATGGAACGAACCCGTGCTTCTTGCCTGATAGTCCAGCAGTCTCAGTACAGAAGGTTCCTGCAGGAAAAAAATATTTGTGAAGTATTATAAATACTGTACTAATCACAATTTTTTAAAAATAGCAAAAATTAACTATTTTTACTTACCGGCCGATAATTTGAGTATTTTATGACCAGTATGTAAAACTCTCCAGTACATCCATTAAATGTGTTGGCCTCTATAAGTTCTTCTATGTACTTCATAACGTCACCGAGAATATCTAATATTGAAGATCTATCTTGACCTTCATCAAGAATGACTGAAAAATAAGATTCATTAACATTTAAAAGCATTAGGCAATATATGGGCATTGCATTTGAACACGTGTACAGAACTAACACCACTTAACACCTGGAGTGGGTTTCGGGGGTCAACGCGGCTCTGACCAGGCCTCGTGGTGTATCAGGGCCTGATCAACCAGACTGTTGCCGCACGCAAACTGACGTACGAACCACAGCCCGGTTGGTCAGGTACTGATTTTAGGTACCTGTCTAGCTCCTTGAAGACAGCCAGGGGGTCTATTGGTAATACCACACATGTATGCTGAGAGGTAGTTTAATAGTCTTGGGCTCCTGACACTGACTGTTTTACTCTGCTTTTCATTGGGAGGGGGTGCATCGCCTGCAGTGTCTGACAACTAGTCCTTACAAGTGATATTTGCAATATAAATAAAAGGCACAAGAAATATTTAAAAATTTAGACAAAAATGTTGAATGGCAAATTCATGAAGACTAAAGGTTTTACAATACTTTGTACAGTTTAATGGATATTTAGAACTGAATAACATCAACAAAGTCAGTTGACCAAATGAAGTAGCTGGCACAAATATGGCTCCTGTTATTTGTTTACACATCTCTTAAGACTTTCAAATGAGCTGATGTAGGCAACAGCTTTTAGCTTTCAAATAAAATTATGAACTTTGACGTAACCTTGTAAAACCCTGGGTATAACCACCTGATGGGTTCAATAGGTAACCATAGCTAGCCTTGGTCCAGCCTTTTTAAAATGCTAGCAAATATACCTTTGACGAGTTTCGAGAGCCTTACTCCTCTCGAGCCCGGCCATGGGCCAGGCTCGCACGTTGAGTTTTAATAGGAAAGTATCAAGAGCATGAGGGGGAGGTCCAAAAAAAACTAGCTTAATCAAGTGACCATCAAAGTGAACCAACCTCATATTAAAAGGATTTTTTTGGTTATTAAGAATTAAAAGTATAATTCTGATAGTAGTGCGAGATTCCCACCCACCCCAAATTAAGCGACGAACACTGTCACTCCCTGTCACTTACCAGTGTTCCTGTACGCATTATTCAGCATTTCCAGAACGATGGTCCATGTCTTTGAGTTCATTGTAGTACCTTGGCTGAACAATAACTTCTGGACGCTCATGGCTACCTCAAAAACCACTAGTTTACTGGTGTTTAGACTGGCCTGCAGACAAAAATCATGCAAGATTTCAAAATAAAATGCGGGCATACGTCTGTGAAAAGAAAAATGGATGGAAATACAACTGATAGAATTACCAATAAAATTCTAGGGAAAAAATGAGATACAGCAAATGACATTTCACTGTGGCAACGTTTCGCTCTACAGGATGAAGCTCATGGAGAGTGAAACGTTGCCACAAAATGTTATATTAGTTGCACCTTCGTCCCTTTAACAAAACTAAATTTGCAACAGTAAAACAAACCACGTACAATTTAATTTGATGACTGAATTATTTCTAAGACAATTTTCCTCGACACTAACCAATATTATGACGAATATTTTAGACTTTCGCCGGATTTCAGTCCTGTGAGTATAAAGTACAGTGTCTAAAAGTGAGACAGCTGTTGAAAGACAGCACCGGTGAGACAGCTGTTGAATGTATGATTGTGGGTGGGCACGAGTGGGGGGGGGGTGTTATTTTCTGGATAACAAGCTTCATATAACTTAAAGAAACTTTTTTTTTTTTTTAATTTAAGAGAAAATAGAACTACACGCTTAAGAAGTTATCAAATTGCGCTGCTTTTCCAGAAATATTAAAAAAAAAAAGCTTATTTTATACAACCAAGAACTAGAGGATTAGACTCCTTACATGTATTTAAATACAGGTGTCAAAAGAATACACCAAGTCAGTTTATTGTCGAAAGAGGTTTGTGGTATCGCCAGCACAGTATATTGGGGGAAAGCATTCCATTATAACTACGTAAATTACGGAAGAAATGCTACTGCTGAGCTAATGATACCAAACCCATCAAGCCTCCTATTAATACTTTACAGTTTATCAATGAAACCGGTCAAGTGTTCTCTATCTCGCGCCAGTCCTAGCTTAGAGATTTATAATTTACAAAGCACTAGCTTCATTTTAACATCAAATTACCACTCAGCTTGCTACTGATTTAACCAATTCACGTATTTCACATTATTCAATCTTAAACCAAGTGAAAGTATTCCAAGTAATTTCTACATTCATCAATCCATAGCTTTAATTTGTTTAGCTTCATTATCAGTGATAGTATTAGACGAAAGGGGAAAAATGTCCATTATTTATGCAAAGACATGCTAAGTTTTCGTGCAACACTGGGCAAAGTGATACCCTTGAAAAGGCCCATAAGCACCAGACAGCTAAAAACGGGAGGAAATATCCCACTTTACCATATAAATCTAAGTTTTACCTCAGTTGAGATAGAAACCGTCTTTTCCAACATTACTTTCTGGAGTTTCTGAGCAAGCAAAAGTTTATATTAAGCATTTCACATTTGTTTATAAATTGACTATATACACTAATGAAAAAGAAGCGCTAAACCTACAAGTCATACAGTGCTGCAGGGCAGAGAAGGGTGCAGGAGTATTGGGTATCAAGTGAGATTATTATTAGGTCATGGAGTGCAGCGGGGCAGTGCAGGGGTAGAGGGTAGCTAGAGATTGAGATAGAAAGGGTTGTGAGGAGTGCTAGAGGCTTCAGAGTTTGTGCAGTAAATCAGTTGCTGTCAAAGTGTCAACAAGAGTGAGTGGGTTAAAGGAAGGTCCATCAGCATGAAGGGAAGGTAAAGTAAGGGCAAATTCTGCATGCTTGTGGGCCAATGTGAAGACGGGACTGTAGTCTCAACCTCGACATAGATGACAAGACGGCCAGAAACTTATACTGTTTAATAGAATGAAGTTTATGGAGCAGATCAGACCAATGTTGTTGCCAACGGGTGCAAAGGTGGGTACCAATTACAACAAAAGTCTGAATGGAACTACTCTATGAAACTGGGAGGTCATGTACTGCTGACCACACAGCAGTGTGCCTGTTCATTGTCCTGCATGTCACCAGGACCGGGGACCCAACAAAAAAAAAAAATTCTTGCTAGATACGATGTAACCAAAGTTGGATACGAAGAACCAGGGGATGAGGTGTAAGATATTTTCTTATAGCCTGTAAAGCTATAAGGGAGTCTGAAACGACCATAAATGGTGACAGGCATAGATGCAATACAGATGATTGCTACGAGAATGGCATACAATTTAGCCATAAAAATGCTAGCCGAGGATAATAAATCCCCCTTGCACGACGCTGTCCGGAAAAACTACTGCGAATCCGATGCAGTCAGAAGACTGAACCAATGGTGTACACTGCGATGCCATGAGAATGAAATCGGAAGTGGTTAAGAAAAAGAGCGAGAAGCCCCCGTAGGCAGTTGGGGTTTCGCGCATGGCAGTGGGGAAGAACAGACGAGAGTCGTGCCAGTCTTTTCTAGTCAGAATGAGAAGGAAGCTAAGGAGAATCATCAGGTAATGATCTTTGGCGTTTAGGTGTGGGACCGGAGTTTGTCCAACGTGGGACAGGCGGGTGATCCGTAGAGGGAGAAGCCGGAAGCATAGTCAAAGTGCAGAGGTCAGATGTATCAAAGGAGTCAGGCGGAACCCCGGTACTTGAAGCAAGTGACGAAATGGCACCAGCAGGAGGTACAGTGGTATGAGAAATGTCTCAAGAGTGGTCAAATAAGGTAGGGTCGGAACTGGGTGAGGTGGTAGAAAGGGGCCTGGAGGGAGCAGTTTCATGGACTTGGGACTCCATAGGTTTTTTTTTTTTAATAGAAAAATGGGGGGGGGAGCAGGAATAGCTAGCTCCTAGTAGGAATAAAAGGGCCATACCCTACCCTTAATGCCAGTAAACCAGCAATCTGGGATAGCAACCTCTCATCTACCGAGCCACCTCAGTGGACAAAAGAGGCGGCGGCCGGATACTCTCCACAAAGCATACCTCTTTCGGCCACCATCCCCTGGAATCCGAAAGGCAGCTTCCAGAGATTCACCTGTCACCCGAAAGACACCCAAAACCACCCCCCAGGAGACCAGAGAGGGAGTGGGACATCCCAGGTGATCCAGATTCCACGGCAGATTGCTACTACACCACGGACCTCAACGGAATGGGATGGACCTCGGTACCCTTCCCCTTACCTAAGAACTAGAGTGCCTGTGGGAAGAATCCCAAAGGCTGAAAACAGGAAGGGGATCGGAGAGGGATGGGGAAGAGGAAAAGGGGGGATGGGATAGGGAAGGGGGGATAATTAGGTTCAGTCTGAGGAAGGAGACCAAAAGGTCTAATTCCTCAGACCAAGAGCCTCTACACCGTGCCAAGAAGCCCCCCTTCCTTGAAGAGGACTATGCACAGAAAAGCTTATGAATAAATTTCGGTTCAAATTCTTTCTCTTCTCTGTGTGGGGGGTTAGTTGTGTATTTTTCCAGTCACGGTATTGTGCCTGTTCTTTGATGAAGTCCTACTTGGGGGCGAAACAGTCTAAACACTCTTCGCTCACTATTTTAGGTCCTTTTGTCAGTCAGCCTAACATTAGTGCTGAAATTAAAAAAAAATACTCTTACAAGTGAAAAATACTTTTCGTACTAACTGTGGTCATTGATGGATATAAAGATACAATTTCGCTGTCCAACGTTTCTATCCGTTGTGGTCCCCATAATAAAGAGGCCAAGAAGAAGAGTGCTCCTCGCACAATCTGCGGGTCAGTCCCATTCACAAGTATCTCACACAGAATGTTCAAGCAAGTCCGACTATGGTCCGTCCTAAAGAGAGACCGAGTTATCTGGAAATGAAGGATGGATGGCAACATTAATGCACTATGATCTTCCAAAAGGATCATAGATAAAGTATTTAATAAGTATCATTAAGCCATGTGATGTAGAGGGATGATGCAGATTCTTCACTATTTAAGTTATTTATTTTCACTTTTAAAATTAAGATAATGGTTGTGTCATTTTCACGTTAAATCAAGATAATGGTTTTTTTATCATTTATCTTCAAAATTAAGACAATGGGGTATTGCAAACTCTTAAACGAGGTATCTTACCCTGATCGTTAATGGGGCAATTTTAGGCGCATTAACAACCCTAACGAGAGCAAAAAGGACAATGTCGAGTGCATCATAAGGCATAGCGTTGTAGGCTACGAGATTTTCGAAGACAGTAAGACAGCCGATAGCTTCTTCCTGACTTCTCGCTCCATGAAGTCGATTTGAAATAATCCTGCAAAGATTGCAAATATTTTTAAGAGATACTGGACAAGTAATCACAAATGTATTAGCCATAACTGCATTTCAAACAAAAATTGGTTGGCGAAATTTAAGAACCTCCTTTCTATATCCGAAAAATTTCGATGCTCCGGGCAGGCTTATATTGTAGCACCTTGTAGAGGCAAATTAAACTAGTTTTATTAGGCCTAATGTAAACTACAACTTGTCATGCACTGAAAGTAATGAGAATTTTCTGTACATTTTCTTTCCTTTGCTTACATATTGGCTACCCAGCCTAGTGATTACTTAACTGTAAAGGAAAACTTGGACAAATTTGGCATCGAGAGTTTGCATCTCTTATTAACGTAAATATATTCCCTCTAAACAATGTTTAGTGATAATACAAGTTGGATAAGTATATTTACCATTGGTAAACAATACCGATAAGGTGACAAGACATTTACAACACTTGGGTATCTATTGCTGTAATATTATTATAATCAAATAGAAGCGCTAAACCACAGGGGTTATACAGCATCTATTGCTGTAAAGTTACGACTGCACAACAAGCTTCTTCAGTCGAATAGAGAGAATACAACAATGGAAGCATTATTTTTTGATGATCAGTCCTGACCACCACAACCTTCCGAAGGTGGCCCACAATCGCCTAAAAAACTACTGTCGGTATAAAATACCGACAAATTGATGATTAACACTTGCAACAGTTGGGTATCTTATTGAAACTTTTCGCTTAACCAGTAGGCTTCTGTCAAATAAAGGCAACAGGTGCAGAAGTGAAATGAAAACGCAATGTCCAACTTGTAGCTCTACTGCTAGCTCACTCAGCTCTCACACTGAGGTCCGGAGATCGATCCCCGATACGGCTGGAAAACATTGGGACGTTTTCTCAAGACACCTGCTGTCCATGTTCACCCATCAGTTTAAAATGTGTACCTGGGTGTTAGTAGACTGGTGAGAGTCGCATCCTGGGACAAAATTGACCTAATTTGCTCTAAATTCTCTGCATAACTAGCGGCTTTCTATATAGTATGTCATTTACGTCAACTAGGACTGTTTACCTTGTATATGTACTTTTCAATCTTGTATAAATAGTATTTGAGGTGGTCAGTCCCTCAGGCTGGAGAAGACTTCAGCTCCATGGCCTGAAACTTTCGTTCCAGACTATGGGGTTGAACTTTTCCAGACTGAGGGACTGACCACCTCAAATGCTATTTCTCGAAGGGTAACTGATTATATTTAACTACTACACCTGCTGCCTCTGACTGGAGAAGCCTATTTAGGCAAAACGTTTCAACAATGAAGACAACTGTTGCACATTTGTATTATTGTTTCCAGTTGTATTCAGGTGACTCAAGAAGCCTCTTGTACAGGAGAAAAATTTCGGCAATATACGTCAGGTATTGCATGCATCTCTGAACGTGTAATTGCCAGTTATATAAAGGTGCTTGAATACAAATTAGTTAGCATTAATAATGTTTGTTTCTCAGAGCCGTAAACTTTAACTAACTAAGCATAAAGAATTTTAAACTATGAAATTAATAAACAATTACCAGTAATTAACATTCCAAGTACATGGGATGATTTATGAAGGGATTATTTTTTTTTTTATCAAACTTTTTAGAGGTGATAAATTCGTTGGCAGATGCAATGATATATACAACCTATGTAACAAGGACTGGACGGGTAGAAATTTATATCTAGAAGACAAATGGTTTAGAGGAAAGTTTTAAACACTTCAATTAATAAGTAGAATTAATCTAAGATGGTTTACACTTTATACAAACTAAGTGGCGTAGAACCTTATTTCCACTATTTTAAATATTTTTTGAACTGGGATGGCCAATGAAAAAAGTATTCAAGATGTACAGATGGTCAAGTACTAAATTATATAATATATACCTAAAGTGTTTAGTCAGAACTCTTGCCACGTTACTGAAGTTCAGAACCTTTAGCTTCTCTTTCCTTAATCGCAAACAAATTTAATATTTCTGTTTTCAAGAAATAATGAACTAATAACACTTACAAGGCAAAACCATAAATTACATTTCCTTGCAAGGAGGAAGCGTTGAATTTCACAAGATTGTTGACAACGTTTAGAATATCCATCGACCGAGGTGATTCTAGAAGATCTTTGAGCCATTTCACTATTAGTATGCCAGCGCGTTCCTCAATATATTCAATTTTCTTCCCCTGGCATATAATAGCACTAAGGAAGTCAAAGCTGAAAATTAAATTTAAATTAATAAAATCCAAATATTACATTACTATTCAGGTACTCCATTCAAATAAATTTAGAGAAAAGTTACAGTAACACATTTTAGTATTTTTAAATCGTGAAAGTAATTAAGTCAATTCTCTAAAGCATCACCAAATTAAAAAAAATTGCAAAATGGCTTAAATATATTTATACGTGCTCAATAATAGGCCACGGAGAAACTCATCTGAGAGTCCATGTGGGCTGTTAGTTTTTCACTGATATATCGATTGTGTAGAAGTTAATCAAATTTAGCCATACTAGGCAGGCTAGACAACTCCCAGGATACCACCCACCATTTATATTAATAAAGGTTTAATATTTACCAGATATAATCACTAGTCATGCTAATGAAATAGTTGTGAACGCTACAGTGGGATAATATACACACGCAATTTGCTTTTCCTTTTCAAAATGCAGAAAAATGTGATTGAAGAATAAGAGTCGCATGTGACCCATATCGTCACTATGGGCCAGAGCCAGCGCCGTCAGCATCTTCAGGGTTGGGCGACAGCGTTCAGGGGGTGAGCGCGTAAGCACCAGGTCCTTCACTTCATTCCATACCTTACCTATGCCAATCTGAAGTGAAAAACATTTGTCTTATTTTTATATACAATACAATCAAATAAACGAGTTGCCAGACTTAAGGTGGCCTTTAGTAAACCAACGTAACTGGCACTTAAAGTATATCCTTGAATTAATTTAATCAGTTTACCTAGAGTAAACAGTTTTAATCTCTTCTTGGACCATACAGAACTTTGAAGACAGGCAATAAGACATGCTAACGACACAGAACAAAAGCTTTACATTAATGTGCCAACCTCTGGTAGTTTCCTTGTGGCCAACAGTTCAGTCAGTTCTGTGATAGCTTTGATCCGGGTAGCAATTGGAGAGACTGAAGAAAGTTCTTTAATCAATTCTTCTGTTACAGTAATTCTTACCCCAGGAGGGACATTACCTCGATCTGTCCTGAACCATCTCTTTAGTCTATCAGGAAATTTTCCTTTTTCCTTGCTCATACTGGATTTATGAAGATCAGCAGACTAAACTGAAAGGAATAAAACTCATAAAACATGAATAATATCAAGTGATTTACAACAACCTGGCTACATATATCAGAGGCGGTGCACTTTTAGCAAAATAAACTAGATAAATGGTTCTGAGAACCGTCAAGTTGATAAATTAGACTTGAGACACTGATATCTTCATTGTGGAAACGTTTCGCCACAGTGGTTTCATCAGTCCAATACAAAGAATGGTTGAAGATCATGAGGAGTTTGAGGTGATCAGTCCCTCAGCCTGGACTGTGTGATAAATTCATCACGATCGATGGACTAATTACATCGACTCCAGGCTGAGGACTGGTTATCACAAACTTCCTGATCTTCAACCATTCTTCTTTGTATTTGACTGATGAAGCCACTGTCGAAACGTTTCCACAAAGATACAAGTGTTGCACAAGTCTAATTTATCAGCAAAATAAACCATATATAACAAAAAAGGCACAATAGAGTGACTGGAACACACAAATAACCCTCACATAGAAGAGAGGAGCTTACGACGAAGTTTCGGTCCGACTTGGACCATTTACAGTCACACTAACAACTTTGTAAAATGGTCCAAGTCGGACCGAAACGTCGTCGTAAGCTCCTCTCTATGTGCGGGTTGTGTGTGTATAAACCATATATAATTATATGGGATAGTTAAGCTACGGCAAAGAAATTTATTGCAAAAGTGGCTTTAAATACCTAATCACAATACAGTATCCCAACAAACCCTCTACTCCCAAAATGTTATAAATCGCCACGCAATTAAATACATACTTTAAATCTTACACATACCAGACCCTGGAAGTTAAACCTACTATCCTTACCGCAAAGAAAATACATTCACCCTGATGCTCTGTAAAATATGCACAATTAAATTACCCTAAAAAGACAAATAAAATTTAACACAAGTTTCCCAAAGGGAATGCATGTTATAAAATTTCAACGGATGCCAGGCTGTGGGCAAAATATATGCTAGCGGCAGTCATCTAGATAATCAATTACACAACCCAGGGCAGCATGGGTTTAGAGCAGGTAGCTCCTGTCTGTCCCAACTACTGGACCACTACGACAAGGTTCTGGATGCTCTAGAAGAGCAACATAATTCAGATGTTATATACACAGACTTTGCAAAAGCCTTTGACAAGTGTGACCATGGTGTAATAGCACACAAAATGCGTGATAAAGGAATAACAGGAAAAGTTGGTAGATGAATCTATAATTTCCTAACAAGTAGAACACAAAGTAGTAGTCAACAGAGTAAAGTCTGAGGCGGCTACGGTGAAAAGCTCTGTTCCACAAGGCACAGTACTTGCTCCCATCCTGTTCCTCATCCTTATATCGGACAGACGGATATCAGCCACAGTGCCGTGTCTTCCTTTGCAGATGACACCCGAATCTGCATGACAGTGTCCACCATTGAAGACACTGCAAGACTCCAAGAAGACATCAACTAAATCTTTAAATGGGCTGCAGAAAACAATACGAAGTTAAATGATGAGAAATTTAAATTACTCCCGATATGGGAAAACTTGAGGAAATTAAAATTTCATCGGAGTATAAAACAAATTCCAACCACACAATAGAGCGAAAAACTAATGTCAAAGACCTGGGAATGATCATGACAGAGGGTCTCACCTTCAAGGACCATAACACTGTAGCAATCGCATCTGCCAGAAAAATGACAGGATGTATAATGAGAACCTTCAAAACCAGGAATGCCAAGCCCATGTTGACTCTTTCCAGGTCGCTTGTTCTATCTAGGCTGGAATATTGCTGCACACTAACTGCACCTTTCAAGGCAGGTGAAATTGCCGACTTAGAAAATGTACAGAGAACCTTCACGGCACGCATAACTGCAATAAACCACCTCAATTACTGGGAACGCTTGAAGTTCCTAAACCTGTACTCCCTGGAACGCAGGCGGGAGAGATACATTATTATATACACTTTGAAAATCCTAGAGGAATTAGTACCAAACTTGCACACGAGTGTCACTCCCTACGAAAGCAAAAGACTCGGCAGACGATGTAACATCATCCCAATGAAAAGCAGGGGTGCCACTAACACGTTGAGAGAACACAATAAGTGTCAGGGGCCCAAGACTGTTCAACTGCCTCCCTGGCTGTCTTCAAGCAGGCACTGGACAAGCACCTAAAGTAGGTGCCTGACCAGCGAGGCTGTGGTTCGTACGTTGGACTGCGTGCGGCCAGCAGTAACAGCCTGGTTGATGAGGCTCTGATCCAACATGAGACCTGGTCACAGACCGGGCCGCAGGGGCGTTGACTCCTGGAACACTCTCCAGGTAAACTCCAGGTAAGAGGCACATCTCAACAGTGGGATAGAATGGCCCCTCAAGCAGGTAAAGACTGGCAAGGTGTCCAAAATGCTAGACGTAGAGAAACTTATAAAAATTCTTGCAGAAAGGAGGCGCAAGACTCGTCCTGCCAAACCCTTTTTTTCTGTAATCATTTGTAGGTCCCTCTCGGCCTGTCACTTCCCATAAACATCTCAATATAAACCAAAATATTCTTAGGCCCACAAGTAGCCTTTGCTACAGTTCTTGCACAAAAAAATAAACATTTAAAATTTATGCACCTCCCCCCATCCTCCCAAGTCAAAGCCTAGTCTCCAGAAGTCAATAAGGGTGAAAACCACTCCATACAACAAAATTTTTATGGTACGAGAACAGACCAATATATAATGCATCGCATTATCCAGTAAACGAGTACCTAACTCAATTTAACTACCCAAAATTAAAACCAACCAAGAACGGTAAAACCAATATTCTTAAAAATCCAATGTCAACTAAATAAATTAATGCTTAGTATTATTCAACTTTCCCAAGATAACAAGTGTCTTGTCAATAAAGAAATATACACGAGTGATTAAAGTGGAGACTCAATCGATAGTCAACACGAGCTGCACAAACAGGTTTACCTATATTATTAAAACTAAGCGCTAAACCCACTAGGGTCATACAGCGCTGGAGGTTCACCTATAAATAGCTGGACGTGTATAGTTCTTGTGGAATGACCCCCGTACCCCCGACCCTTACACTGCACTGAGGCTCAGTATCTGTAATGGAATCTTATTACTCTGGAGTAAGCAACCTTCTCATGTGTGGTTCATTGATGCCAGTGAGGGGCTCTTGATCCAAGAAATTGGATCTAACCTTGAATCGAAGCTAATTGCCTCTCAGGCACTATACATCCCCTATGGGTTTAGTGCTTCCTCGATTACAACCGAGGAAGCGTATTAACCAAATGGGAAATTTATCGCTGCCCAAGCGATAAATTCTTAAAACACTCGGGAGGATCAACCCGACCTTGTCTTTAAGAGGGTTTTAATTTTTTCTACACAGATCAATATTTTTTAAGCACTAGAATCATTTTTATTTAGCGCTCTAGACATACTGGTTCTACCGTTATCAAAATTATACTCATTTACTTGTTGTTGTCGTCGTCGTCACCATTCCACTTATAAAAAAATTGCAAGAAAAACAAACCAGTTTCGTAAAAAGTTGAGGCAAATTTAGAAATATTTCTACAAATTATGGAAAAAAATATGCTGGGTTTTTATTAAGGTACCCTTTGGGGAGTGGGGGTACCCCCCACAAAGCGTGGTGGGAGAGCAGATAGGGGGTGCCACTTTTCACTCAGACTGTTCCGTATGACACGCCATTACCTCCCCGTTGAGACTTCAATTCTTGGAATTTTGGTTGCCGCTCCTCTCGCCTTGGGACGTCAAGCCGACGGCCCATCTCCCACGCCGCCTCCAACCCGGACTACAATCGCACACCATTCTAGTGTCTCCAGTCTCAGATTTTTCTTTTTTCCTCTACACCAAGAATGTCCAACCTGGTTAAGATTTGTCAGGATATATGACAAGAGTTTCCTGACGCGGGTCTTTCCCAAAATGCTCTGCATATAAAGGGGCCTTTGACGCGTACACAATTGTTATACTGCTTTGTACAAACTCTTATCATAAAATTATAAATGGAGACCCGCCACTAGAGGCTTGGTCATCTGACGAGGCTCCAACGGCGGGTCATCTGACAGACTCGTCAGGAAACTGTCCAGTTTCCTGACGAACCTTTCCTAACCTGACCGAGGCATTCCACTGACTTATCTGTCCCACCTTTTAAAATTTATTTGACCAACAAGGGCTGCATGCACAGGAGGTGAATGGAGCCTCAGCTGGTGATGAAAGAACGGTCCCTGGGATACTATTTTACTGTTAAACTAATTAGTTCTTAAAAATTACGTCAAATTAAGCAGTACATGAATCAAGGACAATAAAAGATTAGTCAAGCTCATGCTTAAACTAAGCTTCTGGTCACTAATCTGAACCTCGCTGCTTCAAATGATTCAAGAGTGAAATACAGAACTCAGTCTCACTGAAATGATTTTTTCTTAGAAAGTCATATGCTGTGTTAACTTAGCCAAATACACACAACCCGCACATAGAGAGGAGCTTACGACGTTTCGGTCCGACTCGTCATTTACAGTCGTCATTTACAGTCGTCATTTACAGTCGTCATTTACAGTCGTCATTTACAGTCGTCATTTACAGTCGTCATTTACAGTCGTCATTTACAGTCGTCATTTACAGTCGTCATTTACAGTCGTCATTTACAGTCGTCATTTACAGTCGTCATTTACAGTCGTCATTTACAGTCGTCATTTACAGTCGTCATTTACAGTCGTCATTTACAGTCATCATTTACAGTCATCATTTACAGTCATCATTTACAGTCATCATTTACAGTCATCATTTACAGTCATCATTTACAGTCATCATTTACAGTCATCATTTACAGTCATCATTTACAGTCATCATTTACAGTCATCATTTACAGTCATCATTTACAGTCATCATTTACAGTCATCATTTACAGTCATCATTTACAGTCATCATTTACAGTCATCATTTACAGTCATCATTTACAGTCATCATTTACAGTCATCATTTACAGTCATCATTTACAGTCATCATTTACAGTCATCATTTCAGTCATCATTTACAGTCATCATTTACAGTCATCATTTACAGTCATCATTTACAGTCATCATTTACAGTCATCATTTACAGTCATCATTTACAGTCATCATTTACAGTCATCATTTACAGTCATCATTTACAGTCATCATTTACAGTCATCATTTACAGCTTTACAGTCATCATTTACAGTCATCATTTACAGTCATCATTTACAGTCATCATTTACAGTCATCATTTACAGTCATCATTTACAGACATACTTAAATGGTCACAGTTTGACGAAACGTCGTCGTAAAGCTCTCTATGTGCGGGTTATGTGTAATTGCTTCTCATGTCACGGTTATTGTATTGTCCTTTTGTTATTTATTCAGCCAAATGTAATATTTTTGTGCACTTTTGAATATATTGTTCCTTATTACTAGAGTATTTTGGTTCTTTATAACTAATTCATTATATTTAGGTTTTAATTTGGTTTTCCGTTTTACTATAATTTTTTCACAAAATAAGGTGCGGGGGGTTGGGATAAATTTTATTCGGCGTTGAACAAAAATTACGCAGTCCTTCCATACGATAACAATCGACCCCAACAACCATATAGGAGAGTACAACTTAGCTTCTATATTAAACGACTTATCCGAATTACATTTCCTGGTCTCCCGTACATATTTTCTTTATCCCTGGCTTCGCAAACTCTTTCCAATCTACTCTTCCTTCATCCTCTAACTGTCCTTCCGTCAGTTAAGACCATCCCTCGCTTCCCTGCTAAAACCACTACCGATAAATCAGCGTACACTGTCTCCACCGTATCTACCGCCCTCCAGTAATAAATTTTATACCAACGCTTCCAGTAACTGCTAAAATAAGTTAATTTATTTGAGGCCATCTCTCCCAATCATCCCCTTCAAATATCGTTAAACAAGCCACTTAACATACGAGAAATGCACGCCATCCCTCAAGAAGAATCTGTCATCTCTCATTTCTAGTCCCCTGCCACACGAAGAGTCAGAAGGGAACTAAGATATATCAGATCCTGTAGGAAAAAATTTACCCTGACATCTTCCGCGGGGGCACATAATACCCTACACACCCATCCATTCTTAACTTCACTCTTATGCCTATCCAACAAGAGCTGTGCTTCCTTGCAACAACCGCTGGCGGAGCAAGTTTGTTACTTTAGTTTATTTTATCTTAAGTTTCATGAGGCTAAGTTTCTTATATATGCACAACATACAACGTCCATGACAAAACCACCTAACATTGAACCGTTTTTAATAATAAATTATGGCGAAATTCACAAGGTACCGAGGTCCATGATTACCTATTATGGCGTGGACAATAAATATCAACCATCAAAATCAGCGTACCTTCATTCTAGCCATTTACCTCCATGCGCCACACTATTCCACATGCCTCAGTACTTTGAGAAAAACCTCCTAGACTTTAAATAGGAGATTTTAACAGGACATACGTACATATCTTTGACATTCACAAGCCTTACTATTTACCTCCTCGTTGACGCGTAGTACTTTATCTTGAAATCAATCCAATTCACAAGCCACCGCGGAGCTGAGGTTTGCAAGTTGGCCCCAATTCACGATGACCTCTAATACCACAGCGTTAGTCGCACCATGCATGCAACTACGTTACTACATTTCTTCTATTTATTCCTATCTCACAGTATTTACAGGCTTTAATACTGGAGCCACCATGACGTTCCTCTCCTTTCAGAATACACAAGACAGTAAGGTTCAGTAGTAGTTTACACCGCCAGAGCACACGCAGCCCATGGGAATTTCATCAAACGGTTGTTAGCCAAGTCCTCATCAGAACATTATAATGTTATCACCCAGAATTACAAGATAAATACTAAATATATAAGCTTCCTTAATAAGTGTAACTGCAACGTTTTGAAAAGAAAAAAAAAACATAAATAAAACTTACTATTTTGTGTTCAAGAAGAGATGAGACCTCTGCGATTGTATGGCTGTTGCCTTGACCAAGATCCCACCTCTATTAACATGCCACCGAGTTCTCTGTTTCACTCAAACACTGTGAGTGAAGCAGTTTCGATGCTTCATTTTTTTACGTTCAAAGAAAGGCATTATGATTCTGTGTTTCAGCGTTCAATGTTCTTCCCAGGTTCTTCGAACTTGAAACTCACTTAGAAGCTTTGACAACTAAACACCATTTTATTATCAATAAGTCTACATGCGAAAATATGACTAATAGGATTAAATAATATACTATAAGTAGAAGTAGATTCTGGCTTTACCGGAAATGTAGGAAACGGATTTAAAAAATACAAACCAAATAGACCATTTTAGCTTTATATGTAAAATGAAAGTTTTTAAACTCAGTTGAATTTTAAACATTGTCATAGAATTACAAGACACGTCTATAAGTCTATCACAATGTTGTATCACAACTCAGTTTGCTCTATAACACTGGGAGAAATAAACATAATATATACTCGCTGAGGTATATGCCTCTGTCTATATACAAAAAAAAAATTACTTTGGCTAATAATGAAGTCAGGTCCTTGTCGGAACTCGCTCATTTTTTTAATACAAGCAGCTCAGTTTTAGGGATTTTTTTTTATGTTAGTTTGAATTGTGACCTGAATGACCTACGCTCAATAAATGGACTTTAAATTTTGAAGAAAAGTATCTCGGATTTACAAGACATATCCTGCAAGTCCAAGATAGTGATTATATATTCCGAGACGTGTGTATAAACACTTAAATTTTACATTAATCTATTTTAAAGGTAAAAGTATTCTTAGCGTTCGAGTTTAACCAATAGTTTATTATTATTTATTTATTTATTTTTAGGGTAAGCGCTAAACCCGTAGAAGTCATGTAGGACCTGGGAGACTGGAATGCATTCTGGTCCGATACAAGGAGAGGAAGGATGGGCTCAATTCTTTACCTCAAGATCCCTCACAGGCATCAAGGTGATGTATACTCGATTTAAATCAAACAAACGCGGACGAAACTATATATGATAATAGGTTGGTTGATTGGTTAGGTTTAAAGCCTAAGGATTGCACTTCACAAAAAAAAAGGCACTTAGGAGAGAAAACTTAGAAAGACATTTCGCTCAGTCCTGGATCACAGTCGAATTGCAATGGTCCAGGAGGGACCAAAGTAAATAAATAAATAAATAAAATAAAATAAAATAAAATAAATATTTCTTTGCAAGTATACATATATATTGGTAGCTACAATCATAAAACTGAAATGCAAGGAGAGCCACTGCCATGCCATGGCATTAGGTTGATGAACTGTTCCAGTCATGGTATTTTAATTTTATTCTCTATTGACTGTACCCGCGTCATTACGGGTTCATTTCGCCTATACATTAACAATCAAGAATAATTTAAGCCTTGATATATAGATTATACCCTGTATATGCAATGAAAGATACACACCTCTCGGTGTATATGCGATGACAGTATGCATTTTCGTGGATGTGGATTTCGAAGGCAACTTTGAACCAGCTTTAGACGATTTGTTTCCTTGTCCGGTCGCCAAATAAAACATTCATTTAGCAAGTGTTTTTGTTTGTTCTCAGGTAGGGATTTAATGACCTCTCTTCGCCTCATCCTAATCTTTCATATTACCATTATTGGGGTATTCCCAACGTCAGGTCAACAGATGATTTGCCAGCCTTGTTGTTTTGGGTCAAGCCCATCTCCCACATAATAATGATTAAATATTTTTTTCCTTATTTATAGAGTGGAATAATTTGAAGGGTCAAACTTGACCCACAGGCCACATCTTTCCCACCCGCGTTCTTATCTTCTGGAGAACTTCCTTTCCCCTCCCCTCCCACCCTACACTTGCTTTCTGTTCCCCCTCCCCACCCACCCTCCATTTGCTTTCTGTTTTCCCTTCTCACTCATCCTCCATATGACATCCTTTTTCCTTTCCACCTTCTCTCACCGTCCTTCTCTCTCACCCTCATATATGTTCTTTACCCCCTCCCATAGGACTCTCCAATGACTTCTTTTTTCCCCTCCTTCCATAAGACCCACCAAATGACTTCCTTTCCCCTCCCCTCCAAAAAGCACCCTTTCCTGGCCCTCCATTTGAGCCAGGAATGGCTCAAGTGACGCAGAGTTTCTGCGAGTTGAGAGCTTTACACCAGCAAGAACACCGGCTCTGAGATACCAGAGCCGGTGTTCTTGCTGCCGCTATTCTTACCTTGACTCCTCTGCACGAATATCTCTCCTACTCCCTATGATCTCTGTGAATGAGGAAGGTAGCAGACGAGTCTGGAGTCGGAGATGACTCACACCATCGTACACACCGGACCAAAGATATGTTGTACCCCAGATACAGCATGTCTGTGACGTTTGCAGTCAACTGCTTCACCATTTGTGCTGGAGAAGACTTATTATGCCCTTGTCATAGGGCTATAAATGGTGCTCCACCTGACCCAAAGAAGACTCACCATGCCATGTGATAGGGCTGTAAACGGTACATCACTTGTAGAAACTCCGTCAATCCTTCAGGACGAAAGTAATGGGTCACCATCTGCCAAATCCCTATGTCAGGACTTCGTTCCTGGCGAATACATTATCATTATCAACAGGTATCGTCACTGGGACAAATCTCTGTTGGTTGAGGACTGGGCACACGTCACAGGTGCTTCTGCTCTCTATTTCTCTTCTGTGGGGCAACTGACTGACTGTACTCGGAGTTGTGTTTATTAGGGAGAGTTAAGACTCAGCTCCTCACCTTATCTACTAGACTACTTTAATCAGCTTATTTATTTTCTGTCATCTTGGGCCTTATCATATCTGCTCTTAAAGCTGTGTACTGAATTTGTCTCTACCACTGTCTCATCCAAGGCATTCTATTTTTCAACCACCATAAAAATAAGTACTTCCTTATATCCCTATGACTCATCTCTCTCTATTTTCCACCTATGTAACCCTGACCATGGTCCTCCTAATTCAAACCACCTATCCTGATCTGTTCTATCAATTCCCCTTAACATTTTACAAGATACTTTCAATATAAGATTCGTCAAGAAGCAGGGTCAAATGAATGTAAACAAACATAACCACTGACTAAGCATTGTAACAGTTTTCAGTGCTGGTAAGAGCTATGGGCCTATAATATTAGGATCGTGTGGTACGGTTTATGAGAGTAGGACTACTGCAGTTTTCCACTGCAGGGATTATTACTTTAATTAGAGAGCACTAAACCTGTATGAATCATACAGCACCTGGGGAAATGAGATATTCAGTTTTGATCCAGGAAAATGGAAGGTAGATCCAATTCCTTGGATTAAGAACCCCTCACCGACATCAAAAAACCTTCCACGAGGGATCCACTGTAAGAGGTAATTATTATAATCATAGCTGAGTGCTAAACCCTCATGGGTCATACAGCACTGCAGTAAGAGGTAAAATACCCTTGAATCACACTGGGTTGAAAAAAAGTGTAAAAGTGCTGTGATGTAAATATTGCAACATGTGAACATGTTTATCACCAGGCCTGGCTGCTGTGCATCAACAAGCAGATGGTGTTGATTCAGGTTTCCAAAGCGTGAAGGTGACATTGTACTGATCATCAGAATGTGAGGTAGAGTTTACTGGGGTGGTCTCCCACTCTGGTTTGGCTTAAAGAAAGGAAAGAATATTATATGTGTGAAATGCTAAGCTAAACTTATGTAAGTCATTGAGATGAAGGAAGAGCATTATTATTATTATAATCAAATAGAAGCGCTAAACCACAGGGGAAGGAAGAGCAGAGGATTGATCTTGTCCACTACTTATGAGACAGGAGCACTACTCTCACATCCAGCCAGACTATGGGAAAAATATAAGAGGAAAAAAGAGGTAAATGTAGGCCTTGGGAAATACAAATTAATGTTTGCCCAATTGCTTCGGAGACTTCAACTGGGCAGGACCAAAGTCAGGTACATACACTGCCTAACTTTCGCACATTTTTTCCTAGACTTCTCACATGATAGAAGGGTCATTGGGTCATTTATGGTGGGCATATAAGCATGCAAATTAGTATTATCAAAACCAAGTGCTAAACCCACTAGGATCATACAGCATAAGCATGCAAGCTGGTTAAGGTGTCCATATAATGCAACATGAGTGCACTGATGGAGGGAGGGGGTAAAGGAGGTTTTGTGGGCGAGGGGCTTGGATCCAAGTGCTAAACCCACTAGGATCATACAGCATAAGCATGCAAGCTGGTTAAGGTGTCCATAAAATGCAACATGAGTGCACTGATGGAGGGAGGGGGTAAAGGAGGTTTTGTGGGCGAGGGGCTAGACTTCCAGCAAGTATGTGTGAGCGTGTTAGATAGGAGTGAATGGAGACGAATGGTTTTTGGGACCTGACGAGCTATTGGAGTGTGAGCAAGGTAACATTTTATGAAGGGATTCAGGGAAACCAGTTAATTGATTTAGTTGGACTTGAGTCCTGGAAATGGGAAGTACAATGCCTGCACTTTAAAGGAGGGGTCTGGGATAGTGACAGCTGGGAGGGACTTATTCTCAGCTGTCGTATCTGAGCGCCTCTGCAAAGACAGTGATTATGTATGAGTGTGGTGAAAGTGTTGAATGATGATGAAAGTATTTTCTTTTGGGGATTTTCTTTCTTTTTGGGTCACCCTGCCTCAGTGGGAGACGGCCGACTTGTTGAAAAAAAAAATTGTTGTAATGGTAGCAGCAAGCTTTTTAACTACATAAGCACAGTCTGAAGACCAGCAGGGAACATTTCTAAAAAATGTTTACCAGAAGTCCATTTATTTTATTCAGTGGCCCAGTGGCTTACGTGACGGTCTGGAGTTTTGAGACTCTCTGACCGCGGGTTCGAACCCCACCTGTGGTATGGTTTGTTTGCAATCGTGTCATTACGATTTCGTGAGTCAAGAAAGCACTAAACTTGTAGTGGCCATGAGTGCCTGGGTAATGTGAGGCATACAGGTTTGATCCAAGGAAGGGAAGGATAATTCCAGCTCCTCGGTTCAAGAGCCCCTCACTGGCACTAAGGCATCTATCTCCCTTGAGTACCTCTGATCCAGGGGGTTGTAAGCATAACTGCAAAGTACCAAAGAGATGAAGACATAATAGCTTACCTGTACATAAATCAGGATGTTCCAGAATAGTACATACAGTGTCCATTTCACATGCTCATGTTGGCAAGGTGGGTGGGTTAAGAATGAGAAGTAATAATTATTATAATCATTACAGAGCTAAACCCAGGTAATTCACACAGCACCTGAGGAATGGGTGAAAAATAAGGCAAAGTCCATGGATCAAGATATTATTATAATCAAGGGAGAGCGCTAAACCTGTAGGATTATACAGCACCTGTGGTGGAAGATGTGGAAGGTATTCAGGCTTATTTCAGGAAACTGGAGCACAGATCCAATTCCCTAGATCAAGAGCCCCCTCACCAGCATCAAGGACCCTTCCTTGAGGGGCCTTGGATCAAGATTATTATTATAATCCAATAGAAGCGCTAAACCACAGGGGTTATACAGCGCTGCAGGTTATTACAGGATGCAGGGAGAATGGGTTGTAAGAGGGAGATGGATGATTAGTAGGGTATGGAGTGCAGCAGGACGGTGGATAGTGCAGGGATAGAGGGTAGCAAGAGATCGATGTAGAAGGGACTGAGGGAGGTGCTAGAGGTATAATCTTCAGAGTTTGTGTAGTAAGTCAGTTTCTGTCAAAAAGTCAACGAGAGATTCAGGATTAAAGGAGGGTCCATCTGCAAGAAGGGAAGGTAAAGAAAGGGCCGCAGAGTGAAGACGCCGTTGGAGGTAAATTCTGCATGCTCGTTGATAGAGTGGGCAGTCCAACAGAATATATCGAACAGACACTGGAACCTGACAATGCTCACAGAGAGGGGCAGGGAGCCTCTCCATGAGATACCCATGAGTAAGACGAGTGTGGCCAATGTGAAGACGGGAGAGTGTAGTCTCCCAACCCCGACATTGGTGACAAGAAGGCCAGAAACCTATAATCGGTTTAATAGAATGAAGTTTGTTATTTAGCAGGTCAGACCAGCGTTGTTGCCAACGGGTGCGAAGGTGGGTAGCAATGACCACAAAATAGTCCGTGAAAGGAACACCTCTATATGAAACTAGGTCATGTACTGCTGACCGCGCAGCAGTGTCTGCCTGTTCATTGCCCTGTACGTCAACATGACCAGGGACCCAACAAAAAACAATATCTTTGTGCTTGCTAAAGATACGGCGTAACCAAAGTTGGATACGAAGAACTAGGGGGTGAGGTGTATCAATTTTACGGATAGCCTGTAAAGCACTAAGGGAGTCTGAAACGACCACAAATGGTGACACAGGCATAGATGCAATACGGATAAGTGCCACAAGAATGGCATACAATTCAGCTGTAAAGATGCTAGCCGAGGGTAACAGATGCCCTCGCACGACGCTGTCCGGGACGACTGCTGCGAATCCGACACCATCAGATGACTTTGAACCATCGGTGTATACTGCGATGGCATGGGACCTTGGATCAAGAGCCCTCTTACTGGTATCATTGCACCTCCCTTGAGAAGCAAGAAGTAATAAGAAAAGGGTAATGATCACTATCGTATAGATCACTTATTACTGTCCAGTTGAATTTTAGGGCTACTGAGCAGATAGAGCTATGTACAAGAGCATACTAGTTCATGGAGCAAGATGTGTAAGAACATCAGTGCTTAAGATATGAGAGGGATGAGAAAAAACTAACCAGTTTCCTTGAGTGACAATGTGACTCTCCTTAGAGCCAATGATGAGAGCTAAACATTACCTGATAGGAGTGACATAGGTATGGCTGAAATCAAAGATTCCATATTAGTTAGGAACAAGGTGTGTAAAGTGAAGAGATACAAAGAGCAAACTATATACCATTTGTCCAAATACACAACAGATAGAGTATAGTGAATTGGGGTATGAACATAAATTTGGAAATACTGGACACTGATGCACACAAGAAGGTTCATTAGGAAAAGGGGTTCAGGTAATGCTTTTTTTTTTTTTAATACTCCAGCCATCTTCCATTTGAGGCAAGGTGACTTGCCAGAGGAGCACCAACATCACAGTTCAGATGACCTTCCAAACTGCAACATCCCCATTCCCTCCTTCAGTGCAGGCACCGTACTTCCCACCTCCAGGACTAAAGTCCAGCTAACCAGTTTTCCTGAATCCTGATGCCTTGGTTAGCATGAGTCATAGTTCTTGTGTTATTATGTGGTCAATTCAGGTTTATAAAACATGTTGCAGTTACTGGGGTTACAGGAGTGAGCCCTCTCATTTAGCATAAGGTGGAAAAAAAAAAGTAGGGGCAGCTAAGAAGCAACAGAAGAAACTACGAACCCATCCTGAACCACAATTACCTCCACGGTTATGGATAATGTTGTTGTTCCCTGAAAACTGCCTCACACCTTATTCAGTGCCCACCACCAGTATGGCACCTCCAGAATCAACCAAACTAGGCACAGTGAAACAGCCTGATTAGACAAGTGCTAACCATGCAATCATCTTTTCATCTAATAATAAAGGTGGGTGAATCAGAAAGAACACCAGGAGACTTACACCTACAGTTGTTCCTCCTGGACCTTCAGGCAATCTTCTGTAATATTATGGTCACTGGGGCCCTACAAGATGGCCTCCCAATGTGTCACTGGAGGGGATCACCTGACCTGCCCTAAAATCATCTAATTTCCATGAGGTGGAGCAACATGACCACTGCAGCTCCACCAACAGATGCTGTGGTAGAACAGGGTGACTGAGGATACATTTCAGTCCTGGGACCAAAATGGTCCTTTATTTCCTATCTAGAAGCTGGATTTCACAAATAGGAGGGAAATTTCCCCACTAACGAAGCCAAATAAAGGGTGACTGAGGATACATTTCAGTCCTGGGACCAAAATGGTCCTTTATTTCCTATCTAGAAGCTGGATTTCACAAATAGGAGGGAAATTTCCCCACTAACGAAGCCAAATAAAGAGGGAGAGTTGGGGAAGGGTATTTAGATTCACTCTTGAGGAACAGGTGAAATGGTCCAATTCCTCAGATCAATAGCCCCTTAGCCACAGCAAGGAACCTCCTTGACAGGGACAAATATGGTAAAAAGACACTATGTACAGAACAAACCTTTACTTAGACTACATTTCACTGTATAATATAAAGCTCTACTTATGTTATAGATTTGTTTTGCACTTATTACCTTTACCAAAGATTACAATATACTCTTAACCTAAACATCAGTTTATCATGTATAATTTTTACTGAATTGGCTTGGCAAATTACAGGAAAATAAAACTTGAATGTAGGTAGCTTTTTACTTTGCAAAAAAATGTTTAACAAATTAAAATTAAGCCATAATCACACTTTATATTAATGGTAACTTCAGTCCAAAATTCATATTTCGTAGTGGTGGCAGTCAAGCTGCAAGTGGCACAAAATGTAAGAATTTCCTTGATAAAACAAGGCTTACATAATGCCATTAGTTATGTAATACTGAACAATATTAAAACGTACTAAACGACTTACAAGTTTGCCTTCCAGATAGACAAATACCAAATTATTAAAATTTACAAGCTGTTGAAACAAAAAATAACCAAACTAAATTAAAAAAATAATTTTGTAAATCACACGACTAAAATGCTCGTTTCAACAGATTTGTGCAACCACTTACTGGCCACATGGGTTTTTATTTACAACTCAGTGCTTACTGCCATTTCTTGAATGAATCTCCATTCTAGCTTGCATAAATTATGCAGACCTTTACTAACAGAGCCACTATTTGAGCACTAGTATTTACTTCAGAAATCTCTCAACCCTCAACTTAAGATATGATGCCAATATCCATCACCTCCACTCTTTACCCTATCAGGGTCTGTCAGGTCAGTGAAATCCATGGTGTACGAGTTTTGGTGTCCTTCGTTTTCTTCAAGCACCATCTGGCGGATTTTTCTGATCTTCCTCAATCTCTCCAGCCAATTGCTAGCATATGGCTTGTAAGGTGGACGATTCAATGACTCCC
This sequence comes from Cherax destructor, assembly GCA_009830355.1. NCBI lineage: Eukaryota > Metazoa > Arthropoda > Malacostraca > Decapoda > Parastacidae > Cherax > Cherax destructor. Next base: position 171,421 of record WNWK01000196.1, on the reverse strand, counting down.
AAATTGTCGATGCAAGCTGTAAGTAGAAAGCAATTAGTTACGATGAAAATGTTCAGTAACTTTTCTCCACAATAAAAACAATAATTTAATATACATCTAAAACTTTTTATTTGAAATGCATCATTTCAACTAAAAACATATCACTCATCCTCTTCCATCCATGTCATACATACTTTGTAGCTATGAATGATCCATACCAGTTTAGCACTACATAATTATTATAGTAGATCATCAATTATTCTAGGTAGTAGGTTGGTAGACAGCAACCGCCCAGGGAGGTACTACCGTCCTGCCAAGTGAGTGTAAAACGAAAGCCTGTATTTGTTTTACATGATGGTAGGATTGCTGGTGTCTTTTTTCTGTCTCATAAACATGCAAGATTTCAGGTATGTCTTGTTACTTCTACTTACACTTAGGTCACACTACACATTCATGTACAAGCATATGTATATACACACACCCCTCTGGGTTTTCTTACTAGTTCTTGTTCTTATTTCCTCTTATCTCCATGGGGAAGTGGAACAGAATTCTTCCTCCGTAAGCCATGCGTGTCGTAAGAGGCGACTAAAATGCCGGGTGCAAGGGGCTAGTAACCCCTTCTCCTGTATATATTACTAAATGTAAAAGGAGAAACTTTCGTTTTTTCTTTTGGGCCACCCTGCTTCGGTGGGAAACGGCCGACGTGTTGAAAGAAAGAAAGAAGATCATCAATTATTGTGTTATTAATGGTCTTATCTGTTTTATCCAGCACCTGAAGAGAGACTGCTATAAAGGAATGTACCATAAAAAGATAATGTGATATTCTGCCATGGGTGAAAATCCGACATACAGTGGACCCCCGGTGTTCGTGATGCTCCAAACTCGAACAATTATGTAAGTGTATTTTTGTAAGTGCTTTTGTAAGTGTATTTTTGGGGGTCTAAAAGGACTAATCTAATTTACATTTGTCCTTATGGTAACAAATTCCTTCGGTAACGGCACTTGAACAGCATTCTGGAACGAAAAAAATCACGAAAACCGGGGGTCCACTGTATCTCCTTCCACCTTTCCCAAGGAGGGTTGAATAACTGATGATCTACTGTATAATGATACAAAGTATGTTAATTATGAGAAATGGTGCTGTGAACACACACCCTTTTAACAACCTCACTGCACATCCCTTGATTACTACTCTAGTAAGCCCACATCAGTTGGGGATTTCTAATCTATCATCTAACCATCCACTTTCATTATCATCACAGTAAATATCTATTTTAGTTTCACCTTCAAAATAAAAACTAAAATTCATTCATTTCTTCCAAATCACTACACAGAACATTTAGAACTTCTAGTAAAGCTGACAGCAAAAACAGAACATGAAATATCCCTCAGGGTAAATGATTACTGGATGTTGACATTTAGATAATCAGAAAGTAAAAAAGAAGAAAACTTTATAATGAAGAAAATGAAGAATTAGAGAGAGAGAATGTGCACAAAAAGGTGATTACAAAGGGGTGAGGCATTTTCTAGCTCAAATGCAGTGGTAAGATGAATTCAAGACCCAGTCTATGCAGAAAATTACTAATTTTCAACTAGAAGTACAAAGAAGCTGCAGACAATGTAGGAACACAAGACCATGGAGACAATACAGAATAAGCTAAAAAAAAAAAACCCACGAAGTTAACATACCAGCCAAGGTAAAGACAGAGCCAAAACTTCTTTACAAACACATTTGAAGGAAAATGACAAGAGGAAACAGTGATAACATTGAGAAAAGAACAGGACAAATAGAAAATGACAGGAAGATATGAAATAAGCTCAACAGAAGATTTCAGAGTACCAGAGATGGAGGCAATAAACCAAATTCAGCTATAAAGCACTGAATATAGTAGTGAGGAAGTGAAGATTCCTGATGGAATTTGATACATCACTGTAGTCAGGGTCAGATGGAAACTTTTTTTTTTTATCACTCTGAGTCAGGGTGATCCAAAAATGAAGTAAAAAAAAAATCACCATGAATATGAGCTGAAACACTGCAAGCCACTCACACTGAACTCTACATTAGCAATGGGTGAAGTGCAGATAACTAGATGACAAACATGATACCAGTATTCAAGAAAGGTCATAGGCAGGAAGCCCTGAGCTACAGCCTAGTGTACCTAACAGCTACAACATTCAAATTGATGAAAAATATGGAAAATATCAAGAGTAAAAGATTTGTTGTGCATTTATAGATTCATAACAAGACCAGAACAGATTCAGATTATGCCCTGATAACCTTTTAGAAATATGATAGACAGAGGTGTCAAGCAGGATAAAGGGATGGAAGGATTGCATATTCTTAGATTGTCAAAAAAGGCTTTTTGCATAATGTTATCTAGTTTGGAAACTGGAAATACCTGAATAGAAAAAAAAGTCACTATAAGGGATGAAAAAATCAAGATGGGAGCCACGTAGCTAATGGACTTCCATTAGTTATATTTCTCTGTTATTACAAACTGAAAAATAATTGTTACCTCAAAACATTCCCCTGAAGTGCATATCTTTCTTCTTTCAACGCACCGGCCGTATCCCACTGAGGCGGGGTGGCCCAAAAGAAAAAACGAAAGTTTCTTCTTTTAAATTTAGTAATATATACAGGAGAAGGGGTTACTAGACCCTTGCTCCTGGCATTTTGGTCACCTCTTACGACACACATGGCTTACGGAGGAAGAATTCTGTTCCACTTCCCCACAAAGTGAAAGTGCATATAGACAGACAAAACAACATCACAATCACAGTGTATGATTGCAAATATGAGTGGCACTCAGGAACCTACAGAAACAAACTTTACCTCACATATGAAACACATTTTTGAGTATACAAAGCCAGTGTGGAATCCTCAACTTGTAAAACTTGAAAGAGTGCAAAGGAATGCATGAAAACAAGTGCATTAACTGGAGAAAATGAACTACAAAGAAACAATATAAGAAATATGCCTTATGTCACTAAAGGAGCCAAGAATGTGAAAGGATATGAACAATACATACCCCAGGGCATAAACAGGGTATACAAGGATAAGCTCTTCATCAGTGATGCAGCAAGATCACAGGGACATGTTTGGAAATTAAACACTTATATGACCTACAAGGATATTAGGAAGCATTTCTTTAACATAAGTGATAAACAAGTGGAATGTGCTGAACAGTGACACCGTGGAAGTGAACTCCATATAGGGGTTTCAAAAACAAATATAATAAGGGTCAATCACACCAGTCTGTCAAAAGTTTCTTAGATCCATGAGTCAGTGTTCTACTTCCTCTAAAATATTTCATACCTCTGAAATCTGTTTCAAACAAATTACTCATTCATTTCACATACAATGAATTTGTAAATAATTAACATTTCTTTTTATTTCTTGAAGTAAAACTGCTGTACACTCTATAACTTGTTTAATACTTAAATAGTTATATACTAATATTTTTACTTACATCAGCATGAAGAGCCAGCTGTCGCACCAGGATAGGAAGATTAGTATCTGAAACTAGCCTGGGATTACCTCCTCCTCCAACAAACTCCATCAGCTCTGGCCGGCACAAAAGGCCAACACTATTAGTGGAGTGGTCTGCAGGAACTATTTCTACAATTGTGTGGTTGAACTGACCCTGTTCAAGAAAAAGAACTATATAACAAACAAGATTTGCTTGTAATTCTCCATGCTACATTATAAGGTTGCATGTATCTTTCCCATTCACATTCTTGACATAGGATCTTAACACTTTAGTAGTCGATAACATACATGCAAGTGTAGTAGGTGCAATTAGCTAAATGCGTGAAAGAGTGTATAAAACATAGCAACCAAGAGTGAATAAAGGAAAGACCAAGGTCAAGTTACTATACCTTGGTCTTTCCTTTATTCAGCATAGAGAAAAACTCTTATTTTGATTAAGAGTATGAAGGAAGTTAATGTATTTAAATATACATCTTAAGTGGGTGCAATTTTCTCCATGGGTTGCAATCTGTTGTGAACACTCTGTAGTTCTCCTTCACGTAGCAGTTTGTTTCTAATTTAGGAAGCCTGGTTCAATCCAGGCCGAAGGGATGATGACCCTCGGAGGAATTAACAAATGTAACGTGTGTACTAATAAGGAAGAGGGTGGAGATAATGGCAAGTTGTGCTTAAGATCAACAATTGTTGTAAATTTTATATAGGAAATAAAAACAATGCAAATATGCTCATCCCTCCTTTAGAGTAGAGGTACTGTACTTCCCACCTCCAGGACTACAGTCCAGCTAACCGGTTTCCCTAAATCCCTTTATACATTACCATGCTCACACTCCAACAGCACCTCAAGTCATAACCACATGTCTCCACTCACTCCTATCTAACACACTCACACATGCTTGCTGGATGTCTAAGCCCCTTGAACACAACCTCTTTACCCCTTCCCTCCAACCTTTCCTAGGATGACCCCTACCCCACCTTCCCTTCACTACAGATTTTTATGCCCTCCAAGTCATCCAATTTTGTTCCATCTTATCTGAATGTCTAAACTACCTCAACAACCCCTCTTCAGCTCATAGTCCCAAAAACCATTCGCCTCCACTCCTAACACATTCACACACGCCTGGTCTCAATAACATCTACAATATCCTTATTTGTGTTTTGATACTCTAATACAATATAATAAAGTGCTTACCTTTATGGTGTTGATATTGTAAGGAAGACCACTCTCATTATAAACAATTGTAACATAATTATTGCCGATGTGACGTTTCTTTCCATTACAGTTAGGGTCTGATTCCTTAGTTGGCATCAGTGTTGCAACATGAAAAACAACCTGTACAAAATAATTGGCATAAGATAATATTCTAAACTATTTCAGGCTAAGAAAAATTATTCAAAACATATCCTTCAATAGAATATTAGCTGTTTAATCCTATATAGTAAAAATAAAGAAAAATAAATAAAGCACAATCAGCCAACATGTAATACAAGTTATTTTAATACAAATTTGTTTCTGCATACTATGCAGATTGTGTTTTACAGAAATGCTGTATAACCCATAATAGCCATACAACATACCTGAAGGATCATACAGCAAGAAAATGTACAGTGGACCCCCGGTGTTCGTCCTGCTCGAAACTCGCCCTTTTATGTAAGTGTATTTTTTTAAATGCTTTTATAAGTGTTTTTTTGGGGGTCTAAAAGGACTAGTCTACTTTACATTATTCCTTATGGGAATAAATTCGTTTCGTAATGGCACTTGAACAGCATTCTGGAACGAAAAAATAACGAAAACCGGGGATCCACTGTAGTGTAATCGAAATTGATCCAAAGGAAGCTATACAGAATTCTTTGCATCAAGAGCAATTTACCAGAATCAAAGCAATCCTCCTTTTCCCTTGAAGAGAATTTTTAATTTTTTTTTCAACACGCCAACCATCTCCCACCAAGGCAGGTGACCCAAAAAAGAAAGAAACACTTTCACCAACATTCACATATAATCACTGTCTTTGCAAAGGTGCCCAGACATGACAGTTTAGATGTCACTCCAAACAACCAATATTCCAACCCCCTCCTTTAAAGTGCAGGCATTGCACTTCACACCTCCAGGACTCAAGTCCAGGTAACTGGTTTTCCTGAATTTCCTTAAGTTGAATGGAAATATACAGTTGAATAACCTTAATCACTGTCGAGTTGGGGGTTGAGTGACAATATACATTCCAAGCCCCCATATTAATGACTAGGTCTTAAAGGCAAAGTAAAAAGGTTAGAAAATGACTGGTATATACACATTAATTACAACACCTTATGCCAAATTGTATAAACCGTAGTATATTTGACTATTTAAATTTTATTCTATTGTATGACAACTATTCTTTGCTAACACTATTTTGTCCTCTTAACCCTTTCAGTGACCATCATGTAGAACTGACTTTTGTGCACTTTATAGGGTAGTTGTAATAGTTGAATGGGCAGTTTCTTGTACTCAATCAACAGAATGGAATGCACAATAATTTAATAGCTAAGAATTAAGTCAAATAGAGCAATGAAAATGACATAAAAGAGGACTCAAAGTGGGCAAAATCGCAGCTGCGTAAATTGCGCCTAGACCATTAACTTTGTGCCTGTGTAATTCTGTAAGCTTTCCATCAAATTTTGTCCTTTTGGTGTCAATTCTTTCAGAGAGAATATTCTCTGCCATTTCAAAGGAATTTTTTTTTTTAAGTGGACACAGAGCAATATTAATTTCAGGGATCTGGCCATCTCCCACCAAGGCAGAGGTGACTAAAGAAAAAAAGAAATTCATTTACCATCATTCACTGAATACATCTCAGGAGACAAAAATTATAATACTGCAAAAGAAGACTATGAGAAACAAACCTGCATAACATCATCATGCCATACATGAACCAGCTGGCCATCATTACCCTTGGTGTCTAGACCACCAAGGAACACTTCCTCTTGTGATACAGAACTCAACTCAAGTACTGAACCTAAACCCTGTAATTATAAATGCTATTATTACCCTAATTATATATATACACATATACATAAAAATGCATACACCATGAATCAATATTATTAATAATAAAGATGTTATTAAAAAAATACTGCAATAATAAATGTTATTATTACCATAACTCATTATAATGTACGCACATAAAAAAGTATACAAAAGAAAACAGTATGACCAGGACAAGGGGGCACTAATGGAAACAAAATAAATTAGAGAGATGTATGGAAACAAAATAAGAGATGTAGTATACGGAAAAACTTAACATGAGGGTGGCAAGCAAATGGAATGAATGCACTAAGAGATAAAAGACATTTATCATGAGGAGGGTAGTGAGTGATTAATTTGTTCCAAAAAGTCTGACGAAAACCGAATTGTATGAAAACTGAAGCAATACGTATTTCCCATAAGAAATAATGTAAATCCAATTAATCCGTTCCAGACACCCAAAAATATTAACAAAAAATATATTTTATAGAGAATAACTGTCAGGTGGAATACTTCAAGGGAGGAGGTAGAAAAGGGAAACTGAGGCAGGAATTCAAGAGTAAATATGACAAAGCCGCTCACTACCTGGAACTTGATCTCTAAACACAGACATGGGAATACACATTAGAGTGCCTGCACTCTAAAGAAGGGGTCCCCATATTTGAAGTTTGAAGGGGCATCTGAATTGTAGTATATACGCACCTTTGGCAAGACAGTGATAGAGTGAGTGACGGTGAAAGTGTTTCTTCCAGGTCACCCTACCTTAGTGGGAAAACTGCCAGTGAGAAAAAAAAAAAATAATAATTTTTAACATGTCGGCCATTTCCCACCTAGGCAGGACGACCCAAAAATAAAGAAAAACCCAAAAAGATATTATTATTATTAATAATAACCAACATTAATAATTTATTATTATTACATTATTATTAACACATTGGCAGTTTCCCACAAAGGCAGGGTGGCCCAAAAAAGAAAAACTTTCATCATCATTCACTCCATCACTGTCTTGCCAGAGGCATGCTTACACTACAGTTATAAAACTGCAACATTTAACATCCCTCCTTCAGAGTGCAGGCACTGTACTTCCCATCTCCAGGACTCAAGTCCGGCCTGCCGGTTTCCCTGAATCCCTTCATAAATGTTACTTTGCTTCCACTCCAACAGCACTTCAAGTATTAAAAACCATTTGTCTCCATTCACTCCTATCAAATACGCTCATGCATGATTGCTTTACCCCCTCCCTCCAACCTTTCCTAGGCCGACCCCTACCCCACCTTCCCTCCACTACAGATTTATACACTCTCAAAGTCATTCTACTTTGTTCTATCCTCTCTACATGTCCAAACCACCTCAACAACCCCTCCTCAGCCCTCTGGATAATAGTCTTGGTAATCCCGCACCTCCTCCTAATTTTCACACTACGAATTCGCTGCATTATATTCACACCACACATTGATCTCAGACATGACATCTCCATTGCCTCCAGCCTTCTCTTTGTTGCAACATTCACCACCCATGCTTCACACCCATATAAGAGTGTTGGTATACCTATACTCTCATACATTCCCCTCTTTGTCTCCACAGATTCCTAAGTGCACCACTCACCCTTTTACCCTCATCAATTCTATGATTCACCTCATCCTTCACAGACCCATCTGCTGACATGTCCACTCCTAAATATCTGAATACATTCACCTCCTCCATACTCTCTCCCTCCAATCTGATATCCAATCTTTCATCACCTAATCTTTTTGTTATCCTCATCACCTTACTCTTTCCTATATTCACTTTCAATTTCCTTCTTTTACATACCCTACCAAATTCATCCACCAACCTCTGCAACTTCTCTTCAGAATCTCCCAAAAGCACAGTGTCATCAGCAAAAAGCAGCTGTGACAACTCCCACTTTGTGTTAGATTCTTTATCTTTTAACCCCACACCTCTTGCCAACACCCGTGCATTCACTTCTCTTACAACCCCATCTATAAATATATTGAACAGCCATGGTGACATCACACATCCTTGTCTAAGGCCTACTTTTAGTGGGAAATAATCTCCCTCTCTCCTTCATACTCTAACCTCAGCCTCACTATCCTCGTATAAACTCTTCACTGCTTTCAGTAACCTACCTCCTATTCCATACACCTGCAATATCTGCCACATTGCTCCCCTATCCACCCTGCCATATGCCTTTTCCAAATCCATAAATGCCACAAAAACCTCTTTACCCTTATCTAAATACTGTTCAGCTCTATGTTTCATTGTAAACACTTGGTCTACACACCCCCTACCTTTCTTAAAACCTCCTTGTTCATCTGCTATTCTACTCTCCATCTTGCTCTTAATTCTTTCAATAATAACTCTACCATACACTTTACCAGGTATACTCAACAGACTTATTCCCCTATATTTTTTGCACTCTCTTTTGTCCCCTTTGCCTTTATACAAAGGAACTATGCATGCTCTCTGCCAATCCCTAGATACCTTACCCTCTTCCATACATTTATTAAATAATAGCACCAACCACTCCAAAATTATATCACCACCTGCTTTTAACATTTCTATCTTTATCCCATCAATCTCAGCTCTCTTACCCCCTTTTATTTTACCCACTGCCCCATGAAATTCCCCCACACTCACAACTAGCTCTTCCTCACTCCTACAAGATGTTATTCCTCTTTGCCCTATACACGAAATCACAGCTTCCCTATCTTCATCAACACTTAACAATTCCTCAAAATATTCCCTCCATCTTCCTGATACCTCTAACTCTCCATTAACTTTCCTCTCCTATTTTTAACTGTCAAATCCATTCGTTCCCTAGGCTTCCTCAACTTATTAATCTCGCCCACTCTCTCATTTGCTCTCTTTTTACATTGCTTCACCACTCTCTTAACCTCTCTTTTTTCTCTGCATATACTCTTCCCTCCTTGAATCACTTCTACTATGTAAAAACCTCTCATATGCTAACTTTTTCTCCCTTACTACTCTTTACATCATCATTCCACCAATCGCTCTTCTTCCCTCCCACACCCACTTTCCTATAACCACAAACTTCTGCTGAACACTCTAACACTACATTCTTAAACCTACACCATACATTTTCAACCCCGTTGCCTATACTCTCACTAGCCCATCTATCCTCCAATAGTTGTTTATATCTTACCCTAACTGCCTCCTCTTTTAGTTTATAAACCTTCACCTCTATCTTACTTGTTGCTTCTATTTTCCTTGTATCCCATCTACTTTTTACTCTCACTGTAGCTACAACTAAAAAGTGATCTGATATATCTGTGGCCCCTCTATAAACATGTACATCCTGAAGTCTACTCAACAGTCTTTTATCTGCCAATACATAGTCCAACAAACTACTGTTATTACGCCTAACATCATACTATCTTGTATACTTATTTATCCTCTTTTTCTTAAAATATGTATTCCCTATAACTAAACCCCTTTCTATACAAAGTTCAATTAAAGGGCTCTCTTTATCATTTACACCTGGCACCCCAAACTTACCTACCACACCCTCTCTAAATGTTTCTCCTACTTTAGCATTTAGGTCCCCTACCACAATTACCCTCTCACTTGGTTCAAAAGTTCCTATACATTCGCTTAACATCTCCCAAAATCTCTCTCTCTCCTCTACACTCCTCTCTTCTCCAGGTGCATACACGCTTATTATGACCCACTTTTCACATCCGACCCTTATTTTGATCCACATAATCCTTGAATTTATACATTTATATTCCCTCTTCTCCTTCCATAACTGATCTTTCAACATTATTGCTACCCCCTTCCTTAGCTCCAACTCTCTCAGATACTCCTGACTTAATCCCATTTATTTCTACCCACTGAAATTCGTCTACCCCCTTCAGCTTTGTTTCGCTTAGGGCCAGGACATCCAACTTCTTTTCATTCATAACATCAGCAATCATCTCTTTCTTATCATCTGCACTACATCCACGCACATTCAAGCATCCCAGTTTTAGTAATATTATTATTCTTTCTTTCTTTCAACACGTCGGCCGTCTCCCACCGAGGCAGGGTGGCCCAAAAGGAAAAATGAAAGTTTCTCCTTTTACATTTAGTAATATATACAGGAGAAGGGGTTACTAGCCCCTTGCTCCCGGCATTTTAGTCGCCTCTTACGACACGCATGGCTTACGGAGGAAGAATTCTGCTCCACTTCCCCATGGATATTATTATTATTATTATTATTACTAATTTTTTATTATTAACATACTGGCGGTCTTCCACCAAGGCAATATGACCCGAAAAAAAAGAAACAATTTTACCATCACTCACTCATTTTACCATAGGTGCACCAACATTATAGCTCAGGTGACGCTCCGAACCACAATATCCTCACTCCTACTCTGGAGCACAGGCATTGTACTTGCCACTTCCAGGACTAAATCCGGCTAATTGGTTTCCCCTGAATCCTTTCATAAATGTTACCGTGCTCACACTCCAACCACTTGTTGATTCATAAAAACCATTTTCCTCCACTCATTCCTAACACACACACACACACACACACCTGTTGGATATCCAAGCCTCTTACATACAAAACCTTTTACCTTCCCCCTCCAACCTTTCTTAGGGTGACCTGTACCCCATCTTCTTCCCACTAAAGATTTACACAGTTTTGCATCATCCTTTCTTAAATGTCCAAACCACCTCAACAACCTCTCCTCTGCCCTCTGGATTATACTTTTAGTAACCATGCCCCCTCATTCTTATCTCCAAACTATGAATTTTCTGCTTAAAATTTACACCACATATTGCCCTCAGACATATCTCTGCTGCCTCTAGCCTACTCCACACAGCAGCATTCAGAACCCATGCTTCACACCCATACAAGAATTTTGGTACCACTAGACACTCCTACATTTTCCTTATTGCCTCCATGGATAATACTCTGTCTCCAAAAATGCCTCAATGCACGACCCACATGTTTGCCCTCATCAGTTCTATGGTTCACCTCATCTTTCACAGACCCGTCTGCCGACAAGTCATACAACACCTAGGAAATTAGAGGTAATCATGTTTGATCCATGGAATGAAAAGGCATTGTTTATTCCTTAGATCAAGAGCCCTTCAGCATCAATACACTGTCCTTACACAAATAACCCACACATACGATTATTTGTGTATTGTTCCAGTCACGGTATTGTGCCTTTTTGTTATTTACACTGACCTTAATCAATGGGATGGGAGGAAGAGAGCATATATAAAACCACTTGCATACATTTTTTTTTTCAAAGACATTACCTGAAGAAAAAGTGCATAACGCAGAGAACCAAAGGGATTCCTTAAGATTTCCTTCTCTGTAGTCTGGTTTTGACCAACATACAATACCCCTATTTTGTGAGTTTCTTGAGGTCTCATAAGGTCAAGTACTCTCATTGCCCGCTGTATTTCAGGTTGATAAGTTGGAAGTAAGAGTGGCGAGGACTTGTCTACTACAAAAGTTCCTTCATAGTAGAGCTGAAGGAACACAAAGCTGCCAAGAAAAAGAAAATATTAATTTACATATGAAGCAATACTCAATCAAGATACTATACTCAAAATACTTCATCATTATGTTGCCTTATGATATACAATAAAGCACTATCTACTCTAGAAACGAAGTTTCTGACATACAAAAGTGTTTGAAAATTATAATATTGATGGAGGCTTTAAGTAATTGTGATCTTGCGTAGATACTGCATACTAAGTGATCATATTAAAACATTTTAAAGTACTATATGTTGCAGCTTTATTTGGCTTCGATATCTTTAGCGTGTCCTTGTGGCGCTGTGTATAAAAAAATGCACTGGAGTGTAGATATCACAGCGTATCACAGGAGTGGAGATGCCTTACAATACTAACTGATCATATATTAAGGACTGCCATCATCTTCCTCCTCCCTCTGACTGTGACAATATATATACGCTTGTATTTTTACATACAGCATCTACCATCAACATGATCAAGCTCATTTTAATTGGAATAGTATATAAAAAAAAAATTTCTTTTAACCCTTTAACTGTCTAAACATTGATCTATGTATTACTACTAGCACTGAATATTTTGGAAAAAAAAAAAAAAAAAGTAAACAAAGAGGGCAATTTTCTGTGAGTAGTAAGACCAAAAAAAAATATTTTAGGGCCAGTACAGTGGTACCTCGAGTTACGATGGTCCCCAAAATCGCCCTTTTATGTAAGTTTATTTTTTTAAATGCTTTTGTAGGTATATTTTTGGGGGTGTAAAAGGACTAGTCTATTTTACATTATTCCTTATGGGGATAAATTCGTTTGGTAATGGCACTTGAACAGCATTCTCGAACGAAAAAATATCGTAACTCGAGGTACCACTGTACTTATCGAGATGTAAGGCGGCAAAGTTAGCACTGGATGCTCATGTGATGGTAACAAGTTCTGCCGCTTGCAGAAATGTTGTCAATGTACCTTTTTTCCTCTTTCTTTTAATTTACATAAAAATTATATTTTGATAATTACAATTTATAGTAGTTCTTGTTATTTTATAGCCAATCTTAGTTTCGACAATAATATTAGGTACAAAAATAGTAATCAGTCACAAACACGCTTGACAGGTGAACGTGTTCACCTGCCTTGGTCACATACCATTGTCTAAAAATGTATAAAAATTAATTATAGGCTCCAGCAATGCTTTTAGAAGTGATGGAGTATATGAAACTCCTAGAAGCATGGTGTCACACAAGCATGTTTGTCATTCTGCGCTGCTGACAGTGCAGTCACTCAATATTGCTGATCGTGCACTGTTCCCAGTGAACCTTAGCATGTGTGTTTTTATTTGTTCTTACTGTTCCACACACACACAAACATGTCTGTCTGTCTCTCTCTCTGAGAGAAAGTCGCTCATGAACCAAAAGATATTACACGTTACAGAATCGTCACATCTGAACAAGTGGAAAGATACAACTGTGGCCGAAATGTATATTACTTGCCAGTCATGCTTATGCCTCATATTTACATGCAGAGTATAGCACTTTGTCTGGCTTTTTTGGGTTATCCTAGATAATTTACACTATGTATGGTAACTGTAGTTGTGTGTACCTGTGCCTAAATAAACTTACTTAGTCCTTGATTCTGGTTCATGAGTAGCTCTCTCTGAGACAGAGAAGAGAGAGAGAGAGAGAGAGAGAGAGAGAGAGAGAGAGAGCTAGCCAGCCAGGCAGCCAGCAAGAGCCATGTAGCCAGCTAAAGTCAGCCAGCCAGCTAGCTACCTAGCCAAACATGTATTACACATGTTGCAGAATCCTCTCTCTCTCTCTCTCTCTCTCTCTACTTAGGGCATAGGTGATAGGACATTCTGGCAGGATGACACTACCAGCTGCATCAAAATTGAAAGGATGTGGCACAAATGTTGCACATGGGTTATTATCTAGGTTTCTGATATTTTCTCAATCACTTGTGGCCACATCCATCTGAAAGCCACTAAACTCAGTATCAACATCACTTTCCTCCTAAAAGGAGTGTGTTAATACGACATGGCATTAGTTAATTCCCTGGGGTTTGCCACACTGTTTGCTCTAGTTGGCACTCATTTAAACTATGGTACTAAGTGGTCCCAGATTTTTTTTAATACTGCACACACTGAATGTTAAGACCCATTCTATATTGCCTAGGCCTATCAGGCCTCTGGTGCCAAATTTGAAGGCAGGAAAAATAAAACACTGATCAATGTTATGAGGGCTACCAATAAACGTAGATCAACAGTATGACAGTTAGAGGGTTAACATGCTGGCCGTTGCCCACTGAGGCAAGATGACCCAAAAAAGAAACGCATTCACCATCATTCACATTATCCTGTCTTGCCAGAGGAGCACAGATACAACAGTTCAGATGTCACTCCAAATAGCAAATATCCCCACCCCTCCTATGGAGTGCAGACAATGCACTTCCCCCCCTCCCCAGGACTCAAGTCCAGCTAACCAGTTTCCCTGAATCCTTTCACAAAATATGTTGCTCACACTAACAGCACATCAGGTGCCAAAAACCATTTGTCTCCACTCACTCCTAACACAATCACACAATGTATCAAGTTCATATAAATGACTTGTGTCAGAAGGAATAAAAACTATATCAACGTATTTTCAGATGGGGCAAATCCTGACAACAAAGATTTTAATAAATGTATAAATGAAACAAATGAATGATGTAAATAAGAGTTTTCAAGTATACAGTAATATGCAATGGAAATTGGAAAAGGCAGTAACACAGCATACAAAGAGTACAGATTGCACAAAAAAAAAAAAAGAGAAAGGGAGAGAGAGAGAGAGAGAGAGAGAGTGCTGAAGACCCAAAGAGTTGTGATGTCAAAAATATTGGCAGGTGGCAGATTTGATGGTACAAAAAATTGTGTGTACTAGTTTAAAGGTTAAATTGAAGGTTTACTGCACTGTGAGGTGAAATAATGAAATGAGAGAAATAACAAAAGATTATTTTCATGGAGAAATTGGCAAAATAAAGCAGAAGCTGTGTGAGGCACCCTGATTAAAAAAAATAGTATTAAGTAAAGGAGCCAATATTTTACATTCGAAAGAACAAAAAGACAATACCATGACTGGAACAATACACAAATAACCAGCACATAAAAGAAAGAATCTTATGACGATGTTTCGGTCTGACTTGTCAGTGGTCAAAGTCAGATTGAAACGTCATCACAAGCTTCTCTCTCCTATGTGCATGTTATTTGTGTATTTTATAGTGGATTTTTTTTAACATGCTGGCTATCTCCCCCAAAAAAAAAAAAAAATCACCATCATTCACATTATCACTGTCTTTCCAGAGGCACAAATACAAAAGCTTAGATGTCACTCTAAACAGCAAATATCCCCACCCCTCCTTTAGAGTGCAGACACTGTACTTCCCACCCCAGGACTCAAGTCTGGCTAACCAGTTTCCTAAATAACTTCACAAAATATTACCCTAATATATACCTTGGTGTGACACCTCCTTTAGCTTCTTTACTAGCATTCCTTTTTCTAGATGAAGCTGCTGCTCTTCCATGCATTTTACGTGAGGCAGGATTCATGTCAGAGATAGTATGTCCTCTGTCTCTTCGCATGGGTCGGGGTGAGCTGTCATCTACCCCATCAGTATTTGAGGCACCCACAATACCAGTGCTTGAGGAGATGCTGCTACTGCTTCCACTATTTTTCTGCAAATAAGGAAAATCCTTTTAATAATTATAACCAGAAGCACTCTACTGTCAACAATAAAGCAGAGTTAAAAATTGTATACACCCATCATCTCGTTGGGATGGTGTGTTAAATATATCAGTGGTTAGCAGTACAGAAAAGAACGTATAATAAATGTGGGAAGGCAAATGTCAACAGAACGGAAGTCAAGAAATTTAGAAGAGTACTCTTGCAAATGTCCACATTTGTTTCCTTGAAACCATACAAGTCATGGATTCACCAAGCCAGCTTTCTACACATGCTGTTCAGTGGGAGTCATTCCAAAAATAAGTACAAGTAGTGTTGCTAATGACATTAATCATGCAACCTTGCCAAAATTCCCTTATTGTTAATTTACCTTCAGTCTTACTTTAATAATAATAATAATAATAATAATACTTTATTGTGACATGGTACAATGATACATGGTAGACAAGATATATTTCTTAATGAGATGTACATGCCAAAAGCCCCTAATATGCTGTGCATTGCGGGCATTCTTAAGACTACTTTATTCTAGACTACATGGTAAAAAGTTATGGTTGACAATTTATAAAATAAGTATAATTGCATATCTAAGTTATAAAGTTTGAATATAAGTTGAACATATCAATTAATTGCAGCAATGCAACTAATTGAGTGAGATAACAATTTAAAACAATTAGCTGCATTGCAGTTACAGTTTACGTGGTCATTATAATGTAAATGTTAGGTAATAGTTAGCTTAGTATGTATTATTCGTAACAGGTTTTTACATTTAAGTGATTAGTCAGGTTTTTACATTAAGTGATTATTCTACTTTGTTGAGAATGTTTGATATTGAGCATTTAGCTTTGGGTGAGAAGGTGATTTTTTAGCATCGTTTTGAATTGGGGTACAGGCAGGGTTTCTTTGGCAATGACAGGTAATGAATTCCAAATTTTCATGCCTTTTATATGCATTGAGTTTTTACATAGTGTTAGATGGACACGGGGAACATCGAGGAGTGATCTGTGTCTAGTGTTATGGTCATGTGTCCTGTTAAAATTGGTAAGGAGAAGTTTGAGTGGTGGGTTAATATTTGCATAGAGTGTTCTATGTATGTAATAGGCACAGTAAAAAGTATGGATGTCTTGTATGGTGAGTAAGTTTAGGTTTTGAATATTGGTGGAGTATGTTGTCTGGAGTGTGAATTTGTTATCATTCTAACTGCTGCCTTTTGTTGTGTTATTAGTGGTCTGAGATGAGTTATTGATGTAGAGCCCCATGCGCAGATTCCATAGGTGAGGTAGGGGTAAATGAGTGAGTGATATAGGGTAAGGAGAGCTGGTTGTGGAACACAGTACCGTATCTTGGATAGTATTCCCACGGTCTTTGAGACTTTCTTGGAAATTTGTTGTATATGTGTCTGAAATTTGAGGCCACTGTCAAGATGGATTCCTAAGAATTGTCCCTCTGTGAGTTTTGCGATAGGGGACCCGTTTATCATTATGTTAAGTGGTGCGTTTGTAGCTCTGTTCCCAAACTGGATAAAATAGGTTTTATCAATATTGAGAGTAAGTTTGTTGGTCATCATCCAGGTAGATATTATCTGTTGAGTTGGATGAATGTTTTTTGTAAATGGTATGTCTTATGAATAAACAGAAGAATAAACAGGGATTCAAACCATGTCCTGGATGGTAGTAGATCCAACACCACTACCATTTAGGACCATGGTTCAAATCTCCATCCATTCTCCTGTTCATTCATTGACAGTCATCTATTATGAGTTATCTTGAATTCAATAAACCTTATATGTAGCTCTACTGCACTGATTCAATGGCTGAATACATAGTGCAAAGTTCTTCAAAAGAATTTTAATACAGTACTGATATTATCCAATAAGATCAAAGCTTTGTAAGTAATCTTTTTCTTGGCACAGTTATGCTTTAACAACTGAGAGAAAGACAGTCAGGCTAATCATGAAGCAGGGATCTTCTTTTCTTTGTTCCTTTGTGAGTCCCTTGGGGATGTGTGCTAGAGGATGGAGTTACCTGCTTCTCTATCCCCTTGTGATGTAATTTACCATTACTACTACAATTCTTACTAATTCCATTACCACTACTTCTGCTACAATTATTATTACGTACTATTCTATTACTACTATTACTATTACAATGGCTATTGCTACTACTACTACTACTGTTATTACTACTACTACTACTACCACTTCCTTCTTTCTCCTTCCTCTTCTTGACCTGCATTCTATATTCTCTGCTTTTTCTTGCTCAGTTGTGACTTGATAATGGTTCAATGGGACCTAAATCTCTTCTAACGTTGCCTCTCAAAGTGCAGATTATTTGTGAATTGATCCAGCCACAGTATTGTGACTTATTCTTCATGAAGCAGACTCATGGCCTTATTGTAGGAGAGCAGACCTCATAGTCCACAGCATTTCAGAACTTTAAACTTATAAGGCTTCAATCTTCAACTGCATTGCCAATTAAAATTTTTAACATAAAGACAATCTTCCCACTATTTGTGAAAAAAAAGCTGCTGCTGAGCTCTTAGTTAAGTTAACCCCAGGAAAAGGAGTGGCCACCATGCTAGGAAAGACAAATTCTTCCTTTCCAAACCCCACCACTAATAAAATATTACTGTACTACGTATAACAACCTATGTAAACTTCATTTAATGAATTTAAACCATTTATAAATGGTTTGGTAATACAGTCAACCCCCGGTTAATGATATTAATCAGTTCCAGAGGGCTTATCGGTAACCGAAAATATCGTAATCCGATTCTATTTTCCCCATAAGAAATAATGGAAATAAAGTTAATCCGTTCCAGACACCCAAAAGTATTAAAATAAAATATTTTTTTACAACATATTACGGCCCCCTATCTAACACGGCTGTTAGGTAGTATACCTGCCTGCCGGCAGTCACTGGTGACATCATCAAACGTGATGTTTGACTGCCGAGCCGGCTGGACCGACAGTGTCTACCAGACTCTCATATTGAGTGTCAACCAGACTCACCACTGGAGAGTTCACTAGACTCTCCCCTGCACTGAGTGTGCTCCAGACTTCTGGTGATAGGACCTGTTTTACACCAAACACCTGGTGACAGGACCTGCTGACTCTCATAGACTGGCTTGAGTGTGTGTTCCTCCCAAGGGGGCTACCATAGCTACATACATTCTTCCTTCGGGGGGAAGGGGAGGTAGACTCTCACGACGTATCTTCTGAGAGTATTCACCAGGCTACCTCACGGCGTACATTGATTCGGACACCCGTCTGCGACTTCTAACTCAGGGATTTGTGCGTCTCTGAGATGCGACGGACAGAAGTCCGGGTGTGTTACACCTGGTAGGCGTGTCAGGCGACACGGACTAGCCAGGGTGTGTTGTACCCTGTGAGCCTTGTTGAAAAGTCAGTGTGAACCCGGTGTTGTCAGGTGATTGTGACGGTGGCACGACACAAGGAGATAGTAGTGTGATTTTGTGTTTGTGATAGATGACGTGGTGCAAAGGCTTCCCTAGAGATTAAGTTCATGATACAGGGGGCGTGCCATGTGGCACAGAGAAGGTGTCGTGTGACACAGTGAAGGTGTCTTTTATGGTACAGGAACGGGTGTCGTGGAACCCCGTAGGCATGCCATAAGACAGAGATAAGGGTGTCTGAGGACACGGTGGAGAAGGCGTATCATGACTAGAGGATTGGTAGTGTCCTGTGTGACACGATGATAGCAGCGACGTCTGACACTGCACTGAATTTTATGATTGTTTTACTTGTGATGTTTTACTAAGTTTTAAAAGTTGTTATAAATGTGTATATTAAAGCTATATGTTTTTACACAGATTATATGTTATACAGATTTATGTTTTTATATTAATAATAATATATGTATTATAATAAATATATGAAATCTGAGAGTTTATTAGTTATCCCGAACAGTCTCTGTATTACAAATGAGTTTTTTTGTAATACAACATAAGACATGCAATTGCACACAAGTTTATGAGAAATAAAGAAATAATAGTACAATAACATGTAACTTACATTTATTGAAGAGTTGTTGATGTGTGGAAGACGGGAGGAGGGGAGAGGATGGAGTAGTAATGCTAGTGTTTGGAAGGGGAATCCTCTTTCATTAACACTGCAGGTACCAAGTTCTTTTCTGGGGTTACTGGCCTTTTTCTTTTAATGCTACACTCCCTGCATGCCTGCTACACTCCCTGCATGCCTGCTACACTCCCTGCATGCCTGCTACACTCCCTGCATGCCTGCTACACTCCCTGCATGCCTGCTACACTCCCTGCATGCCTGCTACACTCCCGCATGCCTGCACACTCCCTGCATGCCAGCACTCCCTGCATGCCTGCTACACTCCCTGCATGCCTGCTACACTCCCTGCATGCCTGCTACACTCCCTGCATGCCTGCTACACTCCCTGCATGCCTGCTACACTCCCTGCATGCCTGCTACCTCTCCTGCATGCCTGCTACACTCCCTGCATGCCTGCTACACTCCCTGCATGCCTGCTACACTCCTGCATGCCTGCTACACTCCCTGCATGCCTGCTACACTCCCTGCATGCCTGCTACACTCCCTGCATGCCTGCTACACTCCTGCATGCCTGCTACACTCCCTGCATGCCTGCTACACTCCCTGCATGCCTGCTACACTCCCTGCATGCCTGCTACACTCCCTGCATGCCTGCTACACTCCCTGCATGCCTGCTACACTCCCTGCATGCCTGCTACACTCCCTGCATGCCTGCTACACTCCCTGCATGCCTGCTACACTCCCTGCATGCCTGCTACACTCCCTGCATGCCTGCTACACTCCCTGCATGCCTGCTACACTCCCTGCATGCCTGCTACACTCCCTGCATGCCTGCTACACTCCCTGCATGCCTGCTACACTCCCTGCATGCCTGCTACACCCATCCCTCTCACTCCTGCATGCCTGCTACACTCCCTGCATGCCTGCTACACTCCCTGCATGCCTGCTACACTCCCTGCATGCCTGCTACACTCCCTGCATGCCTGCTACACTCCCTGCATGCCTGCTACACTCCCTGCATGCCTGCTACACTCCCTGCATGCCTGCTACACTCCCTGCATGCCTGCTACACTCCCTGCATCCCTGCTACACTCCCTGCATCCTTCCTTCACTCTTTACCACAGACTTGGCACTAGGAGCTTTCTTGGGGCCCATGGTGGCTTATTTAGCAGTTTCAAGTACTAAAAACAGTGGAATAATGACAATATACTGGTATGAATGTGTGGGTGGCGTGGGTGGTGGTCGTTCTCGCTTGTAAACACTAGCACACTGACGCTCCCTGGAGTGCCCGCCCAGCTGGGCCACGCGTACGCGTCCGGGACGAATATCGTAGTCCGAGCAGATCATCGTAAACTGAGCCAATAATTTGACGGAAAAATGTATCGCTAACCGATTTTATGGTTATCCGACGCCATCGTTAACCGGGGGTTGACTGTATAAAAATACATACCTATATAATACGGACGTAGGTTGACCTGACAAAAAGAAAACTTTTCCAGTGTTACTCATTCAATTACTGTCTTGCCAGAAGGGTGCTGACATCACAGTTCAGATGACCCTTCAAACCTCAACATCTCCTACCACTCCTTCAGAATGCAGGTACTGTATTTTGCACTACCAGGACTCAAGTGTGGCTAACCAGTTTCCCTGGCAAGACAGCAACTGAATGAATGATGGTGAATGTGTTTCCTCTTTTCTGGGTCACCATACCTTGGTGGGAGATAGCTGGTTTGTTTAAAAAATCTATTGCCACAGGTTCAATTTATCCTGCCCTAATCAATCTCTTAAATCTTTTATTCAGAAACACAATACACAAAATAAATGCCTCATTCAAAAATGTCTTTGCTAACCAGTACCAATAATTAAGTTAAACACAAGAAGACTGTACTGTTTGGTAGGCAGAGGTGTGGCGCACTCGGGCAGACTGGACAGGTGGTGGAGATGTTGACCCAATACTGCTTCCTCCAGTCATGAATTCAAACCTGCCAGAAAGAATTTCTTTTTTTTTTAAACTTGCTGCCATTCCACAGTAAATGGAGGGTGTATAAATCTGTAGTGGAGGGGCGGAGGGGTAGGGGTCATCCTAGAAAAGGATGGAGGGAAAAAGTAAAAGAGGTTTTGTGTGCAAGGGGCTTGGACATACAGTAGGCATGTGTGAGGGTGTTAGATAGGAGTGAATGGAGACAAATGGTTTTTGGGACTTGACGAGCTCTTGGAGTGTGAGAAGGGTAATATTTTGTGAAGGGATTCAGGGAAACCAGTTAGCTGAACTTGAGTCCTGGAGGTGGGAAGTACAATGTTTGTACTTTAAAGGAGGGGTCTGGGATATTGACTGTTTGGCATGATATTTGAACTGTCATATCTGGGTGCCTCTGCAAAGACAGTGATTATGTGTGAATGATGGTGAAAATGTTTAATGGTGAAAGTGTTTCTTCCTTTTTGGGTCACCCTGCCTTGGTGGGAGATGACCAATGTGCTGAAAAAAAAAAAATCAAATGCTTATCAATACAGCCTCTCTTCACTTAGTGACGTAATCTTTACCAACAACTCGGACTTACGACGGGCTCTCTGACCAATATGCATACCTTAATAATGTATATTACTGTATAAACATTTATAAATATACTAAAAATGTTATAAATGGTGCAAAGGCTGACACAAACCCACTACCATTATACTATACTCCTTGCTTAGCAACAAATTTGTTTACCGACGTGGTCTTAGGAATGGAACTCTATCGTTAAGTGAGGAGAGGCTGTAATATAATAGACCATTAATTTGTAATTACAGAATCTTATGAATCATTTGCAAATTCTACCTGCATATGTACCATTCCAAAACACACAATTTGTGCTATACTTAAATCATTTTATTCTACACATATGGGTTTAGGCACAGCATATATTCAGAGCAACAGCGTAAATATTCACCGTATGATTCCACACCTGCTGTATGAACACATGCAAAACTTGGTCTTAACAAGATGAAAAATTCTGCAACAATGATGTGTACAGGGTACTGGACTATCATTAATTAACCAAAACTGTGGAAAACAGAAATGTTTACCGTATTTTGAATTTCAATGGAAAGCAGAAATGTTTACGATGAAGTGAATTTCAATGATAAATTCTGACTACAGTAAATCCTTGATTTAATGGACTAATAGATGAGAGCAGGTCGCCAGTAATGGCGATTGAGGTAGATAAAAATGATCATAAAAATAACTGCCAATTCTGTAACCAACACACTTTGTCCACTGTCTCCAAATCAACTGACCCAGTGGATTTTGTTTTGTATTTCTGAAGTCCATTAAATCAAGGTCAGTTAAACTGTATTTTTACTGTATTTGTTCAATGATTATGAACTCTTTCAAGGATCATTTGAACTGTAATGTCTGTGCACTTCTGAAAATACAGCTACTGAATGAACGATGGTGAATGTTTTCTTATTTGGATCACTTTGACGAGTAAAAATAAACATTTTAAAAGGTGACTACATGTGTACAAAGCATTAATGGTAAAGATATATTAATCATTAAAATACGTGAAACAGATGAGAAAAAATTTAATTTTTCAGTTGGAATTGGTTTTAATCCTTTCGGGGTTTTGGTCGTACTAGTACGGCTTACGCGCCCTGGAGTTATTGACGTACTAGTACGCCTAAATTCTAGTGCCCTCAAATCAAGCAGAAACAGGCTGTTAGGCCTAGATGTGATAGAATGGGTCTGTGCGGTCAGTGTGCGCAGTATAAAAAAAATTCCTGCACCACACAGTGCATAATGAGGAAAAAAAACTCTGACCGTGTTTTTGGTTTAAAACAGCGACTTTGCAGTCTATTTTCGTATGGTATTTATGCTTGTATTCTCGTTTTCTTAGTCTCATTTTATAGAATAGATGATATATTACAGAAATAGAGATAATTTTGACTGGTTTCACGATGACAAGTACCATGAAACTGAGCGCAAATTAGCGAAAATGTTCGATTTTGGCCGATGTTCAAGAGTAAACAAATCACACCATGCGTCCAATACACATCAACTGGAGAGTCTAATATTCTTGCACAAGTGCGCTGATATTATTTATACCATTTTTACAGTGATGCAGTTGTATACATAACAGTAAATCTTCTATTTTTTGTGAGAATAAAAATTCAAAATGGAAAGCAAAAGTATTGTAAGATGGGCCTGGAGACGTGACTAATGAACAGAGAAGATGTTATTTTAGTGCCAGGAATGTTTGCCTTGTTTATT
The DNA here is from genome assembly GCA_009830355.1 of Cherax destructor. Taxonomy (NCBI): domain Eukaryota; kingdom Metazoa; phylum Arthropoda; class Malacostraca; order Decapoda; family Parastacidae; genus Cherax; species Cherax destructor. The sequence continues at coordinate 147,467 of WNWK01000196.1, read as the reverse complement.
ATGGACCCTATTTTGAAATTGGCATCGTTTGAAATTTGTGTGAAATTGGCCAAATTGCCATTTTCTGACCACTATTTTGGATAGTTGAAATTGGTAAATAGGCGGTTTCTTGTACTCACTTGATAGAAGAAATAGAGTTCTAGCGAAATAGCTATAATTTTAGTAGACTGAAACATTGGAATTTGCTGAAAATAGAACTCAAAGTGGGCGAAATCGCCGATGCGTAAATGTCATGGATACCGCTAACTTCGCGAAAGCATAATTCTGTTAGTTTTTGATCAAATTTCATAATTTTTGTGACATTATGATCGGAAAAAGATTCTCTATCATTTCATAAGAAAAAATTTTGTTTGAAATTCGTGGACCCTGAAAACGAGTTTCAGAGAGACCCCTTGGACCCCCAAAGGGTTAAGATCTCCCATACTGAGATGGATTTAAAGATCTGTACATGAAGAATAAGAATATACGTATAATGAGAAAAATATTCTTGACCCAAGAAAGAAAAATTAGCATCATGAAAGAAAAAAATGAATGGATAAAATACTGTTTGTGAGGGGTGCAATTGAATGGAATCAATAAACATTTTCAATTCAGCCTTGAAATATATTATCATAGCTACAATAATTTCGGTAGGATGCGGCCGGTTTGTTTGTGAATTAGGCACTGCAAATAAAAATGACAGACAACTTAGTAAAAAACAAAAAAGAATGCTGGACTTTGGAACAAACCTGGGCTTTGATTTTGTCTGTCTTGTTGTAGATGTAACTGGTGCAGTTTCTGAGAGTCCTGGAGATATACTTGGAGAAGTAGGAACTTTATTCACTGTGTCAAGAAAAGGTTGCTGACTAGATTCTCCTCCAGCTACGACACCCTCACTCATTTCTGGACTTGAATGGCAACGCTGAACAGGAACACGAGGGTCATCAGGAGTCTCACCTGTGTGTGTGTGCATTTGTCTAAGTAATATACAGTACATATTTAAAAAAAAAAAAAAAAAAAAAGTATGATTAGAATTCTTCCTCAGTAAGCCATTCGTGTTGCAAGAGGTGACTAAAATGCCAGAGCAAGGGGTTAGTAACCCCTTCTCCTATATAAATTCCTAAATGTGAAAAAAAAAAAACTTACATTTCTCCTTTTCCAGGTCACCCTGCCTCAGTGGGAGACAGCTAATGTTAAAAAAAAATTTAGATAAAGTGTATAAATATTAATTTATATACTGATGGGGTACTGCTACCTGTGATATACCTTTGAAGAGTTTTGAGAGTTTCACTACTCTCGGAGCCCAGCCATGGGCCAGGCTCGTCTGGTGCTTGCCTGGTCAACCAGGCTGTTGCTGCTGGAGGCCTGCTGCCTCACATATCCATCACAGCCTGATCTGACACCTGGTTAAGATAACTGTCCAGTTTCCTCTTGAAGGCTTCTACACTTGTTCCAGCCGTGTTTTTGATATCTTCTGGTAAGATGTTGAATAGTCTGGGACCCCGGATGTTGATACAGTGGTCCTTTATTGTCCCCACTCCACCCCTGCTCCTCATTGGGTTTATTTTGCACTTCCTCCCATATCTCTCACTCCAGTATGTTGTTATGGCAGCGTGCAGATTTGGGACCAGGCCCTCGAGTACTTTCCAGGTATATATTATCATGTATCTCTTTCTCCTCCACTCCAGTGAGTACATGTTCAAGACTTGAAGGCATTCCCAGTAATTTAGGTCCTTTACTGGCTCAATGGAGCCATAAACGAAATCTTTATTTGTTCCAGCTCTGATATTTCTCCTGTTTTGAATGGGGCCATCAGCACTGGGCAATATTCTAAATGAGGGAGCACTAGCGATTTGAAGTGTCACCATCAGCATTATTTCCCTTGTTTTGAAAGTTCTCAATACCCCCCCATCACCTTTAAAAGAAAGGTCAGCTGACAATTATTCTCAGGTCTTTTACATGTTCCTTTAGTTCTATTTGGTGACCCTCTTGAGTTTTGTATATAGTGTTCCTTTTGAGTTCTTCATTCTTTCCATACCTAAGCAGCTGGAACTTATCACCACTGAACATCATGTTGTTCTTCACTGCCCACTGGAAAACCCTGCTTATGTCTTCCTGAAATTTTTCAGTGTCCTCTACCATAGTGACTTTCATGCTTATTTTAGTGTCATCTGCAAATGATGTTACAAAAGTGTGATGGGTGTTTTTATCTATGTCTGCTATGAGGATGAGAAACAGCAGAGGTGCCAGGACAGTGCCTTGGGGAACTGAGCTTTTTACCTCGCTGATGCTGGATCTTGCTCTGTTAGCTACTAATTTTTTGTGTTCTGTGTGTTACAAACACGAAAATCCATCTGCCTACCTTCCTTGTAATGCCCAGGGCCCTTATTTTGTGCGCTATCACTCCATGATCGCATTTATCAAACGCCTTTGCAAAATCTGTGTAAATCACATGTGTTTTGGTCATCTTACAACGCCTCCATAATTATGTCATAATGGTTCAGCAGCTGTGACAGGCATGATCGTCCTGCTCTAAAACCATGCTGGTTTAGGTTATGCTGATTGTGCTGGTCCATGAAATTTGTAATCTGCCGTCTCATCACTCTTTCAAAGATTTTTATGATGTGAGAAGTTAGGGCTATTGGTCTGTAATTTTTAGCTAGTGCTCTACTACCTCCCTTATGCAAAGGAGCTATGCCTGCACTCTTTAAGGCCTCCGGTATTTCACCTAGATCTAAGCTCTTTCTCCAAAGAATACTGAGGGCTCGTGCTAGTGGTACTTTGCACTTCTTTATAAATAGGGTATTCCATGAATCTGGTCCAAGTGCTGAGTGAGTGGGCATGTTATCCATTTTTTTTTCGAAATCTATGGGATTTGTACTAATGTCAGTTAGCTTGTCTGCATGGCCTTCTGCTGGAGTGAAAAATGTTTCTGCATTTTCAACCTTGCTGTTATTTAGTGGGATGCTGAACACCGACTCCTACTGTTCTTTTAGAATGTCACTCATTTCCTGTTCATCATCAGTATACAAATCTCCTCTCAATAATGATGCAATTCTACAGGTAGTTCTTAGCTTGGATTTTTGCATAGGAATAGAAATATTTTGGTTTTCTTGCAATATCCTGTATGGCCCTTTGTACTTCTTTTGTTAGGTATGACATCCTAAGTTTTTGCTCTAATTCAGTGATCTCTCGGCTAAGACTATCTTTCCTATGTTGCAGCATATTTGTTTTTAAGCAATTTAGTAACCCGTTTTCTTCTTCTGTACCATCTTCTATGCTCTCTCTCTATTTCTGATCTTCTTCTGGGTTTTCTCAATGATACGTGCTTCATACATACCTTGTATTCAGCTTCTCTAGGCACTGGTGGGGATTTAGGGTGCTCATGTCTTATAGCTCTTGGTTTATTTTTTCCAAGTCAATTCTATGGTTGTTAAAATTAAACTTACTGAACATCCCATCTCTAACATTAGTGATGCAGTTCCCTAACCCTGAGTTAATACTCATTTGAACTTCTATGATGTTGTGATCAGAGTATGTATATTGTTTTTGTAACTGTTAAGTCTCTGATTAGTTCCTCATTATTTGTGAATATCAAATCCAGGGTATTTTCATTTCTAGTGGGATCAATTATCTATTGGTTCAATGAGTACTTTTCACAAAGCCTCATTATGTGCTTTTGTTATATTGTAGATTATTGAAGAATGTTTTAAAGTTTGCCAAATGATACAACTTGCATGTCATTTGCCAAAATCAGTACAATTAAAAATAGTGAAAAAAAAAAATGCTTTATATATTAATATATTCTTCTAACACCAACATACGACATTCTTATAACTCACCAGACGTGCTTGTGTTAGTGAGAGGTGAACTGCCTCTGGTGTCATCCCCTGGATCAGCAGCATTGATTCGAAGGTCAGATGATGCATGAGATGGCGCACCGCTGCTACAACCACTAGAATCTCTCTGAGAGCCAAGATCTGAGTCTTGCGTCTTGTCTGAGGCACCAGAAAATGCCCGTGGTCTTGAGTCTTCAAAGTGTTGGCCTAAGAGTTCCTGTGAAAATGTTAACATTGAATAGAAAAAAAAAAAAATCAATTATTCATGATAAAAAATTGGATGAAATGTATCACCCTAATTTGCATTTAAAATGAAGAGAATGAGAAATTGGAAAATTAAAAGTTAGTTTGGTATGCAGTGTATAATTCAAAGAGCAGAAGGGCTGATGAGATGAGATGGTCATGTGTAAAGAATATCAAGTAGTGACAACAGTCTTTTGTATTTGATTAATTACAATATTTTACCTCATTTTTCTCATCTTCCTGGTGAGAGAAGACTGACATGGCAAGCTCGCTAGACTCGATTGAAGTTAGAGGTACAATAAGATTACTCAAGATATTTAAAGGAAGCTCCTCTCCTGTTTCTACTGTCACATTGTTCATAAGTCTCATCATCCAGGTCACATTCCCTAAAAAAGAAATGATGCTGAATAACATCAAGGCAAATTATAAAAAAAAATAACATGACAAAAGTTAACAGGAGATAATGCAAATAAAAATTGCAATTAGTCAATATGCAGTATTAAGATATTAATAAAATAGCCAAGTACTGTGCATGTATATTAATGTACATTTGTTGACATTTTATACCAGATCTTACCTCGTTTCCTTGTTGTATGTAAGGTCAGGTCTCCAATTTCTGTCAATGTACCCTATTTCCTCTATTTCCACTGAGAAAACCTCTTTTTTTTAATATGTGTTCAACACTTTGCAGACTTTCTTGTGTCATTTTTCTGATGTGGCTGTGTAGCAGCTTTGATTCACATTTGGTATCATTCTCAAATTGTCACTTAGCCTCTCTCTCCTCACCCCTGCATATTCATTAATGGCTAATCTGCTCACTTCTTATCTGTCCTTCACTTTCTATAGTGTTTTCATGCACTTTTGCTTCTCTGTTTGCCTCTCTGCATCTCTGGTTGAAGCTATTTCCCCTTGAGATAAATGGTATAAAATACTGACATGATGGAAAAATGAACATGAATGCAGTATAATGCAATCCTATATTGACTACTTTTGCCCACACAGTGGCGAAACAGATCTACCTGAGCAGACAATACATGAGTATATATTGGGAGCATAGTGATGTAGTGATGTGTAAGTTCTTTGTCTCCAAGCCATTTTCAACTAGGTACTCCACTCCACTCACTTGCCTTCCATTTTCCTTTCTTATCACACTGCATTCAGAAACTCCCTCATCCCTTTAAAGTTCCCTCTTTTAAAATCTGGCTTCTCTCACTCTCCACCTGCCATTCTTCCCTATACTTTTAGTTCCACAAGATATTCGAAGGATACTCACATGTCTGCATACCTTTGTCATTTGCAAATTAACAATGTGGCAGGCAAGGAACTACTTTGCCACCTGCAAGGAAGTTAGTTTGGGTAATTTATTTGATTTTTTAATCAACATAAAACCACTTAAAAATAATAGCTTTAAACCAACATTCAACAATGAAGATAACTAACCAGTGGGTTGCCTAACATATATTTCTGCCCATCCTGGGCACCAACAGGCACACAAATGAGGCTCCCTTTTCTTGTTGTCACTGCTCGGAGTAGCACCAGGTCCAACACTACTGCCAAAGACCAGATGATCAACAGAAGCTTCCCCATCGGTTGGTTCATTTAATCCTCCACCTGCCCATCCCACATCAGTATCTGTTGGTATCACAAAAATTAATGATCAACCATTAAAATACAGTAAAACCTCAATTTAACAGATTAGTAGGGAGCAGCAGGTAATTGGTAATGGCAAGTGTGGTAATTAGAGACAAGATTATTTTGTCAGTACTGTATAAATAATAGACAATTCTGCAACCAAAGGACTTTGTTGTCCATTATATGTAAAACTCTCATTTTCAGAGACAACCTCAAATTAATAATTTTGAAGTCCAAATTTACAAAAAAAAAAAAAGGAATTTTACTGCTACTCATAATACTACACAGAAAAAACTTGCAAAGTTTTCCATACATTCCAGACTTTAATTAAAAACGACTTGTCAGAATTTATTCAATACTGGAAACTTACTAGCCGTTGGCCAGCTGTGCCTATGAGATTCCTTGTTAAGAATTTTCAGAACCATATGTGGACAGACAGGCACAGAATTAAATTTCCCTGACAGTATTTTAACAGTACAATATCAATAAATTCCAACACTAGTCTTGGAATGTATAAATGCAATTCATTGTTAGAAACAATATAAAAATGCAGAAAATGCTATCAGAGAAATGTACATACAGTGGACCCCCGGCTAACGAACACCCTGGAAATTGTACAATTATGTAAGTATAATACTGTAAGTGCTTGTGAAAGTGTATTTTTGGGGGTCTGAAATAGACTAACCTACGTGACATTATTTCTTAAGGAAGTAAATTCATTCGGTAATGGCACTTGAGCAGGCTTCTGGAATGAATTTTGTTCGTTAGCCGGGGGTCCACTGTAGGTAATTACCAAGGTGATACAAATATTTATAGCCAGTGACAAACCTTTATTTAACCCCAACATTCACCTAAATTCAGTCAATCAAGCAAGCCTTCTTTTCTTATCCAAACATTTAACACATTGGCCATCTACCATCGAGGTAGAGTGACCCAAAAAAAGAACACTTTCACCATCATTCACACTATCACTGGCTTGCCAGAGGCATGCAGATATATACTCCTTTTAACATTCTCATCTTTTTAACTTTTTATGCATTAAAAACATTAATAACTCATAAACAGCATTCTAAAGAAAAGTGGCAAAGGTTAGTGGACGAGTTTGGGAGAGTGTGTAAAGGTAGAAAGTTAAAAGTGAACATAGATAAGAGTAAGGTGATGAGGGTATCAAACGATTTAAATAAAGAAAAATTGGATATCACATTGGAGAGAGGGATTATGGAAGAAGTAAATGTTTTCAGATATTTGGGAGTTGACGTGTCAGCAGATGGGTTTATGAAGGATGAGGTTAACCATAGAATTGATGAAGGAAAAAAGGTGAGTGGTGCGTTGAGGTATCTGTGGAGACAAAAAACGTTATCCATGGAGGCAAAGAAGGGAATGTACGAAAGTATAGTGGTACCAACACTCTTATATGGGTGTGAAGCATGGGTTGCAAATGCTGCAGCGAAGAGGAGGCTGGAGGCAGTGGAGATGTCCTGTCTAAGGGCAATGTGTGGTGTAAATATTATGCAGAAAATTTGGAATGTGGAAATTAGGAGAAGGTGTGGAGTTACTAAAAGTATTTGTCAGAGGGCTGAAGAGGGGTTGTTGAGGTGGTTTGGTCATTTAGAGAGAATGGATCAAAGTAGAATGACTTGGAGAGCGTATAAATCTGTAGGGAAGGAAGGCGGGGTAGGGGTCATCCTAGAAAAGGTTGGAGGGAAGGGGTAAAGGAGGTATTGTGGGCGAGGGGCTTGGACTTCCAGCAAGCATGTGTGAGCCTGTTAGATAGGAGTGAATGGAGACGAATGGTTTTTGGGACATGACGATCTGTTGGAGTGTAACATTTTGTGAAGGGATTCAGGGAAACCAGTTAATTGATTTAGTTGGACTTGAGTCCTGGAAATGGGAAGTACAATGCCTGCACTTTAAAGGAGGGGTCTGGGATAGTGACAGCTGGGAGGGACAATTCTCAGCTGTCGTATCTGAGCTCCTCTGCAAAGACAGTGATTATGTATGAGTGTGGTGAAAGTGTTGAATGATGAAAGTATTTTCTTTTTGGGGATTTTCTTTCTTTTTGGGTCACCCTGCCTCGGTGGGAGACGGCCGACTTGTTGAAAAAAAAAAAAAAAAAAAAAAAAAAACAGCATTTCCTTTACATAACCATACAATAACTTGTATGTTTTTTTAACACAGCGGCAGTCTCCCATTGACAATTATCCATTCAATATTCACTCTCTCCTCTTATCTGTTTAACGTTATTCTAATATACAGTACTGTTATTTTAATATGATTAAAGTAAGATGCACATTTTTTTTTACATTCATTCTATACACATACTTTTTTTTCCCAAAATATTTGACCTTATTAATACTTACTGTTCAAAACTATCATTAAACTGGAACACAAAAAAAAAAAGGCCACAAGTTATGTAATATACTGCACATGACACACAAGCCAACCCACGAAATTCTTCCATAACAACTTTGAATGTTACTGGTGAGTGTCAAGCTTTCGAAGATGCGAATTCAACCGGTAATCAATGGTTGGAAAAGATTCTACATCGCTACACTTCCTTGCATGTAGGTAAAGAAACAATAGGAAGGGCCTATAAAGAATAAAAAGGCACAATACCACAACTGTAACAATAAACAAATAACCCACACATAGGAGAAAGAAACTTATGACAAAGTGTGTGACTAGTTAATGGTCCAAAAGTTGGACCAAAACATTGTCATAAGTTACTTTCTCCTGTGTGTTTTTTTTTTCATTTTTATTATTAACACATTGGCTGTTACCCACCAAGGCAGGGTGGCCCAAAAAAGAAAAACTTTCATTATCACTCACTCCATCACTGTCTTGCCAGAGGCATGCTTACACTACAGTTATAAAACTGCAACATTAACAACCCTCTTTCAGTGTCGGCACTGTACTTCCCATCTCCAGGAATCAAGTCTGGCCTGCCGGTTTCCCTGAATCCCTTCACAAATGTTACCTTGCTTACACTCCAACAGCACGTCAAGTCCTAAAACCACTTGTCTCCATTCATTCCTATCTAACACGCTCACGCACACTTGCTGGAAGTCCAAGCCCTCGCACACAAAACCTCCTTTACCCTCTCCCTCCAACCTTTCCTAGGCCGACCCCTACCCCTCCTTCCCTCCACTACAGATTTATACACTCTTGAAGTCATTTTATTTTGTTCCATCCTCTCCACATCTCCAAACCGTCTCAATAACCCATCCTCAGCCCTCTGGAGAATAGTTTTGGTAATCCCACACCTCCTCCTAATCTCCAAACTACGGATTCTCTGCATTATATTCACACCACACATTGCCCTCAGACATGACATCTCCACTGCCTCCAGCCTTCTCCTTGTTGCAACATTCACAACCCATGCCTCACACCCATACAAGAGCGTTGGTATAATTATACTCTCATACATTTTCCCTCTTTGCTTTCATGGATAAAGTTCTCTCTCCACAGACTCCTCAGTGCACCACTCACCTTTTTCCCCTCGTTAATTCTATGATTCACTTCCTCCTTCATAGACCCATCTGCTGACACATCCACTCCCAAATATCTGAACACATTTAGCTCCTTCATACTCTCTCCCTCCAATCTGATATCCAATCTTCCGTTACTTATTTTTTTTGTTATCCTCATCACCTTACTTTTTCCTATATTCACTTATAATTTCCTTCTTTTACATACCCTATCAAACTCATCCACCAACCTCTGGAACTTCTCTTCAGAATCCCCCAAGAGAAGTTGCAGAGGTTGGTGGATGAGTTTGGTAGGGTATGTATGTGTGCGTTATCTGTGTAATACAAAAATGCTCAAAGTTATTTTCCTATAACCAATTTCAATTTTTACAATTATGTTACCACCTAATCACCCTAAACTAAATACTCAAACAGTAAATTACTCTCAAAATGCTCAATGTTATTTTCATTAAGATAATTTAATTTTTACTATTATGTTCCATCCTACTAAACACTTGTTACAATGTCAATCATCATTTTGTAATGAACAATGTATTATCATCATATCATAATTTGAACGATCTACCAATACAAACTCACTCAATTACTCCAATATTATGTTCATAGTCTATAAGCCATTAGATTAAGCTGCCCCTAATGCCAAGGCATGACAGAGGCTCTCCTTGCACCTCAATTTATGATTGTAATGTAAACCTATGTACACGAGCAAAGAAATAAAATTGTATATATTTGTATATGAAGAGTCCCCAGATACAATACTTGCCTTGGTCAATTAATGGTGTCAAGCCATCACCGCTGTCTCTCTTTACAGAACGCATGTGCAAGTCATCTTTACTCTGGGGTTTATATTTGGCCTGGAATAAAAATTAAAATTATTAATTCAATGACAATAAAAAATAGATAAAATTCCAAGACTACATCAAATGTAAATACTCACTGATCTGTAGGAAAGCAATACATAAATGAGTGCATATTACTGCAACAATACTGCACATCATTTAGAAAATGAAATGATTACTAGAGAGCAAGCAAGACAGTACAGTATTCTTTTACTCACCTTTCCCCCATAATAACCTACCCTGGGAGACAAATTTTGAAATGAAATTAACATGTTATTCAACTATGAACATTTCTGCATCTCTCTTTAGCTTGTAGGTTTGCCTCTAAGAATAAATACCAGGCTTTCAGTACCCAATACAAAATATTCCTGGACCCAATGTACCTGTGCAGTAAATGTGAAGCATTCAAAAATAACCACCACGATATTGCACTCACACATATAGTATATGATTTATGAAGGGATTTAGGAAAACTAGTTAACTGGAATTAAGTTCTGGAGGTGAGAAGTACAGTGCTTAGTCTCTGAAGGAGGGGTGGTGGGGATGCTGAGATTTGGATGGTCATCTGAACTGTGATGTCAACATCCTCCTAGCAAGACAGTGATTGAATGGTGGGGTGACCAGACATAGTGTGTGTTCCGAGGGTAAATGTTCTCGCTGCCCAGTCCCAGACCAGGCCTCAATGAAATTCTTATTAAAATTCTCTTAATCTCTTCCACAAATGATACCAGTATGTCAGGTTTCTAAACATTTATAATGCCTTTCAACTCGCATTTTTAGGTAATTCTCTCTATATTTATAAATAAGAACTCAAAAATAATTTGGAGACACTATGTGTACGATGATATGACTGGTGTGGGTCGAATCCTGTGGAATAGGATTAACGTAAGTTGCCAGAAATGCTCTGCATAACCAGGGGCTTTCTATATACAGTAGTATACCAATGATGTCCGCTAGGTCTGTCATAGTTGAATCGTATACGTACTTGTCAGATTATTACTATTATTATTTTTTCTTCAACACACTGGCCATCTCACATCGAGGCAGAGTGACCCCCCCCCCACAAAAAAAAACGCTTTCACCATCATTCACACACAATCATCATTGTCTTTGCAGAGGTTTGCAGATACGACAGTTCAGATGTCACTCCAAACAGCAAATGTCCCAAAAACCTCCTTTAAAGTGTAGGCATTGTACTTCCCACCTCCATGACTAAGTATAGCTAACCAGTTTCCCTGAATCCTTTCACAAAATATTACTCTACTCACACTCCAACAGCTCGTCAAGTCCCAAAAACCATTTGTCTCCACTCACTCCTATCTAACATGCTCACACATGCTTGCAGTGTGAGCGTGTTAGTTCCAGCTGCCTTACCCTCTTTCATTCTACCTAATGCCTCATGCACCTCCCCCACACTCACATCCAGCTGTTCTTCACTCCTGAAAGATTTTATACCTCCTTGACCAATGAATGAAATCACTGCCTCCCTCTCTCCATCAACATTTAACAGTTCCTCAATATATTCCCGCTATCTTCCCAATACCTCCAACTCCCCATCTACTAACTCCCTTATTCAGTTTTTAACTGTCAAGTCCATTTGTTTCCTAGGCTTTCTTACTCTATTTATCTCACTCCAAAACTTTTTCTTATTCTCAGCAAAATTTGTTGAAAGCACCTCACCCACTCTAACATTATTATTATTCTATTATCTTCTTCTCTTCTTCTTTCAACAAACCAGCCGTATACCACAAAGGCAGGGTGGCCCAAAAAGAAAAACAAGTTATCTTTTTAACTTTAGTAATGTATACAGGAGAAGGGGTTACTAGCCCCATGCTCCTGGCATTTTAGTCACCTTTTATGACACACATGGCTTACAGCAGAAGAATTCTGTTCCACTTTCCCATGGAGATAAGAGAAAATAAACAAGAACTAGTAAAAAAAGTAAAAGAAAACCCAGAGGGGTGTGTATATATAAATGCTTGTACATGCATGTGTAGTGTGACCAAAGTGTAAGGAGAAGTAGCAAGACGTACCTGAAATCTTGCACACATTGATGAGACAAAAAAAAAAAAAAGACACCAGCAATCCTACCATCATGTAAAACAATTACAGGTTTCTGTTTTACACTCACTTGGCAGGACGGTAGCACATCCCTGGGTGGTTGTTTTCTACCAACCTACTACCTAGGTATTAATATTCTATTATTATTTTTATTATTATTATTACTCTATTATTATTATAATCAGTTCATGTGGGAGGACCTCAGCCAACCAGAGATGTGGTAACTTGACTTTTGGGCAGCATTTGGGCTAATAAGAGCATCAGCTCATGTGGGTGGGCCTTTGCCAATCAGCGATTCAGTAGCTTGCCTCTTGGACAGTGACTGAGCCAACAGGAGTGGGGGTCTGTAAGGGTGGCTTAGCAATGGGATTAAATAGTAGAATTAATAATAGCAGAATTTGTATTACAGTTTACTCTTCAATTTGAAGCTGTCACAGGTGTTTTTGCACTAACTGGATAATTTGCCCTTCATAACTAAATCTGTGTTATAATTACACCATCTATTGCATTACCAAGTCATCGTGGCCCCTAAAGTGCACAGTAAACAGTCAGTTTCTCTGAAGATCAAGAACAGGCAAGATATTGTGCAATGGTGTGTGAGTATGGCTTCTCACAATCAACCATCTCTACTATTATTTACTATTATAAAGCCAAAACCAATAAAGAACATTAAAGTGGCTGACAAATCTAAGCTAGTGAAAAAAAAGGCAGAGAAATTATAATCGAGATGGAAAGACTGTTGTTACTGTGGATAAGAGAAGCAGATAAAGGGAGATACAGTGCCTACAAGTTATACATGAAAGTGTGCAAGGTACAGTAAAATTTGTACTTCAAGGGTCTTGTAACGAATTAACATAAAACCATATATTTTGTTTGAATTACAATACTTTTGAGATATGATACTTTTTTGGAATGGATTAAAATTGTAACTCAGGGGACCACTGTATATATGTATGTATATACATATATATATACATATACTGTATATATGTATGTATATACAGTGACGAAAGGTTGGATATCAGATTGGAGGGAGAGAGTATGGAGGAGGTGAATGTATTCAGATATTTGGGAGTGGACATGTCAGCAGATGGGTCTATGAAGGATGAGGTGAATCATAGAATTGATGAGGGAAAAGGGTGAGTGGTGCACTCGAGTCTGTGGAGACAAAGAACTTTGTCCATGGAAGTTAAGAGGGAATGTATGAGAGTATAGTTATACCAACACTCTTATATGGGTGTGAAGCATGGGTGATGAATGTCGCAACGAGGAGAAGGCTGGAGGCAGTGGAGATGTCATGTCTGAGGTCAATGTGTGGTGTGAATATAATGCAGAGAATTCGGAGTTTGGAAATTAGGAGGAGGTGCGGGATTACCAAAACTATTATCCAGAGGGCTGAGGAGGGGTTGTTGAGGTGGTTCAGACATGTAGAGAGAATGGAACGAAACAGAATGACCTCGAGAGTGTATAAATCTGTAGTGGAGGGAAGGCGGGGTAGGGGTCGGCCTAGGAAAGGTTTTGTGTGCGAGGGGCTTGGATTTCCAGCAAGCATGCGTGTGCGTATTTGATAGGAGTGAATGGAGACAAATGGTTTTAATACTTGACGTGCTGTTGGAGTGTGAGCAAGTAACATTTATGAGGGATTCAGGAAACGCAGGCCGGACCTGAGTCCTGGAGATGGGAAGTACAGTGTCTGCACTCTGAAGGAGGGGTGTTAATGTTGCAGTTTTATAACTGTAGTGTAAAGCACCCCTCTGGCAAGACAGTGATGGAGTGAATAATGACGAAAGTTTTTCTTTTTCGGGCCACCCTGCCTTGGTGGGAATCGGCCGATGTGTTAATAAAAAATAAAAAATAATAATTTTTTCTTAACATATTGGCTGTTTCCCACCAAGGCTATTTATCTGTTTGTTTATTCACTTACTGATTTATTTATTTTTAACAGAATGGGTGTCTCCCACCAAGGCATGGTGACTCAAACAAAAAAAAACCATTCACTTTCACACAACTGCCACTTTTCCAGAAGTCAGCTGACATCACTGCATGAAGCCCACCCCTTCTTCAGAGTTCAGCTACTGCCCTTCCCATCTCCAGGAATCAAGTCCAGCTAACTGGTTTCCCTGAATCCCTTCATAAAAGTTGCCCTGCTCACCCTTCAAAAGTAAATCCATTTAAAATCATTGGTTACCATGCACTCCTATCTAATGCGCCCACACAATTAAATTTTATACGTACTTAAGATAATCCAACAGCAACAACAGGTTAGTCAATAACTTCCTTGAGTCAGGACAATCTAGATTCAACAAACTACCATCATCCCAAAATATAGGAAACAAACTGAACATACCTCATGTGATATTGTCCTGTGCAATTCTGAACGGTGACGCCTGCGGTTGACATTTGTGCTGCCAGGCGTGAATACAGGTGTACGAGTGTTAGCTGATTGAAATATAGACAATTATTTATTAACATCACGAATATGTATAAACGTAGTTTTAGGGATTAAAGTAAACGTAGTATTAGGGACATATACAAGTATAGAAGATTAAAGAATTGTGTGCTGGAAATAAATCTGTATTAAATTTAACTCTTGCTAATCACTTTTTTTTAACCAGCCGTCTCCGACCGAGGCAGGGTGACCGAAAAAAGAAGAAATACTTACAGCATCATTCACTCCAACACTGTCTTGCCAGAAGGGTGCCAAATATCCCCAACCCTCCTTCAGAGTGCAAGCACTGTACTTCTCACCTCCAGGACTCAAGTCTAGCTAACTGGACTTGGAGTCCTGGTTAGCTAAATGATAGTGTACAGGGATACACTAATGATTTCCACTAGACAAGATACAGCTCCCAGCATATCTCTAACCATTTAAGGAAATTTTAGAGAAAAGATAAGTTTTCATATTCTATTAGGAACTAAAACTCCTGCACCAGTTTGAATTTTTTTTTCAAGTACACACATTACAGGAAGCCCAAGGCATATTTCCTCACACTGTCACTAAAAAAGAGTGCAAACAATTTTTTTATTTATCATACCTATTAAATCCTGTAATTGTTTTACATGATGGTAGGATTGCTGGTGTCTTTTTTCTGTCTCATAAACATGCAAGATTTCAGGTATGTATTGCTACTTCTACTTACACTTAGGTCACACTACACTTGCATGTACAAGCATATATATACACACCCCTCTGGGTTTTTTTCCTCTTATCTTCATGGCGAAGTGGAACAGAATTCTCCCTCCGTAAGCTACGTGCGTCGTAAGAGGGAATTAACATTCTGGGAGAAAGAGGTTAGTAACCCCTTCTCCTGTATACATTACTAAAGTTAAAAAGAGAAACTTTCGTTTTTCTTTTTGGGTCACCCTGCTTCGGTTTATTGAAAGAAGACGACCTATTAAAATGATAGAATTTTTTTATTATTTTTTATTAACACATCGGCCTTCTCCCACCAAGGCAGGGTGTCTCGAAAAAGAAAAACTTTCATCATCACTCACTTCATCACTGTCTTGCCAGAGGCACGCTTACACTACAGTTATAAAACTGCAACATTAACACCCCTCCTTCAGAGTGCAGACACTGTACTTCCCATCTCCAGGACTCGAGTCTGGCCTGCCGGTTTCCTCAACTCCCTTCATAAATGTTACCTTGCTCACACTCCAACAGCACGTCAAGTCCTAAAAACCATTTGTCTCCATTCGCTCCTATCTAACACGCTCACGCATGCTTGCTGGAAGTCAAAGCTCCTCACACACTAAACCTCCTTTACCCCTCCCTCCAACCTTTCCTAGGCCGACCCCTATCCCGCCTTCCATCCACTACAGATTTATACACTCTCGAAGTCATTCTATTTTGTTCCATCCTCTCTACATGTCCGAACCACCTCAACTACCCCTCCTCAGCCCTCTGGATATTAGTTTTGGTAATCCTGCACCTCCTCCTAATTTCCAAACTACAAATTCTCTGCATTATATTCACACCACACATTGCCCTCAGACATGACATCTCCACTGCCTCCAGCCTTCTTGTTGCAACATTCACCACCCATGTTTCACACCCATATAAGAGCATTGGATAAAGTTCTCTGTCTCCACAGACTCCTCAGTGCACCACTCACCTTTTTTCCCCTCATAAATTCTATGATTCACCTCATCCTTCATAGACCCATCTGCTGACACGTCCACTCCTAAATACTATCTGAATACATTCACCTCCTCCATACTCTCTCCCTCCAATCTGATAGAAGTGGTGTTAAATTAGTAAGAAAAAGAGCAAAAGGAGAGTAACAAAGAAAAAACTGTATTGGTATTTGGCATCAGTCTTTCAAGTACATACTGTATCACTTAAAAAATAAAAATGTGAATATTTTATCTTATTCATTCTAACATTTAGTATGTCTTTCTCTTGCAATAGTGTACTTAAGAAAACAACTCGCCCTCATATACGTACGTACATTTAACACTTGGTGTGTGTAGGCAGTTATTTTCGGAAAACAGAATGCTATATAAATTTATTTGGAGCAAAAAATGTGAGTGGCAGCAGCCACATATGCCCAGTTGGGAACATGCTTAATGGTAATGTGCTTTATAATGCAGGGTACAGGTAAAAAACAAAATTATTGAAATAAATTAACTGGGATTCTAGTGCCTTGCCAAACATTCTACACAATGCACTATTCAAGTGGCTCCATCAAACCTGCAGTGTTAAAAGAGGTTCAGTAGGCAGAGGTAAATAACACACTGAGTACAGCCTCTACTCACTTAACGATGGAGTTCTGTTTCTAAGACTACATCGGTAAACGAAGTCGTCACTAAGTGTGGAGCATACTATAATGGTAGTGGGTTTGTGTCAACCATCTTTGGTATCGTTTTAATGTCATCTTTGCATCATTTATAACATTTTTGGTATATTTTAAAATTTATACAATAGTGTACTTTATATTGTAATAAACAGAATAGAGGAAATCAGCTCTAATATACATTATTTAGGTATGCATACTGGTCAGAGAGCCCGTCGTAGGTCAGAGGTGTTGGTAAATGAGTAGGTCGCTAAGTGAGGAGAGGCTATATATGCTATAAAATATAGGGTAAGTAATAGATCAAAATGCACTTGAACCAAGTCAGTGCTGAGGGTTCTGCTCCTTTGTTATACTCCACACTTCTGGTTTTTATGTTCTTTGTCATTTTTTTTTACTTTATGAAGATAAATCTCAGTTGACATAGGGGTGAAAGCACAAGAAGCGCATGAGTAAAATAAGTCAGATATGGAATGACCTAATGGAGTGGTGGAGGCAGATTCCACACATAGTTTTAAGAATAGGTTAGATACAGCATACAAGGCTAGGAGAGAGTGAAGAGGCAGAATGAGAGGCAGGGCCAGATGCTAACACTCAATCCCTGCAACTACATAGGGGCAAGTATACTCAATTGAGTACTTAGAGCATCTTAACTAGATATGTGTTGATCTTGGACCTTGGTCACTTAGAATGATCAAGGTGCTAGGACATGACATATCCAATAAAGATAGCCAAAGTCATCTTTATTGGATATGTCCTTTCATACACACTGTCAGTATCAATACAGTATACAGTCTACCAACATGGGAGAAATAATACAAATGTAAAACACACATCAAATTGAGCCTTTTATTAGATGGCATTTAACCCTAAACAGGCTTTATCAATGCTATTTAGGGCAAAAAATCATCTAATAAAAAAGGCTGACTCCGCTGCATGGGTTTTACACTCTTAGTATATTTTCTACTGGCCATTCACTAAAAGTGAAATAGTGTTTACATAAAATTGAGTGCACCAAAGAATCTGTACAAGTGTTTACAATGCTGTAGTATTGTAGTACAGTACAGTACAGTGCGATAGACAAGTACTGATAAATATACAGGACATAGATAAATTTAGTCATGATTAGCAGTGCAGTAGAGTATGAGAGAACAGACAGAATTACAGCTTATACATAAACTCAGTGGCCAATTTATTGGTACACCAATACATCTGCTCGCTATTATAAATATCTAATCAGCCTATCACATGGCAGCACCTCAATGCCTAAAAGCATGCAAACATGGACAAGAGATTCAGTTGTTGTTCAGACCAAACATCAGAATGGGGAAGATATGTAATTAAAATGACTTTGACCATGGAATGAGTTGGTGCCAGACAATATAGTTAGAGTCTCTCAGAAACAACTGATCTGAGATTTTCATGCACAACAGTCTCTAGTTTACAGAGAATTGTGTGAAAAATAAAACATCCAGTGAGCGGCAGTTCTATGGGCAAAAACACCTTGTTAACGAGAGTTGTCAGAGAATGGCTAGATTGGCTTAAGTTGACAGGAAGGCAACAGTACTCAAACAGCCATGTGTTACAACAGTAGTATGCAAAAGAGCATCTCTGAGCACACAACTCATTGAACCCTAAAGTAGATGGGCTACAGCACTTGAAGACCCCTGTCAATTAAGAACAGGAAACTGAAGCTACAGTGGGAACAGGCTCACCAAAACTGAACAAATGAAGACCGGAAAAATGTCACCTGGTCTGACAAATCGTGATTTCTGCTGCGACATGCAGAAGGTAGAGTCAGAATTTGGCATAAAGCTTTGGGATGTGGTGGAATAGGAGATTCACAACATGAATGTGCAGCCAACAAATCTGCAGCAACTGTATGATGCTGCCAAGTCAATATGTATCAGGATCTCTAGGAAATGTTTTCAGCACCTTGATGAATCCAAACTACAAAGCACTTAGACTGTTTTGGGGGCAAAGGGAGGCTCTACCCAGTACTAGAAGGGTGTACCTAATAAAATGGACACTAAGTGTATATGAGCTAGAGTAAATATTAAAAATCACACTCACTCTTGTTCTCAAGTGTGCAGAGTTGTGAACACTTGTCACACAGACCATTTCGCATAGGCCTTTGTGAACATCCCGAGGTTGTGATGGTTATGATCTTGTTGCCCACCATCCAGGTTTGGTCTTGACCTCCTGACACCAACATCTCAGCTACAGGACCCCTGAGGCCCACATATATTCAAATATAAAATGTATTCATTATAACGCAGTACATATAGAGTATGTAGTTATGAAGCTCCTCAAGCAAGCACATAATTAGGAAAGCAAAAATTAATAATTTACTATGTATAAAGATCTTCTTTCTTCTTTCAACACGTCGGCCGTTTCCCACTGAAGCGGGGTGGCCCAAAAGGAAAAACGAAAGTTTCTCCTTTTACATTTAGTAATATATACAGGAGAAGGGGTTACTAGCCCCTTGCTCCCGGCATTTTAGTCGCCTCTTACGACACGCATGGCTTACGGAGGAAGAATTCTGTTCCACTTCCCCATGGAGGACTGGTATGTATGTATAAAGATACATAGTTAAATTTGTAAGTTATGTAAGATTAGTGTAATGTCAGGAACATTACAGTAAATCATATTCAGTAGTCTATTATAGGAGGGCCCTGCTTTACAGTGCTTTGCTTTATAGCATTTTACTAATGCAGTAGTTTTCAATTATACCCATTTTTCATTTATTCAGACTTCCTACAATAAATATATTCACCACTAACTGTAAGCTTAGGATGAAAATATTTTAAGGTAAGTAATATGTGTACTGTATATGCATTTTTTAGGCCTAGCTATATTGCTCACTTGATATGTGATCGTGTAAACATGTTATCATTCTTTTATATATATTTGAAAGTGAAAAAAAACCTATGATTCTCTTTACAGCTATTTTTGCTGTACAGCAGTAGCTTGGAACCTAACCTGCTGTATAAGCGGGGCTCCCCTGTATTTTGAAATACCCCATTAGTGGAACTCTAAAAATTTCCTTGGTCTCTTGTAATAACTGATAGAGAAGAGAACGGGTTACTAACCCTTTCCTATAACAATTCTAACCCACTTCCTCATGGAATTAAAAGAAAATACAACAAAAACAAGATGAATGAGTATGAATCCACCTACACACAAATTCGCAAGCATGTAGGGTATACTGGATGTTAGTCTTAACACTATTATCAACAACTTTGGGCAGGATTTGAAACCATGATAAACTAGTCCTAAAACTAGCAGGCTAGTGCTCTAACCACTCGACCAAGCAAGCCTAATAAGATTCATCCAACTACGTATATTTCTATACACTAGAAAGGTTAACAGACTTCAAAAAATACAGAACAAAATCTGCAGATTCAGCTGATTTGGAAACAATGGACAAAGTCCATTAATTACAGAACTGTCTTTCTTGGTTATGATAGAGGCACAACAATCTCAATTCTATCCACTAATCACCATTACTGTCCACCTGCTCACCCCTATTAGACCATTAAATTGAAGGTTTACTATTATTTAAGTAATTTTAGCATTTTGGACAAACTAAAGATTAAAACTATACAATGATACATTATTAGTGATTACTGTTAACTGATGAAGTCAGCTGCCCCTACAAACTGACAGACTTCCTTATTTGTGGGTTTCAATTATCCAACATTTTTACTGATTAGCATCCACAGAATGTATTAAATTATTTAAAGGCTTTCTGGCTCAATGGTGTTATTATTCCAAAATCTCTCTTTACTTTGGTCATTAATTCTTATGTCACCATAACCAGCTTAAGAGTCACATACGGTGGAACCTCGGTTTTCATACGCCCCAGTTTTCATAGGATTCGGTTTTTGATGACTTTTTCCGTTGAAATTTTGTCCCAGTTTTCGTACATCACCTCGGTTTTTGTAGAGTTGAAAATGGTCCGTACCAAACGCGTCCGCCTGTCCACCTGTGTCACTCGGCCACTCAAGCGCCGAGTGACTCAGTCTGCCTTTGTTTATCGTTGAGTGAGCATCACCCCGTGCGTTCATCTGAAACATTTCATAATAATCCATTGTGTTTTGTGCTTGTTTATTGAGTGCAACTGCTAAATAAGCCACCATGGGGCCAAAAAAAGTTCCGAGTGCCAGCCCTTTGATAAAGAAGGCGAGAAACACCTTCAACTGGAACAGCAGCAGACCGCAGCTGAGGAAATTGCTTCAGAGGAGGAGGAAGAGAGGGGGAAGAATGCACCTTCTTCAGTGATTAAGGACATGTGTGCAAAGTGGAGTGAGTTGTAAAGTTTTGTGGAGAAATATCACCCTAACAAAGCTGTTGCAAGCCGTGTCTGCAACATGTTCAATGACAATGCCTTGTCCCATTTTAGGTAAATCTTAAAGAGACGCCAGAAACGGACCTCTCTGGACAAATTTTTTGTGCGACAGGGGTACAGTGACTCTCAAGCTGGTCCTAGTGCCAGTAAAAGACAAAGAAGGGAAGTAACCCCAGATAGGGCCTTGATACCTGAAGGGGATTCCCCTTCAGGATCTCCTTCCTCTTCCCTCCTCGCCATCTTCCACATGCCAACAAGTCTTCAAAAAAGGTAAAAGTGATGTTAAATGTTCATTTATCCATTTCATTAGTCATTTATATATATTTCTCATTGTTTTCTGTATGTAAAACTATAGTTATTCTCTATAAAATGTATTTTTTTATTAATATTTTTGGGTGTCTGGAATGGATTAATTGGATTTACATTATTTCTTACGGGAAATATTGCTTCAGTTTTTGTACAATTTGGTTTTCGTCAGACTTTCTGGAACGAATTAATCACGAAAACTGAGGTTCCACTGTATTGTATTAGAGACTTTTTGTTCAACTCAATGACCATCTCCTGCAAGAGCAGGGGAAACCCAAAGAAGAAAATGCATCTATTGTATGGGTTCCCCACCATCATTCACTCAATCACCGTCTTTTCAGAAGTGTGCTGACATCACATTCGGAAATACCCTCCGACTGTAACGTCCCCACGCCTAATTCAGAGTGCAGGCACTACCCCTCCCACCAAGAATTGAAGTCCAGCTAACCAGTTTTCCTGAATCCCTTCCAAACAGTAACCTTGTTTACACTCCAACAGCATGTTCATTAAACACTTGTCTTCATTCACTCCTTTGTACCATCCACACACAAGCCTGCTGGTTTTAAACACAAAATGAACTCAAATTTAAAAAAAAATTTGTTTGCAGACTTAATTTTTTATTATTTGTAATTTTTAGTTTTGCAGTACCTCTAGAAGCATAACTCAACTGCAAATTTTTAGGGATGATCTTATCCTGTAGCAATGCACATAGAAAAGCGGTACAGGGAGGTCCCTGACTTCTGAACATCTGAGTTACGAACATCATCACTTAAGAACGAGTCATTTTGGAAGCAATTACTGTAATTTCTCATAAATGCCGATCTTCATATATGAGCATAACAAACATTTAACTAATTCATTTTCATTCTACAAGTTCACTGTATCATGGAATATTCAAGAACGTTTTGCTGCTAAGTGAACAAACTAATAATAACATGCATACATTACCTTGTATAGTGAGGAGAACAAGAAGCATATGTATACCGAGACATCAAGTCAATACAAGTCTCCAGCAAGTCGTTATGATATTGTATCATGTCAGCATCACCTTTTCCTCCTCGGCCCTATAGAAAATTTATGTACGATATAGTATAAATCATAAAAGATATTTAATATGCAAGATTATACAATATAGTACAGTATATCTACTGGAGTATACCTGGAGAGAGTTCCAGGGGTCAACGCCCCTGCGGCCCAGTCTGTGACCAGGCCTCATGTTGGATCAGAGCCTGATCAACCAGGCTGTTACTGCTGGCCGCACGCAGTCCAACGTACGAACCACAGCCTGGCTGGTCAGGTACCGACTTTAGGTGCCTGTCCAGTGCCTGCTTGAAGACAGTCAGAGGTTTGTTGGTAATCCCCCTGATGTATGCTACTTTTTTTTTAAAAAATAACAGTAATTTAGCTGGACTTGAGTCCTGGAAATGGGAAGTACAATGCCTGCAATTTAAAGGAGGGGTCTGGGATAGTGACCGTTTGGAGGGACTATTCTAAACTGTAGTATCTGAGTGCCTCTAAAAAGACAGTGATTATGTATGAGTGAGGTGAAAGTGTTGAATGATGATGAAAGTATTTTCTTTTTGGGTCACCCTGCCTTGGTGGGAGACAGCCGACTTGTTGAAAAAAAAAACAGTATCACCCGCAGATATAGGGACCTTTTTTTTTTTTTCAACAAGTCGGCCGTCTCCCACCGAGGTAGGGTGACCCAAAAAGAAAGAAAATCCCCAAAAAGAAAATACTTTCATCATCATTCAACACTATCACCACACACATACATAATCACTGTCTTTGCAGAGGAGCTCAGATACGACAGATGAGAATTGTCCCTCCCAGCTGTCACTATCCCAGACCCCTCCTTTAAAGTGCAGGCATTGTACTTCCCATTTCCAGGACTCAAGTCCAACTAAATCAATTAACTGGTTTCCCTGAATCCCTTCACACAATGTTACCCTGCTCACACTCCAACAGATCGTCATGTCCCAAAAACCATTCGTCTCCATTCACTCCTATCTAACACGCTCACACATGCTTGCTGGAAGTCCAAGCCCCTCGCCCACAATACCTCCTTTACCCCTTCCCTCCAACCTTTTCTAGGACGACCCCTACCCCGCCTTCCTTCCCCTACAGATTTATACGCTCTCCAAGTCATTCTACTTTGATCCATTCTCTCTAAATGACCAAACCACCTCAACAACCCCTCTTCAGCCCTCTGACAAATACTTTTAGTAACTCCACACCTTCTCCTAATTTCCACATTCCGAATTTTCTGCATAATATTTACACCACACATTGCCCTTAGACAGGACATCTCCACTCCACTACTGTATATAAAAAATCCAACCACTCACTACCTATCAAAACTCTAACCACTCACTGTAATATTTTCTCATTGTTCTATGTACTTGATACAGCCCACTCATGGATGAAATGTACCAAGTTAAAAACCTAGGAATGTGAAACTACAGAAGCAAACATTAACTGCAGGGATCATTAGATGAACCCCCTCCCCCACCCAAGTAAAATGATTAACTAAAGAAAGTTAAGCAGATTTTTTATATGTAAATTATTTGCACCAAAACTAACATGGCAACCTAATCTTGCTAAAATATACATAGTATGTAAAAAAAAAATAATTAATAAAAAGCTGAAGAGGGGTTGTTGAGGTGGTTTGGTCATTTAGAGAGAATGGATCAAAGTAGAATGACTTGGAGAGCATATAAATCTGTAGGGGAAGGAAGGAGGGATAGGGGTCGTTTTCGAAAAGGTTGGAGGGAGGGGGTAAAGGAGGTTTTGTGGGCGAGGGGCTTGGACTTAAAACAAGTGTGCGTGAGCGTGTTAGATAGGAGTGAATGGAGCCGAATGGTTTTTGGGACCTGACGAGCTGTTGGAGTGTGAGCAGGCTAATATTTAGTGAAGGGATTCAGGGAAACCGGTTATTGATTTAGCCGGACTTGAGTACTGGAAATGGGAAGTACAATTCCTGCACTTTAAAGAAGGGGTCTGGGATACTGACAGTTTGGAGGGACTATTCTAAACTGTAGTATCTGAGAGCCTCTGTATGAGTGAGGTGAAAGTGTTGAATGATGATGAAAGTATTTTCTTTTTGGGGATTTTCTTTCTTTTTGGGTCACCCTGCCTCGGTGGGAGATGGCCGACTTGTTGAGAGAAAAAAAAAAACCTAACCTACCATTACAATCCTACCTGTTCATTAGCAGTGGCATTTCTTCTTTGGTTGGCAGCCTCCTCATTCGTCAGGATCATACTCAAGTTCTGTGCCAAAATAAAAAAAAAATAACTTTCATACAGTATTTTATGACAATTTAAAATTTTAATATTAAATCAGACTAGAACATTTGGCACCTCTCCCAATTTTTTGTCCTGTACAAATATCACTTGATAAGTACAGGTGCTTCTCAACTTACGATGGAGTTACGTTTCCAAGAACCCATCATAAGTTGAAAATATCGTAAGTTGAATATGAATGATACAATAAAAAAAATGAGTAAATAAATGTCACTGAATAAGTAAATAAACAATTACTATAACTAACTAAAACCTGCAACATTTCTACCCAGGAGCAGTGTAACATGATCTTTGAATGCCTTGAATCCCGGCATTGACTACTGAATGTGCATCACTACTGCAAAATCATAAAGTCAAAATATCGTAAGTTGAACCATCGTAAAGCAAGGAGCATCTGTATATATTTGCATCCATTCTGTCCATTATTTTAAGGTTCTATCTTGTCTTATAAAAGTCACTATTTTTAAGGTACTGTACAGTGGCTACAAGGTAAACAAATTTATGTAAATTCTCAAATACATTACCCTTTTGATAAATTAACAACTTTAAAGAAAATATCACATATTACCTTAGCTATGAAAGAGACAAATGCCCGTCTGAATGGCAATCGGCACTTGAGGAACCACATAGCAATGACGTGGTAGGCCAGAGAGACAATGTAGTGATTGAACTTGAAGGGATTTGTGTATGGTATGGCTATGGCAAATATTGACATATACTGGTCAGACACGAAGCTTGCATACACTTTTGGCAAATGGAGAAGAGCTGAAAAATTTGTTGATGTAAAAATTAATTTGTATAAAAGATGTTTGTTAAAAATATGTTACATACAAAAGTGATCATTCTGCTGTATTTGCAAACACGTATTATGCTGATAAGTTATTCTATCTTAATGATATGCACATAAGATAATTTTGTCTTATTCCTATGCTTAATATGAAGTAAATGGTAGCATATCATATAAACTTACTTGAAAGAAACTCCAAGATTGGGTGTGCATTCTGAACAGTAGCAGTGATCTTTGAAAGATTTAGCATAACCTCTCGTAGTAGTCTGATCATTGAATCTCTCATCTCCAACACACACAAGGTTAGGGCACTCACACAGAATGGACCTGCACACCGACTTAGTACACCTAATTCTAAACACTTGATTACCTGTAAAAAATAAAAGTCTTATTGCAGGTAATATTTTCCAATCATTAATAAATTGAATAGTTTTTTATGCAGTTGAATTTACAAGCTAAGAGCTTGTATCCCACCTCACCTCATTTCAAAACCCAGCCTTATCTAAAGTATACAGTACTCCTATTTCTCCCTTCCCCAAATGTGACTTACAACAGTCAGATAACACCCACATACAGTCTATCTGCACAAATTCTTAGGCTGCAATATCCATGGAGTTTAATTATCCAACTTTTGTTTGCTGATGAGGAGCCAGTGAATAGTTTCAATTATCCAATGTTTTTCTGGCTTAATGGCATTCCACCACCCAAATCTCTTCATTCTGATAATTTCTTGTATCAATATTAACCCTTAAATTGTGCATGACACTTGCTGTACATATGCAGGAGCTTTTTTGTGCTTGACATATAAATGTGAATTTTTGTAGACCTCAAATCTGCTGCCAGCTGCTATTTTATACTTCATCTCAACAATTTGTGTGTTCTGCCACCTTAGTATGCTTAGAAAAATATTAAGATCATAACACACGAACATTTAAACAAGATGTGTGACAAGCATCACTGCATCTATACAAGTTTTCTTAATTTTAACTTGTGTACATAGCATACATATATTACTTACAATGTTCTTGAGGACAAACATGTTATGGGCACATTAAAGTATGTAGCAGCATATGTGTATTTTTCACCCAGGATGACCCAAGTAAGTCAATGCAACTTATTTTCATGTTTTAAGTTATCAAACTCTGAAACAATTGCAATATCATAAGACTTTCTTTGTGTATAGTGTTTTGAAAAAAACACATAGGATTATAAAAAGTACCTACATTATATATATATTTTTAACACAGGATAACCTAAGAGAGTCAAACAATGTGACTTATTTCCATGTTTCAAGAGGTATCACACCCATAAGGTGTGATACCTCTTGATATTTCATTGTTTGTAGTGTCTTCAGAGCACATATAAAATACTGTACCTTACAGCACATGTACATTTTTAACACACATGCTTCCATGTTTTGAAAGGTATCAGGACCTGAATCAATTTTAACATCCTATGAGTCCTTTGTACATAGTGTCAGAAGACAAAAGCAATAAAAAATAAGGATAAATAATTATTTGTACCATTTTATTTAGACAGTATATTTCTCCATGGGGAAGTGGAACAGAATTCTTCCTCCATAAGCCATGTGTGTCGTAAGAGGTGACTAAAATGCTGGGAGCAAGGGGCTAGTAATCCCTTCTCCTGTATACATTACTAAATTTAAAGAGAGAAACTTTTGTTTTTCTTTTTAGGCCACCCTGCCTCGGTGGAATACAGCCGGTTTGTTGAAAGAAGAAAGATTTCACGCAGCGTTTAGGTAGTAGGTTGGTAGACAGCAGCCACCCAGGGAGATACTACCGTCCTGCCAAGTGAGTGTAAAACGGAAGCCAGTACTTGTTTTACATGATGGTACAATTGCTGGTATCTTTTTTCTGTCTCATAAATATGCCAGATTTCAGGTATGTCTTGCTACACATGCATGTACAAGCATATACAGTGGACCCCCGCCTAACGAGCACCCCGGAAATCGTACAATTATGTAAGTATAATATTGTAAGTGCTTGTGGAAGTGTATTTTTGGAGGTCTGAAATAGACTAACCTACGTGACATTATTTCTTAAGGAAGTAAATTCGTTCGGTAATGGCACTTGAGCAGGCTTCTGGAATGAATTTTGCTCGTTAGGCGGGGGTCCACTGTATATACACACCCCTCTGGGTTTTCTTCTATTTTTCTTACTAGTTCTTGTTCTTGTTTATGTCCTCTTATCTCCATGGGAAAGTGGAACAGAATTCTTCCTCCATAAGCCATGCATGTCGTATGCCAGGAACAAGGGGCTAGTAACCCCTTCTCCTGTATAAAATACTAAATTTAAAAAGAGAAACTTTTGTTTTCCTTTTTTTGGCCACCCTGCCTCGGTGGATACAGCCAGTTTGTTGAAAGATGATTTCGAGCAGGGCTATATTGGGCAAAGCATCTAACCATCTTTTGAATACTGTACTAAAACACCTTGAAACACTTCTATTATCATAAGAAACTTATATACATAGTGTCAGACATTAAAGACAAAAAAATAAAAAAGAAAAGGGAGGAAGGCATGGTAAAGGAGAGTGGAAAAAGAAATACACAAACTACAGTTAAAAGGTGATATACTATACCTTTTGTTGAATGACTGATTCCATGTGCATGTGGTATGATGCTAGAGTTGCCAGCACTGGGAACACATAGCTCTGAAAATCTGTCCGAGTAAATTTGGCTGGTGTGTTGTATAGGGACTCGGGTAAACCTAAAGATTTCTCTGTAATCTGTCAAAAAAACAAACTGTTTAATAAAGTATTTTAAATTACAAAAAATTATTAATTTTAAAACCTATTTGAAATTTCCTATTTAAAATTTGACAAGAGATGATCATTTCTGTCACAAAATGTGGATGGAAATTCTTATTATATAAGAAGGTGCAGAAGTACTGTAGTTGATTTTAGTTCATGGAAAAACAATGCAAGGAAAAGAAAAAGAGGGTGTCCTTTTATTTCAATGATACCTTTGACCTATTTCAAGGGTTCTTCAATTCCAACAGCCTGGTTTGAAAACACTTTTCTTAAACTATGCATACAATGTAGCAACATTTGAAGGTCTGCTACATTTTCTCCATCTTTTACATAGTCCTATTCACTGACATTTTGATTTTGTCTTCTCTCTTTCTATTTTCTCAATTGTATTATATGTATATGCTTGCTAAGCAAATCCTACCTTTCCGCATTCATATTTCTCAATATGAGACCCACATTCACGTCTCTCAGTATCAGAAAGTGATAAAGGTTACATTTCCAGTAAAAGTAGGTCTTGGAGAGGGATGTGTGATGTCACCATGATTATTTAACACATTTATAGATAGGGTTATAAAAGAAGTGAATACTACAATGTTGGTGAGAGGTGTAGGATTAAAAGATAAAAAATCTAATACAAAGTGGGAGTTGTCACAGTTGCTGTTTGTTGATGACATGGTGCTTATGGGAGATTCTGAAGCGAAGGTGCAAAGGTTGGTAGACAAATTTGGGAAGGAATGTAAAAGAAGTTAACGTGAACATAGGAAAGAGCAACTGGATGAGAGTAACAAAAAAAATTAGGTAATAAAACATTGGATATCAGATTGGAAGGAGGGAGTATGGAGGAAGTAAATGTGTTCAAGAATGGACTTGGCCACTTTAAGGCAGCCCAGTAATTGAGATGATTTACAGATTTATAATAAGCAGTAAAAGATCTCTCTATATTTTCTACCCTAGACATTTCACCTACATTGAAAGGAGAACATGTGCATAACCATGTGACCTCCACATGGTTACCCACATGTAACCATGTGACCTCCACATAGTTACCCATGGCAGTTCCCAAAGGAAAGAGTTATCAAAATACTGTATTAATGAAAGGACAGAAATAATGGAAAAACTAACTTATTTCCTACACGATTTCACTGAAATACAGCCTCATCACTTAGTGACATACTCATTTACCGACGACTCGGACTTACGATGAGCTCTCTGACCAGTATGCATTCCTAAATAGTGTTTATTAAAGCTGGTTTCCTCTATTCTGTTTATTACAATATACAGTACACTACTGTATAAACATTTAAAAATATACTAAAAATTTTATAAATGGTGCAAAGGTGACATTAAAAAAATAACAAAGATGGTTGACAAAAACCCACTACCATTATAGTATGCTCCTTGCTTAGCAAAGGAATTCGTTTACCAACATGGTCTTAGGAATGGAACTCCATCGTTAAGAGAGGAGAGGTTGTATATGATACGAACAATAAAGAAATGAGGCATGCTTGCATTGGAAATGAAGCACAGTACTCCTTTTCTTTAAAAATGTCAACCAAATTGCAGTTTAGGAAACAGTATTTAAATATTTCATGCATTGTTATTGCTAAGAATTTTACTTTGAGTTGAGCTGTATGATTTACAAAGTACGTACAGTGGACCCCCGGTTAACGGCCGGCTCCAAACACTAACATTTATGTAAGTACTTTTGTAAGTGTTTGTTTGGGGGTCCAAAAAGACTACTCTAATTTACATTATTCCTTAAGTTAATAAATTCGTTCGGTAACAGCACTTGAACAGCATTCTGGAACGAATTATGGCCATTAACCGGGGGTCAACTGTACTAGAAACCTTTGGTTACTCGGCTCAGTTAACATAAATAATTAAGTCTTTATAAATGTAAAAATCCTAGGTAGTAGGTTGGTAGACAGCAACCGCCCAGGGAGGTACTACCGTCCTGCCAAGTGAGTGTAAAACGAAAGCCTGTAATTGTTTTACGTGATGGTAGGATTGCTGGTGTCTTTTTTCTGTCTCATAAACATGCAAGATTTCAAGTATGTCTTGTTACTTCTACTTACACTTTGGTCACACTACACATTCATGTACAAGCATATATATATGCACACCCCTCTGGGTTTTCTTCTATTTTCTTACTAGTTCTTGTTCTTATTTCCTCTTCTCCATGGGGAAGTGGAACAGAATTCTTCCTCCGTAAGCCATGCATGTCGTAAGAGGCGACTAAAATGCCGGGAGCAAGGGGCTAGTAACCCCTTTCCCTGAATAAATTACTAAATGTAAAAGGAGAAACTTTTGTTTTTCCTTTTGGGCCACCCTGCCTCGGTGGGAAACGGCCGACGTGTTGAAAGAAGAAAGAAATGTTAAAATTAATAATAATAATGTGTAGATCAAGCATTTACATTGAAGAATATATGTGAACAGTATTTAGATAAAGGTAGGGAAGTTTTCATTGCATTTATGAATTTAGAAAAAGCATATGATAGAGTGGATAGGGGAGCAATGTGGCAGATGCTGAAAGTGTATGGAATAGGTAGTAAGTTACTGAATGCTGTAAAGAGTTTTTATGAGGATAGTGAGGCTCAGGTTATGGCGTGTAGGAGAGAGGGAGATTACTTCCCGGTAAAAGTAGGTCTTAGACAGGGATATGTGATGTCACCATGGTTGTTTAACATATTTATAGATGGGGTTGTAAAAGAAGTAAATGCTAGGGTGTTGGGGAGAGGAGTGGGATTAAATTATGGGGAATCAAGTACAAATGGGAGTTGACACAGTTACTTTTTGCTGATGATACTGTGCTTATGGGAGATTCTAAAGAAAAGTTGCAAAGGTTAGTGGACGAGTTTGGGAGGGTGTGTAAAGGTAGAAAGTTGAAAGTGAACAAAGATAAGAGTAAGGTGATGAGGGTATCAAACATTTAGATAAAGAAAAATTGGATATCACATTGGAGAGAGGGAGTATGGAAGAAGTGAATGTTTTCAGATATTTGGGAGTTGACTTGTCAGCGGATGGGTTTATGAAGGATGAGGTTAACCATAGAATTGATGAAGGAAAAAAGGTGAGTGGTGCGTTGAGGTATCTGTGGAGACAAAAAACGTTATCTATGGAGGCAAAGAAGGGAATGTATGAAAGTACAGTGGTACCAACACTCTTATATGGGTGTGAAGCTTGGGTTGTAAATGCTGCAGCAAGGAGGCGGCTGGAGGGCAATGTATGGTGTAAATATTATGCAGAGAATTCGGAGTGTGGAAATTAGGAGGAGGTGTGGAGTTGCTAAAAGTATTCGTCAGAGGGCTGAAGAGGGGTTGTTGAGGTGGTTTGGTCATTTAGAGAGAATGGATCAAAGTAGAATGACTTGGAGAGCGTATAAATCTGTAGGGAAAGGAAGGAGGGGTAGGGGTCGTCCTTGAAAAGGTTGGAGGGAAGGAGTAAAGGAGGTTTTGTGGGCGAGGGGCTTGGACTTCCAGCAAGCATGCGTGAGCATATTAGATAGGAGTGAATGGAGACTAATGGTTTTTGGGACCTGACGACCTGTTGGAGTGTGAGCAGGGTAATATTTAGTGAAGGGATTCAGGGAAACCGGTTAGCTGGACTTGAGTCCTGGAAATGGGAAGTAAAATGCCTGCACTTTAAAGGAGGGGTTTGGGATATTGGCAGTTTGGAGGGATTTCTAAACTGTCATATCTGAGCTCCTCTGCAAAGACAGTGATTATGTATGAGTGAGGAGAAAGTGTTGAATGATGATGAAAGTATTTGCTTTTTGGGGATTTTCTTTTTGGGTCACTCTGCCTCGGTGGGAGACGGTCAACTTATTGAAAAAAAAAAAAACTGTTAACAAGCACCTTAGATATCTCTAACATGGGTTTAGCTATTGCTTTCATGAGACACTCATTACTTGCTGGTATTGAGAAACATTACAAAAAAGCTTAGATTATCTTATTAAATTTATACTAATGAGAAAATAGAAGAAAAGCAGCAGGAATACATAAGGCAGGAAGAAAAATTAAGGAAAACTAAAATGAAGCAAATGAATGAATAAAAATGGGAATTAAAGTAAAGTGAACCAAAAGTGTTGTTGTAGTGGGTAAGTAAAAACTCAAAGAGAGAAAGGCACCTTCCCTTTATTTTTAATGAGAAGCATGTCTTATTTAAAAACAGATTTTGATATTTTCAATAAAAACTATACTATTTTTTCAACAAAAACTATACTATACTATACTTTAACCAGGTAGTACTAACTAAAGCACAAAGTGCAGCTGCAAAATAATCAATGTCATTGCCATCCCGGGAAAGAATGAGAGCCTTGTTCAGAAGAACTTGAGGAACTCGTTCAAGAATCATGCGAAGAACTTCCCAGTCTGCAAATAAAAAGAAATTTAAATTTGTAAGCCAGGCATTATCATTTTTTACTGTTTAATTAAATTTTTAATATCTTTAGGCTACAGAAGTACTGTACAGTATTATTACACTATACAGAATGGAACAGATTTTATTTTATGGTAATTCATGTTCCTGTAATAAAATTATTCTAATAGTTATTTCTACTTTTTTGTATTTTATCACCTAACCATATAGTTAATGTATTTTTAATACAGAATCAGCTTTAAGACTGGTTTGAAATGGTCTTCATAAGGTGCTTCACAAAAACTATAAACAGTACACTTCTTTTACAAAATCCACACATACATACTTAATCTGATAT
Organism: Cherax destructor; assembly: GCA_009830355.1. Lineage (NCBI taxonomy): Eukaryota > Metazoa > Arthropoda > Malacostraca > Decapoda > Parastacidae > Cherax > Cherax destructor. The sequence continues at coordinate 114,363 of WNWK01000196.1, read as the reverse complement.
TGTATTACAAATACAGTGGTACCTCGACTTACGATATTTTTTCATTCCAGAATGCTGTTCAAGTGCCATTACCAAACGAATTTATCTCCTTAAGAAATGTTGTAAAATAGACTAGTCCTTTTAGACCCCCAAAATTACACTTACAAAAGCATTTAAAAAAATAAACTTACATAAAAGGGTGAGTTTGGGGACCATCGTAAGTCGAGGTACCACTGTACATGGACTTCCATGTTTTGTCCATTACACTACTGAAAAATTGTGGCATATTTTCGACTAACACTTCATAAAATTTGATTAACACAGTATCACTTCTAGGAAAAAATATGGAGAGCCGTGAGCTGGACAGCAGGATTTTTCCTCTCCATCTAATGGGCTCATGGGCAGCCTAACTATGGGTCAATCCATTGTCTTTGTAGGGGAGACCAAGCTTGCTTCCCTGCCTCCTCCTCCCATCTCTCATTGGTCCATACATACGTGTCCCATATGACTCTCAGATCTGTGTTTGTGATTAAATTCGTTGATTCCTGAATGCCAGTCAATACATGCAGTGTTTTCATGTCAATAAGTCACTTTGTCTGACTTTTTTTTGGGTTATCCTAGGTAATTTACACTATGTATGATAATTGTACTTGTGTACCTGTGCCTAAATAAACTTACTGTGCTCAAATGTGAGCTTGCTGGAGACAATGTTTCTATACAAATTGAGAGGGCAGACACAAACTGCACCAGTCCGTCTAAGGTGAGGGACCTTCCCAGCGTTTAAATAAGAAAGGTTTAAAAAGAAAAGAAAAAAAGAAACCTGGATGTAATGTGTATACAGTACCTACTTCATATATATTTGTGTATCAGTTTAGCTGGTACACTTGTATACTGTTTGTTTTAGGATGTGTGTGAGAGTTTGTTGTTATTGTTGTTGAGGGTTATGGGCTAACAGCCCATGAGCAACTCACCCACCTACCCTTCCTTATACTGATATTTTAATTATTGAAAATGCAAGGGAAATTATAACAAAAAAAGGCACAATACCGTGACTGGAACAATACACAAATAACCCACACATAGAAGAGAGGAGCTTACGACGACATTTTGGTCAGACTTGGACCATTTACAAAGTCACACTAACAAAAAGGAGAGAAGGAGGGAGTATATACAGGCCAGCAGACAGAGACAGGAACAAGAGAGAAAGTGGTGGAGGTAGTAGTAGTAGTGGAGTTAGTCATATACTAAGAAAAAGGAGCACTGCAAGGGAGGTAGGGGCCCACAGAGGGTAGGAGCAAGAACACAGAGGGGGAAAAAAATAATGAAGGACAAATACAAGGCAAAAGAAAGAAAACCCAAAGGAGAAAGAAGAAAGAGGAAAGGGGAAGAGGGAGAAGGGAAAAAAAGTCATGGGTGTTCTGAAGTTTGGAGCATTTAACAATGTAATGGGAAAGGAAAGCATCTACCGCAAGCCTATGCACAGTGGCAGAGAGCACGGAGAAAGAGGAAAATAAGAACACTTTTCTTGACAGAGAAAGTATGATAAGAAAAGTAGTGAATATACATGCCACTGTGCATAGGCTTGCAGTAGATGTCTTCCTTTCCCATTACATTGTTAAATGCTCCACATTCAGAACACCCGTGACTTAACCTGATTCTTTTTTCCCCTTCTCCCTCTTCCCCTTTCCTCTTTCCTCTTTCTTCTTTCTCCTTTGGGTTTTCTTTCTTCTACCTTGTATTTGTCTTTTATTATTTTTCCCCCTCTGTGTTCTTGCTCCTACCCTCTGTGGGCCCCTAGCTCCCTTGCAGTGCTCCTCTTTCTTAGTATATGACTGACTCCACTACTACTACTACCTCCACCACTTCCTCTCTTGTTCCCGTCCCTGTCTGCTGGCCTATATACAGTATACTCCCTCCTTCTCTCCTTTTTGTTAGTGTGACTTTGTAAATGCTCCAAGTTGTCGTAAGCTCCTCTCTTCTATGTGCGGGTTAATTGTGTAAGGGAAATGATAATTGGATTATATTCCTTTATTGTAATAAATTTATTAATACATGTACGTATGTATAAATCTGTAGTGGAGGGTAGGAGGGGTAGTGGTCATCCAAGTGAGGCATACTAGTATGTCAGACAGTCATCACCTGAGTTGTTAACCATGATACATTGTATGGACCCTGTTGGCCTTACATTTTTTCAAATGTATGAATAGATGAAAGAAAACAAGCAGAGTTGTCCTAAGGTAAAAAACTATTGGCAGGTGGCAGATTTGTGGGTACAAAAATGGTGCGTACTAGTACGTCAGACACAGTACCACCACCTGTGTACTAGCATGTCGGACACAGTACCAGCACTTGTGTACTAGTATGTAGGACAGTACCACCACCTGCATACTAGTACATTGGACACAGTTAAAGAATTAACAATTTAACAGTTAAGTGAAAGAATTCAGAGGATTTCTTTAGGTCATTATTCAGAATTGCATTTTGTGGATTTTCATTAAACAAGAGTCAGTTGTATGTAGTTATTGTAGGCAATGAATCAATGCAAAACTTCCAACTAAATTTTTACTGTTTTAGGACGCTGCTACGCTGGAGAATGTCACTGATATGAAGGCAAAGTGTAACATGATGTTAATAGGCAGTGCATAGCAAATATACAAGCTGAAAGTTCCTTCCTTTGAAATAATGCTATTTTCAAAAGACCTTTTTTGAAGGGAAAAGCCATTTATACAATATTTCACACACAGTGGGGCTTCACAGTATGATACACTATTTGATAAAAGACTCATTCTGGGTGTATCATCATATAAAAATTACTTTTACATCTAAAAGCATTTTTGAAGTGTCACTTGTCAGCTTATGTAACCAACTTCTTGTTCAAATAAACATAGACATGAGAAATACAATACTCAGCCTGAGGAATGCTGAGTAGTTTGTAAAGTGGGACATACCTTTTTCCTTTTTCATAGCTACTATGACAGTCATTGCTGCCTGGGTTAATGAGAGATGAGTAACCTCAACTTGTGATGCTGATGGTGACCCTGCTGGCAATGCTACATTCTCCTTCCGAAATACATCCTCCTCCTCTTTAGTCACATCATTCCTGCCACCTACAACATGAAGGTGTTAGTAATTTTTCAAGTATAACATAATTAAGATGGGAGGGGTGGGATTAAATTATGGAGAATCAAATACAAAATGGGAGTTGACACAGTTACTTTTTGCTGATGATACTGTGCTTATGGGAGATTCTAAAGAAAAGTTGCAAAGGTTAGTGGACAAGTTTGGGAGGGTGTGTAAAGGTAGAAACTTGAAAGTAAACATGGATCAGAGTAAGGTGATGAGGGTATGAAACGATTTAGATAAAGAAAAATTGGATATCACATTGGAGGAAGGTAGTATGGAAGAAGTGAATGTTTTCAGATATTTGGGAGTTGGCTTGTCAGTGGATGGGTTTATGAAGGATGAGGTTAACCACAGAACTGATAAAGGAAAAAAAGGTGAGTGGTGCACTGAGGAATCTGTGGAGACAAAAAACGTTATCCATGGAGGCAAAGAATTGAATGTACAAGAGTATAGTGGTACCAACACTCTTATATGTGTAAATGCTGCAGCGAGGAGGCGGCTGGAGGCAGTGGAGATGTCATGTTTAAGGGCAATGCGTGGTGTAAATATTATGCAGAAAAGTTATAATGTGGAAATTAGGAGCAGCTGTGGAGTTACTAAAAGTATTAGTCAGAGGGCTGAAGAGGGGTTGTTGTGGTGGTTTGGTAATTTAGAGAGAATGGAACAAAGTAGAATGACTTGGATTACAGCCTCTCCTCAATTAGCGACGGAGTTACATTCCTGAGACCATGTCGTTAAACGAATTCGTCGCTAAGTGAGGAGCATACTATAATGGTAGAGAGTTTGTCAACCATCTTTGATATTGTTTTAATGTCACCTTTGCACCATTTATAACATTTCTGGTATATTTTTAAATGTTTATACAGTAGTGTGCTCTATACTGAAATAAACAGAATAGAAGAAATCAGCTCTAATATACATTATTTAGGTATGAATACTGGTCAGAGAGCCCGTCGTAATTCAGAGGCATCGGTAATCAAGGGGGAAGTGCTAAACCCGTATGATTATACAGCACCTGTGGGGGGGATGTGGAAGGCATTCAGGCTTAATTCCAGGAACTGGAGCTCAGATCCAATTCCCTAGATCAAGAGCCCCTCACCAGCGCCAAGGAACCTTCCTTGAGGGGAGAATGACTTGGAGCACGTATAAATCTGTAGGGGAAGAAAGGCAGGGTAGGGGTCGTCTTCAAAAAGGTTGGAGGTAGGGAGTAAAAGAGGTTTAGTGGGTGAGGGGCTTGGACTTCCAGCAAAGGTGCGTGAGCATGTTAGATAGAAGTGAATGGAGAAGAATAGTTTTTGGGACCTGATGAGCTGTTGGAGTGTGAGCAGGGTAATATTTTGTGAAGGGATTCAGGGAAACCGGTTAGCCGGATTTGAGTCCTGGAAATGGGAAGTACAGTGGACCCTCGCTTATCGGCCGTTCCAGTTATCGGCCAATTCGCTTATAGGCCGGTTTTTTGGCTTCCGCTTATCGCCCATTACAGTGGACCCCCGAGTTTCGTAAAAACTTCACTCCTGAAGTCTACTCGAGTGCCATTACCGAACGAATTTTCTCCCTTAAGGAAAAATTTCACGTAGGTTAGTCTATTTCAGACCCCCAAAAATACTTTTCCACAAGCACTTACAATATTATACTTACATAAATGTACGATTTCCGGGGTTTACGAAACTCGGGGGTCCACTGTATTTCACTTATCGGCCGTATGGGACGCGTCAACCCGCTGGCCCAGCCACTTTGCATGTCAGTTTAGCTGTGTCTCTCGGCACGTGAGGAAGTTTCTGCTCATTCCTCCAAACATTTCACTTGTTTTCCATTATTTTTAGTGGGTTTTTTCAGTGCAACTGCGAAATAAGTAACCATGGCTCCCAAGAAAGTTCCTAGTAAAGTTCCTGTGGTAAAGAAAGTGAGAAACAAGATGGAATTTAAGAGAGAAGTGATTGAAAAATATGAGAGTGGTATGTGGGTGCTGGAACTTGCCAGGATGCACAGGAAAAACAAATCAACAATTACATCCATCCTGGCAAAGGAAGAACAAATCAAGGACGCTAATGTTGCCAAAGGAGTAAATGTGCTTACGAAACAAAGGTCACCAATAATGGAGAAGTTATTGTTATTGTGGATTAAGGAAAAACAATCAGTGGGAGACAGTGTTGTGGAGTCAATTATTTGTGGGAAGGCAAGGCAGTTGCATGAGGATCTTGTAAAGAAAACTCCTGAAACAAGAGCTGCTGGTAGTGAATTTAGGGCCAGCAAAAGCTGGTTTGATAGATTTAAGAAGCGTAGTGGCATACACAGTGTTGTAAGGCATTGTGAGGCTGCAAGTTCTGACAAATGTTCGGCTGAAAAATATGTTCAGGAATTCAAGGGGTACATAGAGGCTGAACAATTCCAACCCCAACAAGTGTTTTTTCAATTGTGATGAAACAGGCCTGTTTTGGAAGAAAATGCCAAACAGGACCTACATAACGCAGGAGGAAAAGGCACTGCCAGGACACAAGCCATTGAAAGACAGGCTAACTCTTGTTGTGTGGTAATGCTAGTGGGGATTTCAAAGTGAAACCTTTACTGGTGTATCACTCCGAAAATCCCAGAGTGTTCAAGAAAAACAATGTCGTCAAGAATAGATTGTGTGATGTGGAACGCTAATAATAAGGCAAGGGTCACGAGGCAAATTTTCAAAGAGTGGGTTAATGATGTGTTTGGCCCAAGTGTGAAAAAATACCTCTTGGAATGTAAATTGCCACTCAAGTGCCACCTGGTACTGGACAATGCTCCTGCACATCCTCCAGACTTGGAAGACCAAGTGTTTAGGGACTTCAGTTTCATCACAGTGAAGTTCTTGCCTCCTAACACCACTCCTCTCCTCCAGCCCATGGACCAGCAGGTCATTTCTAACTTCAAAAAACTCTACACCAAAGCAGTGTTTCAAAAGTAATTTGAAGTGACCTCGGACACTCAGTTGACCCTAAGAGAGTTCTGGAGGAATCACTTCACTATCCTCCATTGCATAAGCCTTATAGGTAAGGCTTGGGAGGGAGTGACTTCCAGGACTTTGACCTCTGCTTGGAGAAAATTGTGGCTAGATTGTGTCCAAGAGAGGGATTTTGAAGGGTTTGAGGCTGACCCTGACCCTGCCGACCCTCTGCCTGTTGTGGACTCTATTGTGGCATTGGGGAAGTCCCTGGGGGTTGGAGGTGAGTGGCGATGATGTGGAAGAGTTGGTGAAGGACCACAGGGAAGAGCTAACCACTGAAGAGCTGGAAGAGCTTCATCTGCAACAGCGTCAGACCACAGATGAGGAACTTGCTTCAGAAAAGGAGGAGGAAGAGGGAGTGAAGGAGGTGCCTTCTTCAGTAATTAAGAACATTTGTGCAAAGTGGAATGAGGTGCAAAGTTTTGTTAAGAAATACCACCCTGACCAAGCTGAAACAAGCCATATCTGCAACATGTTTATTGACAAAACCTTGTCCCACTTCAGGGAAATCATAGAGACACCAGAAACAGAGACCTCTGGACAGATATGTTGTGAGACAGGGGTCCAGTGACTCTCAAGTCGGTCCTAGTGGTATTAAAAGACAAAGAAGGGAAGTAACCCCAGAGAGGGCTTTGCTACCTGAAGTCCTTATGGAGGGGGATTCCCTTTCCAAACAATAACTCCTCCCTCTTTCCTGGGTTCACAAGATTTTTCCACAGGGTTAAATTAAGAGCAGGTCTATGTAAACTGATTTTTCTGTCCAGACAGATCTGTGGCCAATAATGTATATCAGTACATATAGAATAAAAAGTCACAATACAATGGATGGAACAATACACAAATAACCAGCACTAGAGAGAAAGTAATGATGATATTTCAGACTGACTTCAGCCACTGACAAGTCCCTCTGTTAATAGTCCAAGTTGAATCAAAACATCATTACTTTCCCTCTAATAAATGCAAGCTATTAGTGTACCGGTACATAACTACCCTTCTGTACCCTTCTCCAGAACATCACTTCAACTGAGATCATTTATCCCCAGGATGACTAAATTCTGAAATACGTTCGTACAGCATAATGATGTCGAGATAAAGTCAGTTGATCAAATGAAAATGCTGGCCCATAGACGGCTCTAACTTCATCCTGTTCCCTACTAAAGTTAGGGATCCTTAACCTAACCTTGTCAAACCCTGTAAAAAAAAAAAAAAAAAAAAAAAACTATTATGTATTCAGTTTTTACAATTCTATAATGATCGAATTAATATGCCCTACCCAAAATTTTAAATGTTGTATGCAATGCAAAAAATCATCTCACCTGTGGGTGAATACATATCAAATTGCTGTTGCTCCCTTTCTTTCTGAGCCTCATAAAGCCGTTGTCCATGTTTATGATCTACAACTATGTATGGAGAGAATGCAGGAAGCAGTGATACTACTGAGTCGTTTTCTTCTTCAAGACCTTCATCAAAGTTCCTTGGAAACCCTAGTTGGTATTTAGAACTGGCTCTCATTTCAAATATCATTTCAAAGATCTGTAAAAGAATTGTTACTGGAAATTGAAATACTTAAACCACATACTATATATACAGTGCTTGTCATTAAAGTATACTGAGTGAAAGGCACCCAGTGCAATTTAATATCCTATTCTGGTAGGTTTGTCAGTGAGGCAAAAAGTTATACCGGCCTTGCAACTCAAAATGGGATGTCTCAGGATTCTCTAAGGCTACTGCTCGTATGATGGACTTTCTTTTGTCCGTGGTCCCCCTGCACCATATGGTCTTGAGGGTCGAGTTTGTCGGACATATTTTGCTACTAACAAATTACATGGGCAAGAGTAAGTTGCTGACTACACAGACAATTGCAAAGATCATCGGGTTACTTAAGACAGACCATCATTTGAAGGAAACAGTAGAAGCCACCGATGTGTGTGAGCATCCAGTGAGGATCTGGTTGCATCAGTTATTTGAAGACAGTGTTAATAACATGCCCATACCAAAAGCAACATCCCAGAAAGCCTCAAAAAAGCATCCCCACTAAAGTTAACTATAATAATGTACCTAAAATTGCTTGGTTATCATTTGCTCAAATCTTTCTAGCAGTGTGGTGCAAGGTTTTATGTAAGACAGTGCTCCTTACCCCACCGCAAAATCTGATATTCAGTAATGTGCCCTTATTCGATGACTGGCCAGGATATTTCCCAGACTTCAACCCCAGTGAGAACCTCTGACATGTGACAGAGAGATCTACAAGAGAAAGGATATTATTCTACTCCCAAGGCTTCATTACACCATCTGCAACTCCTGGTGGAATTTACCCCAGTCTCTCCTCCCTGCCTTTGAAAGTTGATTAAATCTTAAGAACTGAGAAAGAAAATGGTCTTTGCATGACTAAATAACAGTTTACCACAAGAAGACAGCACAAATGTGAAAGTGAGAGAATCTTTCACTTTGCAGGCAAATTTTAAGTTGGCGTTCAAATACACAGATAAGAAAAAATTAAAACTGTGTACAATATACAGGTGCTCCTCGACTTACAATGGGGTAATGTTCCAATGAACCCATTTTAAGTTAAAAATATGTCGAATTTGAATACAATATGATAAGTAAATAAATAACTACTGTTATTGAATAAGTAAATAAACAAATAATTACTGTACCTAACTAAATACCAGTATGGAAAAGTAAATAAATGAATACAAGTTTATCTTATTACTAAATGTACAGTACTGCACAGTACTGAATGTGCATTGCTATCGCACCATCGTCAAGTCAAAATATCATGTCAAATCTTCATAAAGCAAGGAGCATCTGTATTACAATAGCCCTAAACTAGACTATGCAGACAGCTTAAATGGCAACAATGCTGGCCAAAACTGAGGGGCAAAAAATACAAAATAAGGTCTTACTCCTTCCACTGAAATGAAGGATATGAGGAACACACCTTCAGTCTAACTCTGGACACTCCATGAAGAACACTTTGATTACGATAATGATGTTCTAAACATGCAAGCAAAATGCCGTATGCCTGAATAGCATGGGAAGAAGGAAGTTCCCACAGTTTTTTCTTGAAGATGCGTATCAAGCCCGCAACAGCAGCAATGATATCTGCAGCTTCACTTTCCTTGATGACCTGAACACAGTCACCGTCTCTTAAATAAGGTGCCATTACAATCTGAAACAAGGCAAATAAAATTAACACTAAGAAATATATATTATTACTACAGTGGTACCGCGACTTACGATATTTTTTCATTCCAGAATGCTGTTCAAGTGCCATTACCAAACGAATTTATCTCCATAAGAAATGATGTAAAATAGACTAGTCCTTTTAGACCCCCAAAATTACACTTACAAAAGCATTTAAAAAATAAACTTACATAAAAGGGTGAGTTTGGGGACCATCGTAAGTCGGGGTACCACTGTATTTTTTTTTCAACAAATTGGCTATCTCACACCAAGGCAGGGTGACTCAAAAAAGAAAAAATACTTTCACCATCATTCACTCCACCACTCTCCTGCCAGAGGAACGCCAATACTACAGCTCAAAATGACACATATCCCCACCCCTCTTTCAGAGTGCAGGCTATGTACTTTCTACCTTCAGGACTCAAGTCCAGCCAACTGATTTCCCTGAATCCCTTCATAAATGTAACCTCGCTCAAACTCCAACAGCATATCAAGGTCATGAAAACCACTTGCCTTCACTTACTATCTAACAAGCTCACATACACCTGCTGGATGTCCAAGCCCCTCACATACAAAACCTCCTTTACCCCCTCCCTCAAGCCTTTCCTAGGATGACCCATACCCCACTTTCCCTCCTGTTTTCTCTTTAAATTACTGTACCAGATATATACGTATGTATAGTGACAGCTGGGAGGGACTTATTCTCAGCTGTCGTATCTGAGCGCCTCTGCAAAGACAGTGATTATGTATGAGTGTGGTGAAAGTGTTGAGTGATGATGAAAGTATTTTCTTTTTGGGGATTTTCTTTCTTTTTGGGTCACCCTGCCTTGGTGGGAGACGGCCGACTTATTGAAAAAAAAAAAAATTAAATAAACAACTGTAAAGCACTGTACAGGAAGGCCCTGCTTATACAGGTCAGGTCAGGTTCCAGGCTACTGTTTTTTTTTTTGTTTTTTTTTTTTTTTCAACAAGTCGGCCGTCTCCCACCGAGGCAGGGTGACCCAAAAAGAAAGAAAATCCCAAAAAGAAAATACTTTCATCATCATTCAACACTTTCACCACACTCATACATAATCACTGTCTTTGCAGAGGAGCTCAGATACGACAGCTGAGAAAAGTCCCTCCCAGCTGTCACTATCTCAGACCCCTCCTTTAAAGTGCAGGCATTGTACTTCCCATTTCCAGGACTCAAGTCCAACTAAATCAATTAACTGGTTTCCCTGAATCCCTTCACAAAATGTTACCCTGCTCACACTCCAACAGATCGTCATGTCCCAAAAACCATTCGTCTCCATTCACTCCTATCTAACACGCTCACACATGCTTGCTGGAAGTCCAAGCCCCTCGCCCACAAAACCTCCTTTACCCCTTCCCTCCAACCTTTTCTAGGACGACCCCTACCCCGCCTTCCTTCCCCTACAGATTTATACGCTCTCCAAGTCATTCTACTTTGATCTCAACAACCCCTCTTCAGCCCTCTGACAAATACTTTTAGTAACTCCACACCTTCTCCTAATTTCCACATTCCGAATTTTCTGCATAATATTTACACCACACATTGCCCTTAGACATGACATCTCCACTGCCTCCAGCCTCCTCCTCGCTGCAGCATTTGCAACCCATGCTTCACACCCATATAAGAGTGTTGGTACCACTATACTTTCGTACATTCCCTTCTTTGCCTCCATGGATAACGTTTTTTGTCTCCACAGATACCTCAACGCACCACTCACCTTTTTTCCTTCATCAATTCTATGGTTAACCTCATCCTTCATAAACCCATCCGCTGACACGTCAACTCCCAAATATCTGAAAACATTTACTTCTTCCATAATCCCTCTCTTCAATGTGATATCCAATTTTTCTTTATTTAAATCGTTTGATACCCTCATCACCTTACTCTTATCTATGTTCACTTTTAACTTTCTACCTTTACACACTCTCCCAAACTCGTCCACTAACCTTTGCAACTTTTCTTTAGAATCTCCCATAAGCACAGTATCATCAGCAAAAAGTAACTGTGTCAACTCCCATTTTGCATTTAATTCTCCATAATTTAATCCCACCCTTCTCCCCAACACCCTAGCATTTACTTCTTTTACAACCCCATCTATAAATATATTAAAAAACCATGGTGACATTACACATCCCTGTCTAAGACCTACTTTTACCGGGAGGTAATCTCCCTCTCTCATACACACCCTAACCTGAGCCTCACTTCTTTCTTTCAACACGTCGGCCGTTTCCCACCGAAGCGGGGTGGCCCAAAATGAAAAACGAAAGTTTCCCCTTTTACATTTAGTAATATATACAGGAGAAGGGGTTACTAGCCCCTTGCTCCCGGCATTTTAGTCACCTCTTACGACACGCATGGCTTACGGAGGAAGAATTCTGTTCCACTTCCCCATGGAGATAAGAGGAAATAAGAACAAGAACTAGTAAGAAAATAGAAGAAAACCCAGAGGGGTGTGTATATATATGCTTGTACATGAATGTGTAGTGTGACCTAAGTGTAAGTAGAAGTAGCAAGATGTACCTGAAATCTTGCATGTTTATGAGACAGAAAAAAGACACCAGCAATCCTACCATCATGTAAAACAAATACAGGCTTTCGTTTTACACTCACTTGGCAGGACGGTAGTACCTCCCTGGGTGGTTGCTGTCTACCAACCTACTACCTAGAGCCTCACTATCCTCATAAAAACTCTTTACAGCCTTCAGTAACTTACTACCTATTCCATACACTTGCAACATTTGCCACATTGCTCCCCTATCCACTCTATCATATGCCTTTTCTAAATCCATAAATGCAATAAAAACTTCTCTACCTTTATCTAAATACTGTTCACATATATGCTTCACTGTAAACACTTGATCTACACATCCCCTACCCACTCTAAAGCCTCCTTGCTCATCTGCAATCCTACTCTCTGTCTTACCTCTAATTCTTTCAATAATAACCCTGCCATACACTTTACCTGGTATACTCAGTAAACTTATTCCCCTATAATTTTTACACTCTCTTTTATCCCCCTTCCCTTTATATAAAGGAACTATACATGCTCTCTGCCAATCCCTAGGTACCTTCCCTCTTTCATACATTTATTAAACAAAAATACCAACCACTCCAGCACTATATCCCCCTGCTTTTAACATTTCTGTCATGATTCCGTCAATTCCAGCTGCTTTACCCCCTTTCATTCTACGTAATGCCTCACGCACCTCCCCCACACTCACATCCTGCTCTTCTTCACTCCTAAACGATGTTGTACCTCCCTGGCCAGTACATGAAATTACCGCCTCCCTTTTTTCATCGACATTTAAAAGTTCCTCAAAATATTCCCGCCATCTACCCAATACCTCCAGCTCCCCATCTACTAACTCCCTACTCTGTTTTTAACTGACAAATCCATTCGTTCCCTAGGCTTTCTTACCTTGTTTATCTTACTCCAAAATTTTTCTTGTTTTCAGCAAAATTTCTTGACAGAGCCTCTCCCATTCTTTCATCCGCTCTTCTTTGCACTCTCTCACCACTCTCTTCACCTTTCTTTTACTCTCCATATACTCTGCTCTTCTATTAACACTTCTGTTTTGTAAAAACCTCTCATAAGCTACATTTTTCTCTTTTATCACACCCTTTACTTCTTCATTCCACCACTCACTCCTCTTTCCTCCTGCACCCACCCTCCTATAGCCACAAACTTCTGCCCCACATTCTAATACTGCATTTTTAAAACTATCCCAACTCTCTTCAACCCCCCCACTACTCATACTTGCACTAGCCCACCTTTCTGCCAATAGTTGCTTATATCTCACCCTAACTTCCTCCTCCCTTAGTTTATACACTTTTACCTCTCTCTTACTTGCTGTTGCCATATTTTTTTTGTCCCATCTACCTTTTACTCTAACTGTAGCTACAACCAAATAATGATCTGATATATCCGTTGCCCCTCAATAAACATGTACATCCTGGAGCCTACTCATCAACCTTTTATCCACCAATACATAATATAACAAACTACTTTCCTTACGTGCTATATCATACCTTGTATATTTATTTATCCTCTTTTTCATAAAATATGTATTACTTATTACCAAACCTCTTTCTAGACATAGCTCAATTAATGGTTCCCCATTTACATTTACCCCTGGCACCCCAAATTTACCTACTACTCCATCCACAACATTTTTACCCACTTTAGCATTAAGATCCCCAACCACAATTACTCTCTCACTTGGTTCAAAACTCCCCACACACTACCTCAACATTTCCCAAAATCTCTCTCTCTCCTCTACACTTCTCTCTTCTCCAGGTGCATAAACACTTACTATAACCCACTTTTCACATCCAACCTTTATTTTACTCCACATAATCCTTGAATTTATACATTTATATTCCTTCTTTACCTGCCATAACTGATTATTCAACATTATTGCCACTCCTTCTTTAGCTCTAACTCTATTTGAAACTCCTGATCTAATCCCATTTATTTCTCCCCACTGAAACTCTCCTACCCCCTTCAGCTTTGTCTCACTTAAAGCCAGGACATCCAGCTTCTTTTCATTCATAACATCTACAATCATCTCTTTCTTATCATTCGCACAACATCCACGCACATTCAAACATCCCACTTTGACGGTTTTCTTCTTCTTCTTTTTAGTAAGCTATACAGGAAAAGGGGTTACTAGCCCATTGTTCCCGGCATTTTAGTTGACTTTTACAACACGCATGGCTTACGGAGGAAAGATTCTTATTCCACTTCCCCATGGATATGAAAGGGGAAAGCAATAAGAACAAGAACTATTAAGATAGAATCAAAGAAAACTCAGATGAGTGTGTATACATAAACGTGTACATGTTTGCGTAGTGTGACCTAAGTGTAAGTAGAAGTAGCAAGACGTACCTGAAATCTTGCATGTTTATGAGACAGAAAAAAGACACCAGCAATCCTACCATCATGTAAAACAGTTTCAGGTTTCTGTTTCACAGTCACCTGGCAGGATGGTAGTACCTCCCTGGGTGGTTGCTGTCTACCAACCTACCAGGCTACTGTTGTAAAGCGAAAATCACTGTAAAGTGAATTATAGCCTTTTTTCACTTTCAAATGCATATAAAAGCCTGATAACATGTTTACACTATCATATATTAAGTGAGCAATATAGCTAGGCCTAAAAAATGCATATACAGTACACACATTACATCCCTTAAAATATTTTTGTCCTTAGCTTATAGTGAGTAATTAATATATTTATTGCAGGTGGTCTGAATAAATTGGGTATAACTGAAAACCGCTGTATTAGCGAAATGCTGTAAAGCGAAGCAATGTACAGCAGGGCTGGCCTGTACTCTTCTTCCTTCACAAGATAAATTCCTCCTCACCAAATAGAAGGACAACCTTAAAATGATAAAAAAAAAATATGTACAGTGGTACCTCGACTTACGATATTTTTTCATTCCAGAATGCTGTTCAAGTGCCATTACCAAACGAATTTATCTCCTTAAGAAATGTTGTAAAATAGACTAGTCCTTTTAGACCCCCAAAATTACACTTACAAAAGCATTTAAAAAAATAAACTTACATAAAAGGGTGTGTTTGGGGACCATCGTAAGTCGAGGTACCACTGTATATATTTACAGACAATGAAACCATAAGTACATGCAAGATTTCAGGTATGTCTTGTTACTTCTACTTACACTTAGGTCACACTACACATTCATGTACAAGCATATGTATATACACACACCCCTCTGGGTTTTCTTCTATTTTCTTACTAGTTCTTGTTCTTATTTCCTCTTATCTCCATGGGGAAGTGGAACAGAATTCTTCCTCCGTAAGCCATGCGTGTCGTAAGAGGCGACTAACATGCTGGGAGCAAGGGGCTAGTAACCCCTTCTCCTGTATATATTACTAAATGTAAAATGGGAAACTTTCGTTTTTCATTTTGGGCCACCCCACTTCGGTGGGAAACGGCCGACGTGTTGAAAAAAGAAGAAAGAAACCATAAGTATGTCTAAAAGAAATAGCAATGAATAATTTACCTTTTCCAGCATTGTAAGTATATCTGGCACAACAACCGAGTTCTGAGTCATGGCAATATGAACCAGCAAGTTGACTGCAGCAGTTCGCACTCCAACATCCTGTTCAGCCTCAATGCCTACCATCTGAATAGCAATCACATTTCTTACCATCTCTGTTCCATACATATGTCTGTAAAAGGCAGAGGATACAATTATTCGTGATGACATATGAGGTGTTGCACAGCAGAAAAGAATAAGTGCTACCATAGATAAAACCCAGGTTAGTGAATGAATTGTTTCTTTAATGTTTCGTGTTTGTGGAAATGTGTAGATACTGTCTTCTGTATCCAAGTTAGGCTGAAAGCCCCATAACTAAGTACAGTGGACCCTCGGTTTACGTTGAAAATTCATTCCAGAATGCTGTTTGAGTGCCATTACCGAACGAATTTGTTCCCATAAGGACAAATGTAAATTAGATTAGTCGTTTCAGAACCCCAAAAATACACTTACAAAAGCTCTTACAAAAATACCTTTACATAATTGTTCGAGTTTGGAGGTGAACGAAAACCGAGGGTCCACTGTATGGTAACTTGAGCTTTATAGCTCCAATCTCCCCACTCCTGCATTTTTCTCAATTGTTTGAATTTGGCGGTTATTTTTTCTGCCATGTGAAGCCTCATACAGAAAAGAAATATAGAAAAGTTGCAATTAACAAGTAAATACTTGAATTTTCTGAAGTGAATCCAACATAAGCCACTATGAACTAAAAACTACGTGAAGAAACAGAGGATTTAATGGAGAATTCAAAGATTTTTTGAATGTCTTCATGTAAGTTCTCTGTAGATGAAGATCATCACAGATCTCCTAAAGAGGACATCAGCTGGAGAACAATAAATAAATACCTACCTAATTTATGTTTCTGCCAACATGTGGGTTTTACTTAGCATCATTACAGACATGAATTACTTTTTTTTTTTAACACACTGGTCTTTTCCCATCAAGGCAGGGTAACCCAAGGGGAAACTTTCACAATCACTCTTTCTCCAGCTTCTTCTAGAAGTACACAGACATCACAACTGCAATGACTCAGGGTTCTTATTTTGTAAGAAACACTGTGTAATAACAGTAGCTTAGGATTTTTTTTTTTTTCAACAAGTCAGCCGTCTCCCACCGAGGAAGGGTGACCTAAAAAGAAAGAAAATCCCAAAAAAGAAAATACTTTCATCATCATTCAAAACTTTCACCTCACTCATACATAATCACTGTCTTTGCAGAGGCGCTCAGATATGACAGCTGAGAATAAGTCCCTCCCAACTGTCACTATCCCAGACCCCTCCTTTAAAGTGCAGGCATTGTACTTCCCATTTCCAGGAATACATACATATTATAAAATACAGTAGGGCCTTAGCTTACAACATTTTTCTTTTTTTTTCAACGAACCGGCCGTATCCTGAGGCAGGATGACCTAAAAAGAAAAATGAAAGTTTCTCTTTTTAAATTTAGTAAAGTATACAGGAGAAGGGGTTACTAGCCCTTTGCTCCTACAACATTTATGTGATTCATAAAATTCATGGTAAATCAAGTGTTCGGGACTCCGACCCAATTTTCCTATAGAAACATGTTGTAACCAGAGATTCATTCCCAAGTGGGTAAAAAAAAATTTACCCACCCTTTTACCTTTCAGATGCATATACAGCAAAAATATTTCTAGGATGTATGCAAATTAACTAAATACTAAAATATAAATAAAATATTTTATAATGCAATGTACAGTATATACCTTGAATGTCTTATTCACTGAAAGGCATATTTGTTTATTTTAGGCTGAAGTAGATGAATTATAAGAAAAGGGTAATGAAATTTGATGAGGAGGATCTGGGTATTTCTCAGGAGTTTCATAAGCTATAGAGGTTCATGCTGCTGGGGTCTTTAGTGGTATTGTAGCAGCTTTGGACGTTCATGCTACTGGGGCTGAGTGTGGGTGCATGGAGAAATGTGAGTGTATAATAGCAGTGTGTGTATTGAAATGTAGGTTTGTTAATATCTATTTAATGTTACAGGAGCAGCACTATGTGCTGTGCTTGGTGTCCTAATTTGTGTTTAGTTTGGTATAAAAAAAAAATCAAATTTTAAGTTGTACCATATAACATCTCCTCATTTACCTTATTTCTAATGCACAAAAAGTGGCTCTAAAACTCATTCACCACAGAGACCGACTGTACAAATATAATACAAACCTGCATTATAGGAAAACATACAAGTGCAGAAAGAGTCAATGAATAGCTAAGAAGAAATCTCAAGTTATCACATAGAAACCAAGCTTAAATCCTATGTAAGGATGACCAATTGCTGAATTACAATATGAACCTCCATTTTAAGAACATATGCAATACAGGAAGCTAAGAGGCATTCTCAAAGTTATCACAAAGAAACCAACAAATGAAAAACAAAAAAAGAATAAATAATTTTTACTTCTTTGACATTACAGTAAATGAATTCAAAAAGGGTTACTAGTTCATTGCTCCCAACAAGGAGCTAGTAAAAACACACATGGCTTACAGGAGGGAGGGGAAGATTTTAGCCCAATATCCAAATGGTAAGTGTTCTCTTTTCTGGGTCACCCTACACTGCAATTGAGAAAAAAAATTATTAAGTGAAAAACAATAAAACCATCCCATTTACAAAGGAATACTATATTATGAGAGTATAAAGCAATGAATGCATTAACTATAAACACTACTTTGAAAGGTTGGAATTAGATCTGGAGTGAACATTTATATCCTAATTTACAATTTTTATTGAAGAAATTTGAATATTAGTTTTCATATGATAACTTTATAGGTAGGAGGTTGGTAGACAGCAACCACCCAGGGAGGTACTACCAAGTAAGTGTGAAACAGAAACCTGTAATTGTTTTACATGATGGTAGTATTGCTGGTGTCTTCTGTCTCAAAAACATGCAAGATTTCAGGTAAGTCTTCCTACTTCTACACACACTTAGGTTACACTATACATGCATGTACAAGTATACGTATAAACACACACCCCTCTGGGTTTCCTTCTATTTTCTTCCTAGTTCTTGTTCTTGTCAATTTCTGCTTATCTCCATGGAAAAGTGGAACAGAATTCTTCCCCTGTAAGTCATAAGTCATGCGTGTTGTAAGAGGCGACAAATGCCGGGAGCAAGGGGCCAGTAACCCCTTCTCCTGTATACATTACTAAATTTAAAAAGAGAAACTTTTGTTTTTCTTTTTGGACCACAGCCTGGTTGATCAGACCCTGATCCACCACGAGGCATGGTTTCAGACCGAGCCACGGGGGCGCTGACCCCCAAAACCCTCTCCAGGTATACCCTGCCTTGGTGGGATACTACTCTGGTTTGTTGAAAGAAGAAAGAAAGAAGATATGATGACTTGTGAATGCCTCTTCTGATTTCCTTCAAATCTTTAGTACTAATATTTAATGGCATTATCAACGTATACGTAACCTGTTAATGTTGTAAACGTCTGCAAGAATTGCAAGTGCCTTAGTCCTGACACCTGGTCTGCGATCACGACAGTAATACCGGTTGAGAAGTGTACCCAAGTTGGCCAACCAATGGGGACGGTAGGGAACCACACCTTGTGCCAGTTGATCAAGCAGACGAAGAACTGACAATTCCTGTATAATATATAACATAAATATCAATAATATTTTAAAAATGGACAGTTAAATATATAAAATATATTTTTAGTTTTAAGGTTAATAATGTGCAATATATATATATATAGTGCTGGAGTGGTTGGTATTTTTGTTTAATAAATGTATGAAAGAGGGGAAGGTACCTAGGGATTGGCAGAGAGCATGTATAGTTCCTTTATATAAAGGGAAGGGGGATAAAAGAGAGTGTAAAAATTATAGGGGAATAAGTTTACTGAGTATACCAGGTAAAGTGTATGGCAGGGTTATTATTGAAAGAATTAGAGGTAAGACAGAGAGTAGGATTGCAGATGAGCAAGGAGGCTTTAGAGTGGGTAGGGGATGTGTAGATCAAGTGTTTACAGTGAAGCATATATGTGAACAGTATTTAGATAAAGGTAGAGAAGTTTTCATTGCATTTATGGATTTAGAAAAGGCATATGATAGAGTGGATAGGGAAGCAATGTGGCAAATGTTGCAAGTGTATGGAATAGGTAGTAAGTTACTGAAGGCTGTAAAGAGTTTTTATGAGGATAGTGAGGCTCAGGTTAGGGTGTGTAGGAGAGAGGGAGATTACTTCCCGGTAAAAGTAGGTTTTAGACAGGGATGTGTAATGTCACCATGGTTGTTTAATATATTTATAGATGGGGTTGTAAAAGAAGTAAATGCTAGGGTGTTGGGGAGAGGGGTGGGATTAAATTATGGTTTTGTCGGCGAGGGGCTTGGACTTCCAGCAAGCATGTGTGAGCGTGTTTGATAGAAGTGAATGGAGACGAATGGTTTTTGGGACATGACGATCTGTTGGAGTGTGAGCAGGGTAACATTTTGTGAAGGGATTCAGGGAAACAAGTTAATTGATTTAGTTGGACTTGAGTCCTGGAAATGGGAAGTACAATGCCTGCACTTTAAAGGAGGGGTCTGGGATAGTGACAGCTGGGAGGGACTATTCTCAGCTGTCATATCTGAGCGCCTCTGCAAAGACAGTGATTATGTATGAGTGTGGTGAAAGTGTTGAATGATGATGAAAGTATTTTCTTTTTGGGGATTTTCTTTCTTTTTGGGTCACCCTGCCTCGGTGGGAGACGGCCGACTTGTTGAAAAAAAAAAAAAAAGTGCAATACAGTGGACCCCCGAGTTTCGTAAAAACTTCACTCCTGAAGTCTGCTCAAGTGCCATTACCGAACGAATTTACTCCCTTAAGGAAAAATTTCACGTAGGTTAGTCTATTTCAGACCCCCAAAAATACACTTCCACAAGAACTTACAAAATTATACTTACATAATTGCACGATTTCCGGGGTATTCGTTAACCGAGGGTCCACTGTATATTACAATGATGTAAAATTCTAAGAGAATCAGTGTCGTCATAAGGGGGAGGGCACCCCGGGTGACACCATCAAGGGGTGACACCATAAAGCCTCTAAAGAAGGTGACACTAATGCCCAAAACAGTGCTGCACCAACATAAGAGAAAAATCCTTTGTTTCTATATAGCCTATTATATGATTACAGAGTACAGATAGGCAATTTTTTTCTAAATTTTTCAATTTTTTTTTTGCATCATTGAAGAATAAATGTGGTATTTGAGTTTATGTTTCCTCAATATTACTACGATTATTTATTTTATCATTAATATAGTTAAGTATTTTCCTGTTCGGTTTATGGCCCTTAAACGTTCTCATTGTTAAACATTAGTCATTGGGCATGCAGTAGTGACGTAATTGGAGTTTACTCCCCCCCATCCCCCCGCCCTTGGATTTCATGGGGGTGACACCATATATGCCACCCCGGGTGACACCAACCCTAGCAACGCCACTGAAGAGAATCATTGTCAAACAGTAATTGGTGAAATGAATGATACATGCAATACTGAGGTGGACTCTTAAGAGGATCTTAAAAATTCCTTAGTTTACTGAAAATATGGCTCATTATCAAAACAAGCTTTCCTTACTCTCTTAGTTCAAATATTGGAGGTCAGGGCATCAATGCCCAGAGGGTGGAGTAAGCCTCCATTCCACAATTACACTTTTTTTCAGCAAATGCATCCACATGTCCTGGAAGTATCCATGAGAACCAAATTTATATAAATGTTATGAAATTCACCTCACCATAATGTAGAGATTCTACAGAATATACAAACTGTGTTGTGATAACAATTTTCAACAATAAACAGCAATAAAATAAATATACAGCATTTTTTTTTTTATTCTTAAAATCATTTCCAGTGTAACATAAGTAAAGCATCATTAGCAAACTTTAAACAATGATGTACTGTACTTAAATTAACCTACAATATCTAACTTAACCCTTTCATAAGTTGGGTATTGGTGAGTTATACTGAACCCATCATTTTTTTTTAGAGGGCATAGGGAAGGAAATGGAATATTTTAAGTTCTCCATTAAGTAACTTTCTAAAACAATCATTAGCAGAAAACATAAGTACTGTAGACCCCTTACTTATATCCAAGCTCCCCTCCATGCTGAATTAAGATAACACACTGATATAACTCACACCTTTAAATGTTTACACAAAATAACATTCTGACAGGAAAATGCGTTAAGTTGATACAAGTCTTGTGTAAAATAATATACTACACCCAAATATCAATGTTCATAGTTTTCTATTATTACAAATCTTCTAAGAGTCCACCTCAGTATTGCATGTATCATAATCGTAGTAATATTGAGGAAACAAACTCAAATACCACTTTTGAGTACAGGCAACAGATCCTACATTTATTCATGATCACCACAAAATTTATGAATTTTGCTTTTTTGTGAAAGCCAAGTCAGTTCCGATGAAGAGACAGGCAAGATTAGGTTATCATGTGTGTTCTGAAGTGAAGCTTAAAGTAAATGATTGTGTACCCAGAAAAACAAGAAACTACACATAGTCAGCTTTAAGTGTGGGATACATAAAACTATTGTGTTATATCTGAACGCCCCTGGCAAGACAGTGATAGTGTGAATAATGGTGAAAGTGTTTCTTTTTCGGGTCACCCTACCTCGGTGGGAGATGGCCACTGTATTAAAAATAAAATGAGATGATCACTGAGAGGTAGGGGTGGGGAAACAGAATGAGGGCTAGGGGTAGTACATCCTCTATATTGCTATGGCATAATGAACTCTTCCATTGCAAATTTTCTTTTTCAAGCACTTTTTCAAGAATGTATCCCTCAAGATCAAATTCTGGTTGTACAGTATTCTGATAAAAAAAAAAGTCTTAATTTTTAATAATTTGCTTACCGGACGTAGATCTGAATAAAGACCAACAAGTGCAAAAAACTTGTCGGCTGACCCACCAAACTGGTGCAGGTCAATGAGTTGCTCAATAGCATCCAATATGTCCTTTAACAATGCCAGAATAGTTTGTTTTTCATTTCCTTCCTCCATATCAACTGTAAATAAAAAGTAGCATATTCTATATCCTAATTTAGCATAAATTAAATATTAAATATTTAACATTCCTATGAAATACTGAAAAATTATAGAACAAAGGGAAAATAATTATGGTAAGAGCCTTACACTATGACACTGCATAGTATTTCATAAAGAACAAAACCCATGGATCCTTCAGGAGTGGTGAAGGCTTGATCCTCCATTCACTAATCATGGTGCAATTGGGTTTAGTCAAAGGATCTCTAAAAATACAGAGATCTCTCTTGTTTGTGGTTTATATTTCACTCCAAGTGGTTTCTCACTTTGCATTGATCAGTGTTTATGACACTTTAATTTAAGCAACTGCAACAACACTTGCAATTAATTTTATGATGAAGTTAATCTAACTTAGTAGTTTTCTAAACCATATATTCACAAACAAAGTTAAAGATACTGAATACAGGAGATCCCAAACTTACAAACCAGTTGCATTTCTTGTGTTTAAACTTAAAATAAGTTGTCCTTATAGAAAACATCAGTACAAAGAAGTCATTTCTCACATGTGGTTGTGCTGTATATCAGTAGTTTAAAGGAATGTTTTGTTTAGTAAGCTTCTCATTCATAATATGGATGTTAGCAACTTGGGGTGTTTGTAAGCTTAGGTTCTTCCATAATTAATATCTTTTCCTTACCTGCATGCTCAAAAAGTTTGCTGAGGGTGTCCAGAACAAGATTCCATGAGGACAAATGAAGCTCCATATACATCTTGGACACAAGTTTTTGAATACTTAAAGCTACTTCATAAACCACCAATACATGACCATTTTTGGCAGCCTAAAAAATGAATGTTAATAAAATATGAAAGGGAATTAGCATGCTAGTTATGAACAGTAAAAAGTACACATTCAACCAAAAAAATTTTTTTATTAATATGATGCTTTATCCACTTGATAATACTCTCACCCAGTGGATGAAATATCATATAAATAAAAGGTTTCTTTGTGGAAAGTGTCTTTTTAACATCTGTCGCCTCATAGCCATTTATTCATACCACTCAAATGTTATGAATATATTGCAGAATAAAAGTTTTATTTTATTATTGTTATTATTATTTAACAGATATAAAATTAATGTAATACTGTATTTGCAATTCCAATAGGAAAAAAATATAGAAAATATAAAGACATTTTGAGAAGTGATGGAAGGAACAGGAAATACACTAGATGCACAGTAGCATAATGTAATGAAGATGTACATTAAATACTAAACCCTATATAGTACTTATTACAAAGTCTCATATCTGCCTCATATTAAGCAGCCATTTACAGTATAATGTATATAAGAGAAAAATAGCATTACAGTACAGTGGACCCCCGAGTTTCGGTCATAATTCATTCCAGAAGGCTGCTCAAGTGCCATTATCGAACGAATTTACTCCCTTAACCCTTTGGGGGTCGGTGCCGTACTAGTACGTTTTACGAGCAGGGGTTGGTGCCGTACTAGTACGCGTAAATTCTAGCGGCCTCAAATTAAGTGGGAAACGGCTGGTAGCCCTACATATGAAAGAATGGGTCTATGTGGTCAGTGTGCGCAGTATAAAAAAAATCCTGCACCACACACTGTATAATGAGAGAAAAAAACTCCAACCGTTTTTTTCGTTTAAAACAGCGACTTTGCAGTCTATTTTCGTATGATATTTATTGATGTATTCTCGTTTTCCTGGTCTCATTTGATAGAATGGAAGATATATTACAGTAATAGAGATGACTTTGTTTGGTTTGACAATGACAAGTACCTTGAAATTGAGCTCAAAGTAGCGAAAATGTTCGATTTTTGACGATGTTCAAGAGTAAACAAATCACACCATGCGTCCAATATACATCAACTGGAGAGTCTAATATTCATGCACAAGTGCTCTGATATTATTTATACCATTTATACAATGATGCAGTTGTATACATAACAGTAAATCTTCTATTTTTTTGTGAGAATAAAAATTCAAAATGAAAAGCAAAAGTAATGTAAGAGGGGCCTGGAGATGTGACTAATGAACAGAGAAGATGTTATTTTAGTGCCAGGAATGTCTGCCTTGTTTATTCTTGACCCTATTTTGAAATTGGCATCGTTTGAAATTTGTGTGAAATTGGCCAAATTGCCATTTTCTGACCACTATTTTGGGTAGTTGAAATTGGTAAATAGGCGGTTTCTTGTACTCAATCGATAGAAGAAATGGAGTTCTAGCGAAATAGCTATAATTTTAGTAGACTGAAACAATGGAATTTGCCAAAAATAGGGCTCAAAATGGGCGAAATCGCCGATGCGTAAATGTCATCAATACCGCTAACTTCGCAAAAGCATAATTCCGTTAGTTTTCGATCAAATTTCATAATTTTGGTGGCGTTATGATCGGAAAAAGATTCTCTATTATTCCATAAGAATTTTTTTTTTTTTTTCCAAAAAATTTTCAACCCCAGGAACAGGTTTCCGAGAAGGCCTGTCGACCCCCAAAGGGTTAAAGAATAATGACAATTAGGTTAGTTCATTTCAGACCCCCAAAAATACACTTACAAAAGCACTTACAATATTACACTTACATAATTGTTCGATTTCCGAGGTGACCGAAACTCGGGGGTCCACTGTACAGTGGACCCTCGCTATTCGAACACTCCAAAACTCATCCTTTTATGTAAGTTTATTATTGTAAGTGCTTTTATAAGTGTATTTTTGGGGGTCTGAAATGGACTAAACTAATTTACATCATTCCTTATGGGAATAAATTCGTTTGGTAACAGCACTTGAACAGCATTCTGGAATGAGGGTGAGTTTTGGAGTGTTCGAATAGCGAGGGTCCACTGTACGTATTTAGAAAGGCATGCAAACTGACTGAAAATAAATTCTATGAAACAACTTTTTATACCAACCACTTGGAATGTTGGAAGCACTGCTGCTGGTTTGTAGTCAAGGGATGTCACCTTATTGCCCCCCCACAATGCTGATGTGAGGAAGAAGATCGCTCCACGCACCAAAAAAATATCGTCGTCATTCTGAATCAAATGGCACAGCACATAGAGCCCACTGTTGCCAAGATGTGTTCCAAGGAGGTTACGCATGATCTGAGAATCAGATATTAACTCTGGAATAATTGAATTCTTAGCAGTGTGATAAATAAAAATTCTCTGAAAAAGTGTGACAGTAACAGGGTTTATAAAGGCACTAAACAAAGGACAAAAACAAAAACCATGCAAAAAATAAAATCAAAGACATTTAAAAATATCTTATATTGCATACAAATATGCATGTACAAGTAGTCTCAAAAAGACTAGAGCTCTAGTAGGATCTGCAGAAGAATTAAGCAATCAACTTCAGAATTTTTTTAAGATTTCATTAGAAGGTGAAGTGGTGAAAATACAAAAAATTATACACATTGTGCTATATAAAAAAGTGACAGAATGCCACTAATAACTAGAAGCCTCGATGGAAATAAATGGTATAAAATACCAACACAATGGAAAAATAAACACATAAATACTCATGTACCTTTCACCCAGGTAGATCTGTTTGTGACCTGCTAAAGCCCACTGTGTGGGCAAAACGCTGTCAATAAAGGATCACATTATACTGCTTATGTGTTTATATTTCCAACTAGAAGCCTCATTAACTCAAAGAGAGATGAACTGTGAAAGATATACTATACAAAAGTATAGGTAACACCACAATCAGCTGTTTGAAATCCTTTTGTCTTTACATCAGCTATTTCCCACCAAGGTTGGCCCAAAGAAGGAAGCCACATTCACCATCACTCATTCAATAGGTGCCTTGCCAGAAGTATACTCATATCACAATTTATGATTCTGCAATTAGGTTCATTTCATATTCACATAAATATTACATTAAAAGCATGTTGGATACCTTTACCTTTGATATACCTTTGAAGAGTTTCGAGAGTTTCATTACTCTCGGAACCCGGCCATGGGCCAGGCTCGTCTGGTGCTTGCCTGGTCAACCAGGCTGTTGCTGCTGGAAGCCCACTGCCCCACATATCCATCACAGCCTGGTTGATCTGGCACCTGGTGAAGATACTTATCCAGTTTCTGGACAAGTATCTGGTAAGACTTTGAATAGTCTGGGACCCTGGATGTTGATACAGTGTTCCCTTATTGTCCCCATCACACCCTTGCTCCTCACTGGGTTTATTTTGCACTTCCTCCCATATCTCTCACTCCAGTATGTCGTTATGGGAGTGCAGATTTGGGACCAGGCCCTCGAGTACTTTCAAGATATATACAGCCTCTCCTCACTTAGCAATGTACTCGTTTACCGATGCCTCGGACTTACGATCGGATCCCTGACCAGTAATCATACCTAAATGTATATTAGAGCTGATTTCTTCTATTCTGTTTACAGTGGAATCCCGAGTTTCGAACGTCTCGACTATTGAATGATTCGAGTTTCGAACGCTTTTTTCGAACAAATTTTGTCCCGAGTATCAAATGTGCCCAGTATTTCGAACCGCATGTATACCAGACCTGTCCGCCTGGTGCCTGCGCGCCTGCCTGCGCAGGCGTCATGAGTCAGTCTAGCTTTGTTTATCCTCCAGTGAACATTACCCTGCGTGCTCTTCCAAACATTTCACAATTAATTAATTAATTGTGTTTGGAGCTTGTTCATTAAGTGCAACTGTGAAATAAGCTACCATGGGTCCAAAGAAAGTTCCTAGTGGTACCCCTGTGGTAAAGAAAGTGAGAAACACCATAGACATAAAGAAGGAAATATGTAGTACAAAAATACGAGAGTGGTGTGCGAATTGCAGAGCTTGCCAGGATACATTTTTTTTTTATTAACACATCGGCCGATTCCCACCAAGGCAGGGTGGCCTGAAAAAGAAAAACTTTCATCATCATTCACTCCATCACTGTCTTGCCAGAGGGGTGCTTTACACTACAGTTATAAAACTGCAACATTAACACCCCTCCTTCAGAGTGCAGACACTGTACTTCCCATCTCCAGGACTCAAGTCCGTCCTGCCGGTTTCCCTGAATCCCTTCATAAATGTTACTTTGCTCACACTCCAACAGCACGTCAAGTATTAAAAACCATTTGTCTCCATTCACTCCTATCAAATACGCTCACACATGCTTGCTGGAAGTCCAAGCCCCTCGCACACAAAACCTCCTTTACCCCCTCCCTCCAACCTTTCCAAGGCCGACCCCTACCCCGCCTTCCCTCCACTACAGATTTATACTCTCTCGAAGTTATTCTGTCTCGTTCCATTCTCTCTACATGTCCGAACCACCTCAACAACCCCTCCTCAGCTCTCTGGATAATAGTTTTGGTAATCCCGCACCTCCTCCTAATTTCCAAACTCCGAATTCTCTGCATTATATTCACACCACACATTGACCTCAGGGTACATATATGGCAAAAACAAGTCAACTATCGCTTCTCTCCTGGCAAAGAAAGAACAAATCAAGGAAGCTGATGTTGTGAAAGGTGTTGATATGCTAACCAAAAATAGACCAAAAATAGTTGAACAGGTTGAGAAGTTGTTGCTGGTGTGGATCAAGGATAAAGAGTTAGCGGGTGATAGTGTGTCGGAGACAATCATTTGTGAAAAGGCATGCCGATCTTGTAAAGAAAATGCCTGGAACCAGAGCTGATTTTAGTGTTAGTGATTTTAAGTGTTCAGTTGTGATGAAACAGGCCTGTTTTGGAAGAAAACGCCCAACAGGACCTACATTACTCAGGAGGAAAAGGCACTGCCAGGACACAAGCCTATGAAAGACAGGCTAACTCTCTTGTTTTGTTCTAACGTTAGTGGGGAATTTAAAGTGAAGCCTATACTGGTGTATCACTCAGAAAATCCCAGTGTGTTCAAGAAACACAATGTCGTCAAGAATAGATTGTGTGTGTTGTGGAAAGCTAATCATACGGCATGGGTCACAAGGCAAATTTTCAAAGAGTGGATTCATGAAGAGTTTGGCACCAGTGTGAAAAAATACCTCCTGGAAAATAAATTGGACCTCCAGTGCCTCCTGTTACTGGACAATGCTCCTGCACATCCTCCAAACTTGGTAGACCTACTGTGTAAGGACTTCAGTTTTATAAAAGGGAAATTCTTGCCTCCTAACACCACTCCTCTCCTCCAGCCCATGGACCAGCAGGTCATTTCTAACTTCAAAAAACTCTAACCAAAAGCAGTGTTTGAAAAGTGCTTTGAAGTGACCTCAGACACTCAGTTAACCCTAAGAGAGTTCTGGAGGAATCACTTCAATATCTACAACTCCATAGGCCTTATAGGTAAAGCTTGGAAGTGAGTGACTTCCAGGACTTTGAACTCTGCTTGGAGACAATTGTGGCCAGGTTGTGTGTCCAACAGAGGGATTTTGAAGGGTTTGAGGCTGACCCTGACCCTGACGACCCTCTGCCTGATGTGGAAGGTATTGTGGCATTGGGCAAGTCCCTGGGGTTGGAGGTGAGTGGCGAGGATGTGGAAGAGTTGGTGGATGACCACAATGAAGAGCTAACCACTGAAGAGCTGGAACTGGAACAGCATCAGACCAGAGTTCAGGAACTTGCTTCACAGGAGGAGGAAGAGGGTGTGGATGAGGTGCCTTCTTCAGAGATTAAGGAAATTTGTGCAATGTGGAATAATGCTGAAAAATATCACCCTGAGCAAGCTGAAACAAGCCATATCTGCAACATGTTAAGTGAGAAAATACTGTCCCATTTTAGGGACATCTTAAAGAGGCGCTAGAAACTGAGGACTTTTGACAGTTATTTTTCGAGACAGGGGTCCAGTGACTCTCAAGCTGGTCCTAGTGGCATTAAAAGAAAAAGAAGGGAAGTAACCCCAGATAAGGACTTGTTACCTGAAGTCTTTATGGAGGGGGATTCCCCTTCCAAACACTAAGCCCTCCCTTACTCCTCCCTATCTTCCAGATGCCATCAACAATCTTCAATAAAGGTAAGTAAAAATGTTATTTTATGTTTATTTAAATGCTGTATTTATTTATTATCTCCATGGGGAAGTGGAACAGAATTCTTCCTCCGTAAGCCATGCGTGTCGTAAGAGGCGACTAAAATGCCGGGAGCTAGTAACCCCTTCTCCTGTATATATTACTAAATGTAAAAGGAGAAACTTTCGTTTTTCCTTTTGGGCCACCCCGCTTCGGTGGGAAACGGCCGACGTGTTGAAAGAAGAAGAAGAACTGTGCTATGTATGATTGTTGTGTGTATGTAAAACTATAATTAATCTCATTAAAATGTATTTTTTGTAAATATTTTTGGGTTTCTGGAACGGATTAATTGTATTTACATTATTTCTTATGGGAAATATTGCTTTGAGTTTAGAACTAGCTCCTGGAATGGATTAAGTTCGAAACTAAGGGTTCCACTGTATTTCAATATACAGCACACTACTGTATAAACATTTAAAAATAGAAGAAATGGCGCAAAAGTGACATTAAAACAATATCAAAGATGGTTGACACAAACTCACTACCATTATAATACAGTGGAACTCCGGTTTTCATACGGTCCGAATATCGTATAATTTGGATTTAGAACACTTTTTTGTGTAAAATTTTAGTCCGGATTTCATACCTCCACCCGGAAATTGTACGTATCAGATGCGTCCGTCCGCCTGGGACGCGGCATCTCATCGCCCAGAGATAAAATACACATACAGTACACTCATTATTTACCTTAAAATATGTGCAGTCTTAATGTACGATGAGAGGCGAGTAGTATTTATTTGTAGGAAGTCAGGTGTAGGTAGCCGGTAGACGTAGTTACGTAGTTATAGCTACACAGCTGCACCTACCTACCTACATAGCTACACGATGTTCAATGCAGCCCAGAGCCATATTATTACCATCGACATACCACGTTCACTGAGTTTAATCGTTTCTAACAACTACCTTTAGATGCCATCATAAAGAAAGGGAGAAGTAATGAATAATTCATGCCGAGAATTGTAAACAAAAGCATTATGTATTAAGGGCGGTGACTGGGCCAGACGCAGATTCATACAGTTTTCTCTAATGCTCGACCAGAGAAAACATAATGTTTTCCCTCCACCGACTACCACCCCTTGATTGCATGTTTATATGCTATGTAACGTGTTTCTTATATAATTTTGAAGAAAATATCATAGATAGATTAATGAAAATGACTTTATTAAAATAAGACATTTAATGTGCCCAAGAGTGATTATTATTACGTATGGCGTAATGTTTTCCCTCCGCCCGGCAACCACCACTCTACAGCATATAAACATAGCATGTTTCTATGCTATGTAATGTGTTTCTTATATAATTTTGAAGAAAATATAGATGGATTAATGAAAATGTCTATATTAACGTAACATAAGACATTTAATGTGCCCAAGAGTGATTATTATTACATTACATATTGCGTTAAGACTAGAGGGACACTCTTAGTGATTTTAATGTGTACCTGCACGCCAACAAGAGTCTTCAATAAAGGTATGTAATAGTGACTTAAATGTTCATTTATCCATTTCATTAGTGCTTTATATTTATTTCTCATTGTTTTCTGTATGTAAAACTATAGTTATTCTTTAAAAAATGAATTTTTTGTTAATATTTTTGGGTGTCTGGAACGGAATAATTGTATTTACATTATTTCTTATGGGAAATATTACTTCGGTTTTCGTATGTTTCGGATTTAGACCGACCTTCTGGAATGTATTAAGTACGAAATCCGGGGCTCCACTGTATGCTCCTCACTTAGCGACGAATTCGTTTAACGATGTGGTCTCAGGAACGGAACTCCGTCATTAAGTGAGGAGAGGCTGTATTATCTTGTATCTCTCTCACCTCCACTCTAATGAGTACATGTTCAAGATGAAGGCATTCCCAGTAATTTAGGTGCTTTACTGGCTCAATGTGAGCCGTAAACGATCTCTGTATTTGTTCCAGCTCTGATATTTCTCCTGCTTTGAACGAGGCCATTAGCACTGAGCAATATTCTAAATAAGGAAGCACTAGCAATTTGAAGAGTGTCACCATCAGCATTATTTCCCTTGTTTTGAAAGTTCTCAATACCCACCCCATCATTTTCCTGGCTGTCGTGATCTTTGTCTTGTTATGGTCTTTAAAAGAAAGGTCAGCTGACATAATTATTCCCAGGTCTTTTACATGTTCCTTTTATTTTATTTGGTGACCCTCTTGAGTTTTGTATACTAGTGTTCCTTTTGAGTTCTTCATTCTTTCCATACCTAAGCAGCTGGAACTTATCACAACTGAACGTCATGTTGTTCTCCACTGCCCACTGAAAAACCCTGCTTATGTCTTCCTGTAATTTTTCAGTGTCCTCTACCATAGTTATGTATAACAAAAAAATTAGTGTCTGCACTCTGAAGGAAGGGTGGAGATGCTGCAGTTCAGAGGGTCATTTGGTTTGTGATGTATGTATACGCATTTCTAGCAAGTCCACTAGTGAATGAATAATAATAATAATAATAATAATAATAATAATAATATCTTTATTTACTACAAGTACATGTACATGGTATATAGGCCTAGCTGACATCAGTGACATACTACTATATAGAAAGTCCCTTGTTATGCTGAGCATTTCGGGCAGATTAGGTCAGTGTCCTAGGATGTGACTCACACAAGTCGACTAACACCCAGGTACCCATTTTACTGATGGGGAACATAGACAACAGGTGTAAAGAAATACGCCCAATGTTTCTGCCCTGGCTGGGAATCGAACCCAGGCCCTCGCCGTGTGAAGCGAGAGCTTCACACAAGCTTTTTTTTTTTTTTTTTTAGGGAAGGGGGTCATCCTACCTCAGTGGGAGATAGTCAGTGTGTTATAAACTAGACAAATGATATTTGTGAATCCATTTGTATGTGTGATATTTCAATAAGAGTTCTGATAAAAAGTAAAAATATTAAAAGGTAGTGTTACAATAAAATTAAAAACTGTAAATTATAATACAGTATGGGTATGATATGAAAACATTAACATGATTTTCATATTAAGAAACATACCTTCCATGCTTCAGAGGTGAGCTGAGGCACACCAACAGCCCTTGTAAGAGCTGTAATGAAACTAGGCAGTGCAGAAGATGGAAGGTAACTGTATGCAAGCACAGCATCGAGGACACGTAAACACAACAATGCTTCTGACTCATTGTTTGCTTTATGAAGTTGAAGAACCACTTGCCTGGAAAATCCACAATTTATCTTCAGTAATACTACTACTGAGAAATGTCAAATCATATATCTCTGACAACCAATATCAACCTCACACAAGCTAGGACTGAGCATTTTTCAACAGAAAAATATTGTAGAAAATTTAAAGATAATTCATTAACTTGTTCAGCTATCTTGATAACTGAAAACTCAAGTAAGGTGTTGTTAACATTATTTACACTAGCCAAGATTCAGTTACAATTAATCTTAAAAAAATTTATTTAGTTTTTTTTCAACACGCCAGCCGTCTCCCACTGAAGCAGGGTGACCCAAAAAAAAGAAACACTTTCACCGTCATTCAACACTTTCACTATCATTCACACAATCACTGTCTTTGCAAAAGTGCCCAGATATGACAGTTTAGTCACTTGAAACAGCCGATATCCCAAACCCTTCCTTTAAAGTGTAGGCATTGTACATCCCACCTCCAGGACCCAAGTCCGGCTAACGTTTCCCTGAATCCCTTCACAAAATATTACCCTGCTCACACTCCAACAGCTCATCAGGTTCGAAAAACCATTCATCTCCATTCACTCCTATCTAACACACTGCATGTTCAGGCCCCTTGCATACAAAACTTTTTACCCCCTCCCTCCATCCTTTCCTAATACGACCCCTACCCCTCCTTCCCTCCGCTAGAGATTTATACAGTCTCCAAGTCATTCTATTTTGCTCCAGCCTCTCTAAATGACCAAACCACCTCAATAACTCTTGTTCAGCCCTCTGAATAATACTTTTAGTAACTTCACACCTCCTCCTAATTTCCACACTACGAATTCTCTGCATAATATTTACACCACACATTGCCCTTGAACACGACAGCTCCACTGCCTCCAGCCTCCACCTCACTGCAACATTCACAACCCATGCTTCACACCCATATAAGAGTGTTGGTACCACTAAACAGTGGTACCTCGAGTTATGAACTTAATTCGTTTCAGAAGGCTGTTGGAGTGCCGATACCGAACAAATTTTTTCCCATAAGGAATAATGAAAATTAGATTAATCCGTTTTAGACCCCCAAAAATACATTCACAAAGGCGCTTACAAAAATACACTTACATAATTGTTCGAGTTGGGAGCTGCTCGTAACTCGAGGTACCACTGTACTCTCGTACATTCCCTTCTTTGACTTCCTGGATAACGTTTTTTGTCTCCACAGACACCTCAATGCACCACACATCTTTTTTTTCTTTCATCAATTCTATGGTTAACCTCATCCTTCATAAAACCATCTGCTGACAAATCTACTCCCAAATATCTGAACACATTCACTTCTTCCATACTCCCTCCCTCCAATGTGATATCCAATTCTTCTTTACCAAACTCATTTGATACCCTCATCACCTTACTCTTATCTATATTCACTTTCAGCTTTCTTTCTTTACACACTCTCCCAAACTCATCTACTAACCTTCGCAACTTCTCTTTAGAATCTCCCTTTAGAGTGACTCAAAGAAAAAAACACTTTTATTACTTGAAGAATATTTCCATACGAAAAAAATAACATTGCAAAGCTTAGCCACTTACTTGACAAAGCCAGTAACGACTGGCTCATCCAAGTAAGCCGAATTGAACTTGACTAGAATAATTATAAGGTTGAGAGCATCAACAGCTTGTGGTGAGGCTAAAAGTCCAGGAAGCCACTCTAGCAGAAAAGGGCCAACATACTCATCGATATATTCTAGTTGCTTTCCCTCAGCTATCACCTCCCGGAAGAAGTCAAAACTGCCAATGCAATAAAAGGCATAATGTGTAAGTACAACTAGATATCATGCACATCACATGATACAATATTTGTACAGAGACGGGTGACATTTGGCTGTGCATGCAGAAAGCCCATGGTTATGCAGAGCATTATTTAAAAAAGTGTAATGCTAATTTGTTTTATATTTTTTGGGAGGATGGCTGTATTTCTATAAAATACAGCCTCTCCTCACTTAGCGACGTACTCGTTTACCGACGCCTCAGACTTACGACAGGCTCTCTGACCAGTATTCATAACTAAATAATGTACAGTGGACCCTCGCTATTCGAACACTCCAAAACTCTCCCTCATTCCAGAATGCTGTTCAAGTGCTGTTACCAAATGAATTTATTCCCATAAGGAATGATGTAATTAGATTAGTCCATTTCAGACCCCCAAAAATACACTTATAAAAGCACTTACAAAAATAAACTTACATAAAAGGGGTGAGTTTTGGAGTGTTCGAATAGCGAGGGTCCACTGTACATTCCTCTATTCTGTGTATCTCAATACACAGTACACTACTGTATAAACATTTAAAAATATACCAGAAATGTTATAAATGGTGCAAAGGTGATATTAAAACAATATCAAAGCTGGTTGACAAACTCACTACCATTCTAGTATGCTCCTCACTTAGTGACAAATTTGTTTAACGACGTGGTCTTAGAAACAGAACTCCGTCATTAAGTGAGGAGAGGCTGTACAGTGTATTTAACAACTAACTGCTAGTCCCTGATTTAGCCACTAAATCAAGGGGTTATTAACAGTTTAGAATGCATATACTGAAATGGATACATTGATAACAGTTTCATGAAACTCGTATGCTAAATTTTTCAAAAAAGGTTATCCAGACAATGACTTAGTACTGCTTAAAATACGAAATGTAATTTTACAAAGGCCCATAAAGGTTATAATTCACATGATGCAGACTTCAAAATACAAATTGAAAACTCTGAGAGGGATATCATAAAAGCATACCAAACTACCATTTAAAGTAATCTCTAACACTTCTGAGGACATTCCGAACTGGTATAACTGTAATAAAGATCATCCAGTTCACAAAACATAGACTGATGCTGAAATCATTGATAAATTTGATTTTAACAGAAATAACAAACGCTACACAAGGTGATGCTAGCAACGAGAACCTTTGTGCTAAAGATACAGGAAGAACATTAGAACAAACTTACTTCAAACTGTAAATAAATTATATTTAAGCCAAAGAATTTAACAAATTCATGAATACCAATTATGTGTTTTTTAACTTCATAGATTTTTTTTTTTAATTAAAAAATAAAATCTTCACCAGTGCTATTAAACTATTGGTAATGTATTATAATACTGTATATACAGCAGTATATTCTACTCTATTTTATTCACCAGATTTCATAATCACACATCTGGGTACAATACCGTAGATATATGTAAAATTTTAAAGATACAGCATACCTCTAAGGATTGTCCAGTTTTCAACCAAAATTTATATAGCAAAATCCTAACATTTTCCCATAAAAATCCTATGCAGCATCAGCTCAATGACCTTATTAAAACAAGAAATATAGCATTTAGAAAAAACGTACATAGGTTTACTATCTTCATGCTGATAATTGTCTGAAATGTAGTTAAAGAAGACATGTCGCATTGGTCCTAAACGATCATGTCCAGCTGCAAGAGTGGTGAGCATTTGTAACGTAGTGTGGCGGTGCTCAGATGGACAGGTCAGGGCCAGCAAGTCCTGTACAAGGATCCATAGCTTCTCAATCCCATACTGTTGAGTAAAACACATATTTTAGAAATATATTTCTTATTGTACAGAGTAATGAAAATTTAAATTGGATAACAGGAATAATTTATTAAACTTCAAAGAAAATGATACAAGATGCTAGCAAGACAGTCTGAAGTTACAGTACTGTATATAATTTGTTATATCACTAATAAGTGCTGGGAAGTTTCAGTACTTACATATGGTCTTACAAGCCTTGGGCCTTTACATCTACCTGTATTTTTAACTATTATTTTTAATTTTCTTCTCATTTGCATACAGTGGCCACAATAATGTTTCAAAAGTGCTATAAAAGTTAATTTATCAATAATCTGAACTGTTTCTCAGTGACAAGTGCATTAGTGCTTCATTTTTCCCAGATATAACTTTAGTTTGCATTACACATTCCAAAGTAAGTGCCCAAAAAGTCAATGAGTAATAAGGAATACTCTCACACTCTTAAGACTTTGATAAACATTCTTCTGATCCATATCCAACTAGTGTTCATAAGTTATTATTATATAAATGCTAAAGTGGGAGAAACATGCAGAGAGGGTGTAGTAGGTAAGTTTGGGGTGCCAGGTGTAAATGATAATGGGAGCCCTTTTGATTGAACTTTGTATAGAAAGGGGTTTAGTTATAGGTAATACATATTTTAAGAAAAAGAGGATAAATAAGTATACAAGATATGATGTAGGGCGTAATGACAGTAGTTTGTTGGACTATGTATTGGTAGATAAAAGACTGTTGAGTAGACTTCAGGATGTACATGTTTATAGAGGGGCCACAGATATATCAGATCACTTTTTAGTTATAGCTACAGTGGGAGTAAAAGGTAGATGGGATACAAGGAAAATAGAATCAGTAAGTAAAAGAGAGGTGAAGGTTTATAAACTAAAAGAGGAGGCAGTTAGGGTAAGATATAAACAACTATTGGAGGATAGATGGGCTAGTGAGAGTGTAGGCAATGGGGTCGAAAATGTATGGGGTAGATTTAAAAATGTAGTGTTAGTGTTCAGCAGAAGTTTGTGGTTACAGGCGAGTGGGTGCGGGAGGGAAGAGGAGCGATTGGTGGAATGATGATGTAAAAAGAGTAGTAAGGGAGAAAAAGTTAGCATATGAGAGGTTTTTACAAAGTAGAAGTGATGCAAGGAGGGAAGAGTATATGGAGAGAAAAAGAGAGGTTAAAAGAGTGGTGAAGCAATGTAAAAAGAGAGCAGATGAGAGAGTGGGTGAGATGTTATCAGCAAATTTTGTTGAAAATAAGAAAAAGTTTTGGAATGAGATTAATAAGTTGAGGAAGCCTAGAGAACAAATGGATTTGACAGTTAAAAATAGGAGAGGAGAGTTATTAAATGGAGAGTTAGAGGTATCGGGAAGATGGAGAGAATATTTTGAGGATTTGTTAAATGTTGATGAAGACAGGGAAGCTGTAATTTCGTGTGTAGGGCAAGGAGGAATAACATCTTGTAGGAGTGTGGAAGAGCCAGTTGTGGGTGTAGGGGAAGTTCGTGAGGCAGTGGGTAGAATGAAAGGGGGTAAGGCAGCTGGGATTGATGGGATAAAGATAGAAATGTTAAAAGCAGGTGGGGATATAATTTTGGAGTGGTTGGTGCTATTATTTAATAAATGTATGGAAGAGGGTAAGGTACCTAGGATTGGCAGAGAGCGTGTATTGTTCCTTTGTATAAAGGCAAAGGGGACAAAAGAGAGTGCAAAAATTATAGGGGAATAAGTCTGTTGAGTGTACCTGGTAAAGTGTATGGTAGAGTTATTATTGAAAGAATTAAGAGTAAAACAGAAAGCAGGATAGCAGATGAACAAGGGGGCTTTAGGAAAGGTAGGGGTGTGTAGACCAAGTGTTTACAGTGAAACATATAGGTGAACAGTATTTGGATAAGGGTAAAGATGTTTTTGTGGCATTTATGGATTTGGAAAAGGCGTATGATAGGGTAGATAGGGGGGCAATGTGGCAGATGTTGCAGGTGTATGGAATAGGAGGAAGGTTACTGAAAGCAGTGAAGAGTTTTTATGAGGATAGTGAGGCTCAGGTTAGAGTGTGTAGGAGGGAAGGGGACTATTTCCCAGTAAAAGTGGGCCTTAGACAAGGATGTGTGATGTCACCGTGGTTGTTCAATATATTTATAGATGGGGTTGTAAGAGAAGTGAATGCGAGGGTCTTGGCAAGAGGTGTTGGGCTAAAAGATAAAGAAGCAAATACAAAGTGGGAGTTGTCACAGTTGCTTTTGGCTGATGACACTGTGCTTTTGGGAGATTCTGAAGAGAAGTTGCAGAGGTTGGTGGATGAATTTGGTAGGGTGTGTAAAAGAAGAAAATTGAAAGTGAATATAGGAAAGAGTAAGGTGATGAGGATAACAAAAAGAATAGGTGACAAAAGATCGGATATCAGATTGGAGGGAGAGAGTATGGAGGAGGTGAATGTATTCAGATATTTGGGAGTGGACATGTCGGCGGATGGGTCTATGAAGGATGAGGTGAATCATAGAATTGATGAGGGGAAAAGGGTGAGTGGAGCACTTGGGAGTCTGTGGAGACAAAGAACCTTGTCCATGGAAGTAAAGAGGGGAATGTATGAGAGTATAGTTATACCAACGCTCTTATATGGGTGTGAAGCATGGGTGATGAATGTTGCAACGAGGAGAAGGCTGGAGGCAGTGGAGATGTCATGTCTGAGGTCAATGTGTGGTGTGAATATAATGCAGAGAATTCGGAGTTTGGAAATTAGGAGGAGGTGCGGGATTACCAAAACGATTGTCCAGAGAGCTGAGGAGGGGTTGTTGAGGTGGTTTGGACATGTAGAGAGAATGGAACGAGACAGAGTGACTTCGAGAGTGTATAAATCTGTAGTGGAGGGAAGGCGGGGTAGGGGTCGGCCTAGGAAAGGTTGGAGGGAGGGGGTAAAGGAAGTTTTGTGTGCGAGTGGCTTGGACTTCCAGCAAGCATGTGTGAGCGTATTTGATAGGAGTGAATGGAGGCATATGGTTTTTAATACTTGACGTGCTGTTGGAGTGTGAGCAAAGTAACATTTATGAAGGGATTCAGGGAAACCGGCAGGCCGGACTTGAGTTCTGGAGATGGGAAGTACAGTGCCGGCACTCTGAAGGAGGGGTGTTAATGTTGCAGTTTTATAACTGTAGTGTAGTGTAGTGTAGTGCAAGACAGTGATGGAGTGAATGA
The DNA here is from genome assembly GCA_009830355.1 of Cherax destructor. Classification (NCBI taxonomy): domain Eukaryota; kingdom Metazoa; phylum Arthropoda; class Malacostraca; order Decapoda; family Parastacidae; genus Cherax; species Cherax destructor. Next base: position 75,092 of record WNWK01000196.1, on the reverse strand, counting down.
TGATGAAAGTTTTTCTTTTTCGGGCCACCCTGCCTTGGTGGGAATCGGCCAATGTGTTAATAAAAAAAAAAAAAATAAACATATGGAACATCATTTTTAATAATTAATACACATTAAACAGTACTATAACCATACATTACAGTATTTCTTCACAATTAACTGATTTTATACAATACGTACTGTACAATACATATTTACATTTCTTAGTTAATTTTTTTATTCTTACAATTTTTGACCAAATTTTGCTTTTCCTTATACAGTGGAACTCCTGATTTCATACGCACCGAATATCATACGTTTCGGATTTAGACCACTTTTTTGGGCGAAATTTTGGTCCGGATTTCGTACCTCCACCCGGAAATCGTACGTATCAGACGTGTCCGCCCGCCTGGGATGCCGCCACTCATGCGTACATGTCTCAGTTTGGCTCTGTCACTGGTCGAGTGAGCATTACTTCGCGCATTCATCCGAAACATTTCGTAATAATCCATTGCTTTTTGTGCTTAACTATTGAGTGCGACTGCAAAATAAGCCACCATGGGCCCAAAGAAAGTTCCTAGTGCCAGACCTTTGGAAAGAAGGTGAGAAACATGATAGGGAAGAAGGTGCCTTCTTCAGTGATTAAGGACATTTGTGCAAAGTGAAATGAGGTGCAAACTTTTGTGGAAAAATATCACCCTGACTAAGCTGATAGAAGCCATATCTGCAACATGTTGAGTGACAATACCTTGTCCCATTTTAGGCAAATCTTAAAGAGACACCAGAAACAGAGCTCTCTGGACAGATTTTTAGTGCGACAGGGGTCCAGTGCCAGTAAAAGACAAAAAAGGGAAGTAACCCCGGATAGGGCTTTGATACCTGAAGTCCTTATGGAGGGGGATTCCTCTTCCAAACAATAACCTGTCTCGTGCCCAGCAGACGGAGGATCAAACCTCCACAAAGTATTGCGCTGAATAACCCAAATAGGTTTAGCGCTTTAATTTAAAATTAAAAAAAAAAAAAAAAAAAAAATCTCCCCTCCTTGCCTTCTTCCATACACCAACAAGAGTCTTCGATAAAGGTTCGTAATAGTGATTTAAATGTTCATTTATCCATTTCATTAGTGCTTTATATTTATTTCTCATTGTTTTCTGTATGTAAAACTATAGTTATTCTTTAAAAAAATTATTTTTTCTTAATATTTTTGGGTGTCTGGAACGGATTAATTGCATTTACATTATGTATTTCTTATAGGAAATATTAATTCGGTTTTCATACGTTTCGGATTTAAACCGACCTTCTGGAACGGATTAAGTACGAAATCCGGGGTTCCACTGTATAACTACAGTGGACCCCCGAGTTTCGTAAACCCCGGAAATCGTACATTTATGTAAGTATAATATTGTAAGTGCTTGTGGAAAAGTATTTTTGGGGGTCTGAAATAGACTAACCTACGTGACATTTTTTCTTAAGGGGGTAAATTCGTTCGGTAATGGCACTTGAGCAGACTTCAGGAGTGAAGTTTTTACGAAACTCGGGGGGTCCACTGTATAATTATATGAAAAAACTAACTAATTTTACATATTTTTCAGAACATATTCTTTTCTGTATGTGGGGAACAGGATGAACTGACCATTTTCTAAAAACCAAAGAATGTTAATTGTTAACAAGTAGGATCATAAGAATTAAAGCCTAATACTCTACCCCTTAGTGGCTTATGTCCCTCTCTATTTCACTATGATGAAACTGTGAAATTAATGTAAAACAATTATGGTAATGTACCAAATACAAATCAGCTTTATTATACAAGCCATTACATGTACAAAAAAATTGCAATAAGCATCATTACTCACTTCTGCCATTTTCCTTGATGCAAGCACTTCGGTTAATTCTCTGATTGCTTTCAAACGAACAGGCACAGGCGACTCATTACTAAGCTCCGTCTTTAGATCTTCTGTTAGTCTTATATATCGGCAGCCAGGTAGATTTCCACGTTCGATTTTGAACCATCGTTTCAGCCTTTCAGGAAAACTTTTTTCTGATTTACTGTCCTTACTCATTGTTGTACATTCCCCTGAAATTTTAAATACAATACAAAACAATAATAAAAAATCACTGCATTCTTACTGTTCAAAAAATAATGAATAAAACAACAGGTCTCCATAAAAAAATGACACACTGCAATGTTCTACTCCTGAGTCGTCATGACCCACAAACTTACATCCATTAGCCTTTATCTATATTAAATATTTTTAATTTGTAACCTTTGATATGGCATGATTATCTGTATGTACCGATGTATGATATCAGTTCTGACCTTTGTGGAATGACACTTTTAACTGGTCCCAATTCTGATCTCTCTTCCCATAACACCTGCAGCTCCATTTTCCATCAGTCTATTGCAGAAATGTCAAAAACTATTCCAAAATCTAAATAAACATTGTGGCTCCCTTTACTGTTATAGATGCAAAAAAAATTTTATTCTTAGTACATTATAGTTGATCTGATATGTTTAATTCTTATATCTACTGAATGATTGCTATTAACTTTGTGGGGCCTGTCATCCCCCTTGATGACCTAAACACATTTTTTAAGGGAGCATTTAATGTTTTTTACTAGCATTTCTTGTTGAACTGCAAAATAATACATTAAGAGATGGTCTTTGAATACCGAACTGTTCAACTGACTCCCAGCATACATAAGGGGGATTACCAATACACCCCTAGCTGTCTTCATGAAGGCACTGGACAGGAACCTAAAGTCAGTACCTGATCAGCCAGGCTGCGGTTTGTTACTGCGGCCAGTAATATCAGCCTGGCTGATCAGACCCTGATCCACCAGGAGGCCTGGTCACAGACTGGGCCACGGGGGCATTGATCCCCGAAACCCTCTCCAGGCATGCATGCTTCGTATCTTAAGCTACTGAAGTTAAACTAGGTTACGACTCCATTTTACCTCTGGTGTAGGCCAATAAAAATTATGTTTACCTTACCCATCGTAAAAATTCATATACTACCTGTACTGTATGTAAAAACCTACAAAATTATAGAAATTTACTGAATATAACTTACCTTAGCTATCTGTTAGTAAGTAAATAAATTCATATATCAGTACTATCTGTAAAAACCTACAAAATCATAGATATTTGCTGAATACAGCTTATCTTTGCTATCAGTTATTAAGTAAGTTTATTTAGATACAGGTACACATAAGTACAATTGTCGTACATACTGTAAATTACATAGGATAACCCCAAAAAAAATCAAGTGACTATTTCCATTTTTAGTTAAGATAATTATAAAAATACTATAATAATTACTTAAAGATTAGTTTAAATATTAAAAAATAACCATAAATATGCTATACATATGCCAAATGAGAGTCAATACTGATCATAAAGACAAAGTCTTTGACAATGTTGGAATATCCTAGGTTAAGTCATCATATCTCTGTGTAAATCTATACTGTATATACACTATGACTAAAATATAAAATACGAATGCATACATTTTACATAAATATAATGTAATACTTACGTGTAATTATAACCCCGAATATTGCAATACCTACGTGTAATTATAACCCCGAAAAACAAAGAAATCTGGGACACTATCTCGGAAATAAGTAAATAAATTAACTATTTAAAAATACCAGTATGCATTTCTATGTACATAGTGGGTGTGTTATAAACACATGTAATCATTTAAACAAAGATAATCAGCCAATCAATTATGATTAATAAACATATTAAAATACGAGAATTAAAAGGTTCGTAGCTCCTCTTATTTTTCCGGAGGAAAACATTCGGAAAACTGCATACCATTAAACTTGTGAGCACTATTTGGATTCCTATATGTATTCTGGAGGTGTCTATGTAACACCTGGAGAGAAAACCCATTAAATAAACCCTGACCGGGATAAAAATGGCCCCTCAAGTGTTTTTGGCTTCAGAACATTTCCAGGTTGGGATAAAGCAAATTTTACATTTCCTTTATTTCAGGTCATAAAAACAGATCCATCACTCCCAAAAATTGACGTACACATCAAGACATTGATGATATACATGCACGAGTCAAAAATTAGATTGATCATTGCAAAATACAGTAGAATAAAGCGTTTAATTACTTGTGGAGGCTAGAGAGGTGGGATCCGTGGTAGACAGCACCGAGGTGTTACGCTCACTCAAAGGCCCAATAACTACTCAATGAACTTCAAAAAATATTAATATAACAATGAAGAAGAAGAAATAGAAGAAAATTCTATTCAGATTATTAACCTGAAGGGTTAGAAACCCAGAACAATCCAACAAAACCACTGTCTGGCTTATTTTTTACCGGGGTTCCTCAATCCTCTTCCCCACGATTAAGTTTATTTAGGTACAGTATACATACGTACAATTATCATATATATTGTAAATAAGTAAGTTTATTTAGGCACAGGTACACACAAGTACAATAATCAGATATAGTGTAAATTGCCTAGAATAGTCCAAAAAAGTCAAAGTGACTTATTTCCACTGGGTCCTTTGACTTAAAATATAGTAGTTGGTTAACTACCGGGCTACCAACTACACGAGGGGTCATAGAGGCTGCACATGGCTTCTTCACCACCACACAAGAATACTTAATTCCCTAAAACAGAGATTAAAGCAAACCCGGCATATAATACGTGGAATAACACACACCTACCTCTCGGTGTATATATACTGTCGACCTACAACTGGCAGTAGGTTTAATAATGGAGATTAAGTAAGTTTATTCAGGTATACACAAATACAGTTACATAGATTATCATACATAGCAGCATATGTGTAGAGAACCTGGGATAACCCAAAAAAGTCAGACAGAGTGACTTATTTCCATTGGGGCCCAAACTTTCTACTTTGCTTATTGTCCACTTATTGAGGAATATAGAGATAGACAGTATAATAACCTATGTGACATGTCAAGATATCTTATTAGTGAAGGTAGGATACCACTTATTCTAAGCAAATTTCCTAAATTTGCTTGTAACAGATAAGTGAACTGTAGATATAAATCCAAATTAATTTCCATGAACGTGCCTATCTGTGCTTATGATAATGCGAGCACAGATGGGCATGTTTGTGGAGCAACTTGCAATGTGAACAGACTGACTGATGTTGTAGTGGCCAGGCTTAGGCTTGGCTACAAGTACTTCTGACAGTTTGGGAGACACAGACGATGATCAAACTAAATGCAAATTATGTGATCAGGCATATGGTCACTGTCTTGAACACTATGTGCTTAATTGTGCACTTATTGAGGAATATAGAGATAGACAATATAATAACCTATGTGACATGTCAAGATATCTTATTCATGAAATAAGATACCATTTGTACTAAGCAAATTTCCTAAATTTGCTTGTAACAGATAATTGAAATGTAGATATAAACCCAAATGTACAATTGTTAACCCCTTTGGGGCCTAGTGCCTAGGCCTTTTGTGTATCCATATGCTCTTGCGCTACCGTCCACAGGATGGATATGGGGTGCACAATAAACTAGCCACTTCGGTGGCAAAATCTAATCTACTTTGCCGGAATCTAATCCAGGCTCCACCATTTGAGCCACGGCATTGATAATGATAACTTTATTGCCCAAGAAAACATTAGTTACAATAACAGGTTAACAGTATATATATTTTTAGAAGGAAAAGCCCATAGTTATGCATAACATTTCGAACAGTCTTTAAGCTGACACAAAATTAATACTAAAAATATATAAAAATGCTGATGGCTGTCTATAAATGTGGAAATTTTTTTTACAGAATTTTCCTAAAGGTAGAACATATAAATTAATAATATAATAATTGCGTATTAAAATGTGATGCTATTTGGATTCTTCGAGAAATTTTAAGTGAAGGGGGGTGTTGTGGAGAAAATTCTCCAGTAGAGAGGGTATCTCTCAGCCCTCTGAGGGACTTAGCCCTCCCGGAAGGGGCTAGTGGACTCTTCATTCCTCACAAACAGCTCTATGAGGACCAAATGTTTGTACGAGGCACGATTTCCTCTCCTTTCTAGAATTCTTGATCAACTACACAACGGTTAAATCAGAGTAATTACTCTTTTCCCCTTAGCAGGAATTAAGAGAAACTCTGGGCTCTGGTGGCTAAAGCTTTTGCTTCACATGGCGAAGTCTGGGTTCGATTCCCAGCCAGGGTAGAAACATTGGGCGTGTTTCTTTACACCTGTTGTCTATGTTCACCCATCAGTGTAAAATGGGTACCTGGGTGTTAGTCGACTGGTGTGGGTCACATCCTGGGACAATGACCTAATTTTCCCGAAATGCTCAGCATAACAAGGGGCTTTCTATATAGTAGTATGTACTCACCTAATTGTGGTTGCAGGGGTCGAGACTCAGCTAGGCCTGTATACCATGTACATGTACTTGTAGAAATAAAGTTATTATTATTATTATTGATTATTATTATTATTATTATTATTATTATTATTATTATTATTATTATTATTATTATTATTAATGAATGAAGCTGGCTGGCAAAGATCTCGCTTCACGCACGGAGGGCCCGGGTTCAATTCCCGGTGGGGTGGAAACATTTCGAAGTGTTTCCTTCACACACACACACACACACACACACACACACACACACACACACACACATACAACAGGCCTAGTATCTAATCGACATGTGCCTAGGACAAAATGGTAATGGTAACTAACACGCGGAGCTCCCGGGTTCGATTTCCGGCGGGGTGGAAACATTTCGACGTGTTTCCTTACAATTCTTGTCCTATTCACCTGGTGTGGGTCGCATCCTGGGGGACAAGATTGAGGACCCCAATGGAAATAAGACAGTCCTCGATGACGCACTGCCTTTCTTGGGTTATCCTGGGTGGCTAACCCTCCAGGGTTAAAAATCCGAAGGAAATCTTATCTTATAGTTAACATTATAATAATAATAATATTTTATTGTGACATGATACAAAGATGTACATATAGTTGAAAAAGAAAAAATGAGGTGTACATGCCAAAAGCCCCTTATATGCAGAGCATTGTGGGCAATCTTAAAATTAATTACAATTAATTATGCTATAATAGACTAAATGGTAAAAAAATATAGTAGACAATTTACAAAATAAGTATAACTGAGTATTTAAGAAATGAAATTTGAGCATAAGTTGAACATAATAATTTATTATTTGTAGTAATGCAATTTATTAAATCAGATCAAACAGATCAAATCAATGGGGGGCTCCACCATGCCTAGCAATTTTAGGGCAGGGTAGGTGGCAAAGCTAGAGCTTGCTACCATCTGCAGCTTGCAAGATTGCCCTTCCCGTCAGCCTCCCTGTGGCGGGGTAGATGGCAGACCAGAGGCGCCTAGCTTCTCCCTACGAGCCCCGTGAGGGTGGGGAACGTGGCTAGGCCTGTGGACAATTTGTCCCAGACGATGAGGAGGTACTTGTACCTCCTCCCATGGGAGACATAGGTCTCGGACACTCCCACGACAGGGAGCCAAGGTCGGGTCACCACCTGGAAAAGACCCGGGCCGGGGGTGTTCCGGCGAATCTACACCCCCTCAAATTAATTATTTGTAAGTTTATTCAGGTATACACAAATACAGTTTATATGGTCAATAACAATTTATATGGTCATTAGATGAGTTACAAAGAGTACAAGAGAATGGATTATTTTATTAGGTAATGCTACAGAAACAAAGTTAGCTAAGGATGCATTATTTATAACAGGTTTATACATTTATGAGATATAAGTTTCAACATTTGCATTAGATTAAGTTTGAGAAATTATTGTTCTTTGAGCAATTATGTAAGGGGTTTTGAGCAATTATGTAAGGGTTTTTTAGTTTTGGGTGAGTAGGTGGTTTTTCAGCAGTTTTGAATTGATGTACAGGCAGGGTTTCTTTGGTAATCACAGGTAATGAATTCCAAATTTTTGGGCCTTTAATGTGCATTGAGTTTTTGCATAGTGTGAGATGGACACGGGGAACATCGAAGAGTGATCTGTGCCTTGTGTTATAGTCATGCGTCCTGTTAAGGTTGGTAAGGAGAAGTTTGAGTGGTGGGTTAATATTTGAGTTTAGTGTTCTATGTATGTAATAGGCACAGTAAAAAGTATGGATGTCTTGTATGGTGAGTAAGTTTAGATTTTTTAATATTGGTGGAGTATGTTGTCTGGAGTGGGAATTTGTTATCATTCTGACTGCATATACCTATTAGTTTAAGCTGATCTTTAATATTAGTTCATGTAAATAACTCAGTTTACTCTATTCCTATTGTATCTCCTTTTATTGCAACTGATTTTCACAGTTGAATTACTTAGCTGTTCTAACTTTTAAGGTTATAACCACGACTGATTCCTACTGTAACTTAGTGCTAGGCTTTAAATAATAAGATATTACAAGAACTCCAATGGTGTTGCACACGTCAAATTTATCAACGTGGTATTGTATACCACTGATATAATCCAGAACACAAATTCGAGTGAGGAGTAGTAGTTGTAATACTAGTGGAGGTAGTAGTAATAGTAGTGATACATATGGTAGAAAAAGTCGGGTTGTACATGAGTAAAAACGTTGCCACAATAAAATGTCACATTAGTTGCACTTGTTTCCTTTTACCTAACATATTGTCAGTAATTATATCAACATTAATACAACCTACCATTCATTCATTCAAGGACTCACAGGTAAGGACCCACTAGGGGCGAGGGAAAAGTGGGGACAGACGAAGAATAGCCGGTGAGAGGAAGAACTGCAGTTGAAGAAAGAGAGTCAGGACTAAACCCAACAGTTTGTGGGGTAAACCCCATACAACCTACCTAGTGCACTTATATACTCAAATATCAAATATGTCGATCATGTATTAATATTTATTATGTTTATGTAATCATTAATACATCATACGTAGTAAAGTAATCTTGTAATACGTTATTTATTGGTGGTTTATAAAAAATTAATAACCATTGTAGCAATAATAACACTAGCAATACTAACACTAATAACACTAACAGTGACAGCCATAATAATAACTAACAACCATAGTGCAACTGAGGGAGCTGGACAGGGACCTAAAGCCATTAACTAATCAGCCGGACTGTGGTTTGTACACCTTACTAGCGATGCCTTGTTTCTAACCAGTGATGCCTTGTTTCTTACCAGCGATGCCTTGTTTCTAACCAGCGATGCCTTGTTTCTTACCAGCGATGCCTTGTTTCTAACCAGCGATGCCTTGTTTCTAACCAGCGATGCCTTGTTTCTAACCAGCGATGCCTTGTTTCTTACCAGCGATGCCTTGTTTCTAACCAGCGATGCCTTGTTTCTAACCAGCGATGCCTTGTTTCTAACCAGCGATGCCTTGTTTCTAACCAGCGATGCCTTGTTTCTAACCAGCGATGCCTTGTTTCTAACCAGCGATGCCTTGTTTCTAACCAGCGATGCCTTGTTTCTTACCAGCGATGCCTTGTTTCTTACCAACGATGCCTTGATTCTTACCAACGATGCCTTGATTCTAACCAGTGATGCCTTTTTTCTTACCAGCGATGCCTTGATTCTAACCAGCGATGCCTTGTTTCTAACCAGCGATGCCTTGTTTCTAACCAGCGATGCCTTGTTTCTAACCAGCGATGCCTTGTTTCTAACCAGCGATGCCTTGTTTCTAACCAGCGATGCCTTGTTTCTAACCAGCGATGCCTTGTTTCTAACCAGCGATGCCTTGTTTCTAACCAGCGATGCCTTGTTTCTAACCAGCGATGCCTTGTTTCTTACCAGCGATGCCTTGTTTCTTACCAGCGATGCCTTGTTTCTTACCAACGATGCCTTGATTCTAACCAGTGATGCCTTTTTTCTTACCAGCGATGCCTTGATTCTAACCAGTGATGCCTTGTTTCTTACCAGCGATGCCTTGTTTCTTACCAGCGATGCCTTGTTTCTAACCAGCGATGCCTTGTTTCTTACCAGCGATGCCTTGTTTCTTACCAGCGATGCCTTGATTCTAACCAGCGATGCCTTGTTTCTAACCAGTGATGCCTTGTTTCTAACCAGCGATGCCTTGTTTCTAACCAGCGATGCCTTGATTCTAACCAGTGATTCCTTGTTTCTAGGAAGCGATGCCTTATTTCTGGCCACCGATGCCATTATGTCATACGGCACATAATGGTTTTCATCTTTTAATATGTCACACGAAATTATTTTTCTGATGTACTCCATCACATATGATGTTTTTAATGGTATATTCCACCACAGGATGGTTTTTCCATAATTTTATTACATATTTTTCATATTTTATCACACAAGATAATTTTCCCTGGAATATATTGTAACACAGGATGGTTTTGTTGTTATATTTTATCACACAGGATGGTTTCCTTCAATATTCCTACCAACAGGTGATGAAGTCTGTCGGCCTCAACTGAGAGACGTTGGGTATGATCCACGTATCCTACCTGGATCACCTAGATCCTCAAAGACTAAGTAATGTATATCAGCTAACTTTCACTATTTTATATTTTAATTTAATTAATGTATCTTAGCGATGTGTATCAATGTAACTGGTTCATTATCAAGAATCTATAATAATCATAATAGCAATAACTGCAGTAAGACTGACAAAAGCAATAAGCATAATTCATGTACTATACTCAGCAATGCAGAGAGGTGTTTCAGATATGCAGAAATGTGTTCCTGCCAGAGAAGCCTTTCCAACCAGTGATGCCTCTGTTATTGTAGCTCATAACCACTTAAATTTGTTTTAATTTAACTATATATAATGGATTGCCCAGTATGTCCCCATACCCCCTTCGCCAGACTATCGAAATCATCATCACCAGTCGTCTTAGTATACCATCACCAGGATACCTAAGTTTGATATCTTTATTATGCACCCCATATCCATCCTGTGGGCGGTAGTCAAAAAATTACAGAGGTACATAATGGGTCCAGGGACTGGACCCCAAAGTTTTGATAGCTGAACAAGTTACAAAGGTAATGAACTCCAGGTAGATCTGGTCACAATCATGACCAAGTTACGAAGGTAATGAATCATCTATACATGGTTACAATCATGAATAAATTACAAAATAATAAGCAATTCACACTTCCACACCCGGTCACAACTGTAATGAGTTATTAGTGCAAATATTAATTGGGTCACACACGAGCACACACACATACCACAATGCGTTTTCTCATTTCCCTCTCAACGGTCATCTCCTGCTAAGTTAGGCTGACCCAGAGAAGACACATTCACCATCGTTTATTCAATCACTGTGTTTTCAGAAGTGAGCTGACATCACACTTCAAATCCCCCTCTGACTGCTACATCCCCACACGGACTTCAGAGTGCGACTATTTTCCTTCCACACTCCTAATTACGATGTAAATCATTAACAGGGAAATTTTTTCCCCAGTTAAATTTACATTCTAAGAACTCTTATTCTTCCTCAAATTAAATAATTCATTAATGAAAATATTACAGGCGTAGGTGTGGTACAGAGCAGTGTATACATAATAACTTTTTACAAAATCGTATTATGATTAGTGCCAACAAGACTTAAGCTAACATAATACAGTAAGTAAAAGTATTCAGGGGTCTATAAGGCAAAATCAATTGTTTTAATGAACAAGATAAAAATAGCATGATGATGGGTTGCAGTGGAGGATGGTTGCAGTGGAGGATGGTTGCAGTGGAAGGTGGTTGCAGTGGAGGGTGGTTGCAGTGGAGGGTGGTTGCAGTGGAGGGTGGTTGCAGTGGAGGGTGGTTGCAGTGGAGGGTGGTTGCAGTGGAGGGTGGTTGCAGTGGAGGGTGGTTGCAGTGGAGGGTGGTTGCAGTGGAGGGTGGTTGCAGTGGAGGGTGCCTACAGTGGAGGATGGTTGCAGTGCAGGATGGGTTGGAGTGGAGGGTGGATAGAGTGGAGGATGGATAAGTGTGCAGGATAGCTTGGACTGAAATATAGGTTGGAGTGTAGGGTGGCTTGGGGTGGAGGATGGCTAGGATTGGAATATAGGTTGGAGGGTTGGACTGTAATATAGGTTTGACTGTTATAATAGTGTAGGATGGGCTAGGGACTTATCATTGTATATAATTTAACGCTACATTTATGATTCGTGTATAAACATAGAAAATGCGAAGTAAACCCTTTCATAACAAAATAAAATCACATGTAAACAAAATTCAAACAACAATTATGCAATCATACAGTTTTACCACAAATTGGTGTCCTGAAAACATGTTAACCCAGCTAGTTACAATAACATTATGTAACACTAACATTGTAAACACGTAACCATGGCATTCAAGATTTTCTAAATTCAACTTTATTTTTTGCAATCATAAATATTATACGACAGTCTAGCGGACAGATGATAATACCTGGAGTATACCTGGAAAGAGTTCCAGGGGTCAACGCCCCTGCGGCCCGGTCTGCGACCAGGCCTCATGTTGCATAAAAACCTGATCAACCAGGCTGTTACTGCTGGCCGCACGCAGTTCAACGTACGAACCACAGCCTGGCTGGTCAGGTACCGACTTTAGGTGCCTGTCCAGTGCCTGCTTGAAGACAGCCAGGGGCTTGTTGGTAATCCCTCTGATGTATGCTGGGAGGCAGTTGAACAATCTTGGGCCCCTGACACTTATTGTGTTGTCTCTCAACGTGCTAGTGGCACTCCTGCTTTTCATTGGGGGGATGTTACATCGCCTGCCGAGTCTTTTGCTTTCGTAGGGAGTGACTCTCGTGTGCAAGTTTGGTACTAATCCCTCGAGAATTTTCCACGTGTATATAATAATGTATCTCTCCCGCCTGCGTTCTAGGGAGTACAGGTTTAGGAACTTCAAGCGTTCCCAGTAATTAAGGTGGTTTTTATCGCAGTTATGCGTGCCGTGAAGGTTCTCTGCACATTTTCTAGGTCAGTAATTTCACCTTCCTTGAAAGGTGGTTAGTGTGCAGTAATATTCCAGCCTAGATAGAACAAGAGACCTGAAAAGTGTCAACATGGGCTTGGCATCCCTGGTTTTGAAGGTTCTCATTATCCATCCTGTCATTTTTCTAGCAGATGCGATTGCTACGGTGTTATGATCCCTGAAGGTGAGATCCTCTGACATGATCACTCCCAGGTCTTTGACATTAGTTTTTCGCTCTATTGTGTGGTTGTAATTTGTTTTGTACTCCGATGAGATTTTAATTTCCTCACGTTTTCCATATCTGAGTAATTGAAATTTCTCATCATTGAACTTCATATTGTTTTCTGCAGCCCATTTAAAGATTTGGTTGATGTCTGCTTGGAGTCTTGCAGTGTCTTCAACGGTGGACACTGTCATGCAGATTCGGGTGTCATCTGCAAAGGAAGACAGAGCACTGTGGCTTATATCCCTGTCTATGTCCGATATGAGGACGAGGAACAGGATGAGAGCGAGTACTGTGCCTTGTGGAACAGAGCTTTTCACTGTAGCCGCCTCAGACTTTACTCTGTTGACTACTACTCTTTGTGTTCTACTTGTTAGGAAATTATAGATCCATCTACCAACTTTTCCTGTTATTCCTTTATCACGCATTTTGTGTGCTATCACACCATGGTCACACTTGTCAAAGGCTTTTGCAAAGTCTGCGTATATAACATCTGCATTCTGTTTGTCTTCTAGAGCATCCACGACCTTGTCGTAGTGGTCGAGTAGTTGGGACAGATAGGAGCGACCTGCTCTAAACCCATGCTGCCCTGGGTTGTGTAAATGATGGGTATCTAGATGAGTGGCGATCTTGCTTCTTAGAACCCTTTCAAAGATTTTTATGATATGGGACGTTAGCGCTATTGGTCTGTAGTTCTTTGCTATTGCTTTACTACCCCCTTTGTGGAGTGGGGCTATGTTTGTTGTTTTTAGTAACTGCGGGACGACCCCAGTGTCCATGCTCCCTCTCAATAGGATGTTAAAAGCACGTGATAGGGGCTACTTGCAGTTCTTGATGAACAAGGAGTTCCACGAGTCTGGGCCTGGAGCGGAGTGCATTTTATAAAAAAAAATGTGAAAATTAGTCACACAAGTGCTAGTCATCACGGGGCAACATCACGCTTATTGTTATCGCTTTGAGTTTCATGTTTGCATCGTAAAATGCAAGAAGACACTTTCTCTCATCCAGTGTGCTATAATTAAACTAACAATGCTATATAATGATAAAACAGTTTTTTAATTTCATTTATATTCTCTATCAACAGATCTCACCTTTCGCACACAACTGTTTACGTCAGCGTTAATGTTGATGATACTCTACACCACATGAGATATGTGATTCTGAGTTGACACTGCCGGGATATTTCAGAGATTTCATTTTCGAAAACATGCTCACTTAACGCCATAAATCCTGCCCTTGTGTCACCACCACACCTTCCAAGTGACCTGGAGCTTAGTGGTTGCATCATTCACCTAACAACTGAAAGTACCTGGGCTTGATTCCCGCGCTGACCGAGGCACTACACCTACCCCAGTTCACGTAGCAGTAAATACGGATCTGCAAGTTAGTCGATATTGTGTGGTGCATTCTAAAGGGGCGACTGTTGTGGGTCGCATCCTGGGGGACAAGATTAATCTATCTAAGACAGAAAATATAAAAAAAAATTTTTACGAATGAGCCTCAAAACCCTGCCAATGTATGCCAAATTTCTGACATAACCCTAACTCCTCTAGACTTTGAGAAAGCCATCGACGACATGCCCATGCACTCAGCCCCAGGCCCAGACTCGTGGAACTCTGTGTTCATTAAGAACTGCAAGAAACCCCTCTCACGGGCCCTAAGTATGCTATGGAGAAGGAGCTTAGACACAGGCGAGATTCCACAGTCACTAAAAACAACGGATATAACCCCACTCCATAAAGGGGGCAGCAAAGCAGTAGCTAAGAACTATAGACCAATAGCCTTAACGTCCCATATCATAAAAAATATTTGAAAGAGTTCTAAGAAGCAGGATAGCAAACCACCTGGACTCCCAAAAATTGCACAACCCAGGGCAACATGGTTTCAGAGCAGGTCGTTCCTGCCTCTCGCAACTGCTAGACCACTATGATATGGTCTTAGAAGAGGCTTTTTCGCAGGCTTATCGAGGGATGACAGTGTATGGGTTAAGGGGAGTGGGGATGGAAAGGATTAGCATGGGTAGGGGGAGGGATGGGTCAGGGGTGGTGCTCGAGGATAGGTTGAGGTAGAGGGGAGCATGTAGATAGTGGGGTAGGGGGGGGGTTTCAGGGGGTAGGCAGTTAGGTTGGGTGTGTGTATATCAGTGGGGAAGAGGCTGGGGTGGTTTCTGCTTCAGTACTTTTCTGAGAAGGTGCTTCCATTCTGTTAGGCAGGAACGTAGAATGGATCAAAGGTGGATTCATTGGTTGCGTAAGTTAAGGTATGTGAGTTATTATTGGGCTTAAAGAGGTGTGGTGATTTGACATTGTGTGAGGGGGTTCAGGACCTCTGAGGTACCCAAAAGAATGGTGGGAGATTAGAGTGCCATAAGTTTTTGGTTGGTTACAGAAATCCTGGTGGGATTGATTACTGTTTTTGTGCTGAAAAATTGATTGTCATCTTTTATTTATGGCCTTATGTGTACGGTCGTTATTGAAAGGTGTTAGTGGATTGTGTTACCTGAGTCTTGCGATGTAATGCAGAATGTTTTATATGAAAATTATTTTTTTTGAACGTATAGTGTGTGTGTGAATCATAATAACATATTTAGCTGTATATGGGGTTGTTTTTCAAGGGGGGTGGGAGTGTTGGGTTATTTTGGTTGTATTAAGGAAGTGTTTAGCTCTTCATGTTTATCCTTTGAAAATTTTTATGTATGTGTATATAGGTATCGTGTGCACTGTAGGTTGCAATTCATGGCCTTCTGTGAAAGGTCGTTCAAGAAATGTGTTCTTTGGTTTCTGTTACCTGTAGTTGCAGAGTATTATAGTATAAAGAAATTTTTGTAAGGGTTTGTGTGTGTGGGTCAATACTCCATATTTAGTTGTATATGGGATTGTTTTCCAAGGGAGGGGTGTGCTGGATTGTATATTGGAAGTGTTAAGCTTTTAATGTTTATCCTTTGGGACATTATACTTTTGTGTATATGGAGACATGGTGAAGTATTTTTAAGGGGATGAGGATGGAAAGGTTGTTATCAAGTATATTGTGTTTAATGTAATCCAGCATGGGAGTATATATATTATTACATATACGTTTTATGTGTTATATGTCTCAAGTTTGTCATATTACGTGTGTTTGTTGCATTGGGGTAGCATGTTTTGTCTTATGACCTTAAACTTAAGTGATTGCACATTGGTGGAATGGTGATGTTATTGGAAGAGCTTGTAGTTGTTTAGGTGAGTCTAGCAGTGTATACGTAGAATTACAGGTTGGTTTTTGTATATATTTGTCTGTTCTGGCGAATGACAGGAATCTTGTTGTGTTTTGTAATATTTTTATGATAAGGTGATTTTGGTGTAGGGAAGTTACAAGATGCAGTTTTTGGCTTAGATGCAGGCTATTATGTACATGGTAATATATATGTCATGTTTTGTATTTTGTAGTTTCAATAAAATATAAAAAAAAAAAAAAAAAAAAAAAAATATGGTCTTAGATGCACTGGAAAACAAACAGAATGCAGATGTATACACAGATTTTGCACAAACCTTTGACAAGTGCGATCATGGTGTAATAGCACACAAAATGCGTGCTAAAGGGATAACTGGCAAAGTAGGCAGATGGATCTTCAACTTTCTAACCAATCGAACACAAAGAGTAGTAGTAAACAGAGTTATATCGGATGCTGCCATAGTGAAAAGCTCTGTTCCACAAGGCACAGTACTCGCACCTATCCTGTTCCTCATTTTAATATCAGACATAGACAGAGATGTAAACCATAGCACTGTATCATCCTTTGCAGATGATACTAGGATCTGCATGAGAGTGTCATCCATTGAGGACAATGCAAATCTCCAAGAAGATATAAACCAAGTTTTCCATTGGGCAACAGAGAACAATATGATATTCAATAAAGACAAATTCCAACTACTCCTTTATGGAAAACTGGAGGAAATAATAGCTAGGACTGAGTACACTACAAACTCTAATCACACAATAGAGCGGAAAAGTAATGTGAAGGACCTGGGTGTGGTAATGTCCGAAGACCTTACCTTCAAGGACCACAACAATGCCACTATCACATCTGCGAGGAAACTGATAGGATGGATAATGAGAACATTCAAGACAAGAGATGCTAAGCCAATGATGATAATTTTTAAATCACTTGTTCTCTCTAGGCTAGAATACTGCTGTACATTAACATCCCCATTCAAGGCAGGTGAAACTGCAGATCTAGTGAATGTACAGAGAACCTTTACTGCACGTATAAGTTCCATCAAACACCTTAACTACTGGGAACGCCTCTAAGCACTAGACTTATATTCACTGGAGCGCAGGCTAGAGATATATATCATAATCTACACCTGGAAGATTCTGGAGGGACTGGTCCCTAATGTGCACACAGAAATCACTCCATACGAAAGCAAAAGACTTGGCAGACGGTGCAACATACCCCCAGTGAAAAGTAGGGGCGCCACTGGTACACTAAGAGAAAACACAATAAGTGTCCGGGGCCCAAGACTGTTCAACAGCCTCCCACCAGCCATAAGGGGCATTACCAGTAGACCCCTGGTTGTCTTCAAGAGGGAGCTGGACAGATACATAAAATCAGTACCAGATCAGCCGGGCTGTGGTTCGTACGTTGGACTACGTGCAGCCAGCAGTAACAGCCTCGTTGATCAGTCCTTGATCCACCGGGAAGCCTGGTCATAGACCGGGCCGCGGGGACGTTGATCCCCGGAATGCCCTCCAGGTAGACTCCAGGTAAGTTGCCAGAAATGCTCTGCATAACCAGAGGCTTTCTAATATGCCAATGGCATCAGATAGGACTGTAATAGTTGTATGATGTACTTGTAGAAATACATATTATTATTATACTATAGTGTTTGTTAGATTAGTAACTCTGCTGACGACCCCTAGGTGTGTCTTCTTTGCTGAGGAAAACACGCGTTGCTGAAGCTTTCATGGGGACAACATTTCACTATCAGAACTTTATCAAGTAATGATCTGGTAAAGCTCTGTTGGAGCGAAATATTGTCCCAATAAATGCTCGTTCTAAAACGTTTCTTTCTTTCAATATTATCGGTATCTCGTCAGTTACATCCATGTCTTTTTCATCTCTGCTCATGAGCTGTGACGGGGCATATAACCTCTCGCTGTATGTTCCTCTGAACTATGCAGCACTTTACACAGTTGACGCTTTAGGGAGCCCTTATATAATATAAATTCACCATGCTGTGTGTCTTTCACATACTCTTAACAATTGTTATAATGATAAGATGAAGTAACAACTTTCAGGAATGTGCTGGTGTGTAGTATGATTGATTTAAGTTCCTTTGCTTGAATTTCACTTTCACTTGATTACTGTTACATTTATATCTATGATGAAAAATGAGGATATACGTGGAGGATGGTTGGATGATAATAATCGTGTAGATCGTAATGTAGCTGAAGTTATTTTCATCGGTGATTAATTATAAGAATGTCAGTGTGTGGCAAGTACTTCTAGACCTGTCTGCATACGTTGATGATTACAGTGACGATAAGTCATTGTGTGGTAAGAAGTACTTAAAAATCTGACTGCATTCATTGGTCTGATTGCAGTGATCAGTCATTGAGTGGCAAGTACTTAAAAACCTGACTGCCTACGTTGATGATTATAGTGGCCAATCAGTGTAGCAAGAAGTGCTTAGTGACTGCCTACCTACGTTGATGATTGCTGTGAAAATGAAAATCCTTGAAATTATGCCTTGGGCAGAACTGACTAGAGAAATGTCTCATATACCTCAGCTTAGTTACACGCCTCTTCGGATTAATAACCCAGAATAACTCATGAAAGCCTAGAGTGTAACTTATTTCCCTTGGTGATCCTTCAGTTCTCTTTCACAGTGAAACCCACAACAGGCCACTAACACCCAGATACCTATTTACTGTTGGGTAAACACGGCAGTGGGTGTAAGGAGATTTGTCCATACGTCTCGACTCATCCAGGATCGAAAACAGGTCCTTTCCTTTGTGAGCTAAACATTACCACTGAGCAACGAGTCTCACAGCAGACGTTCTGCTGAAGCTGACAAAAAATCTTCCATTTTCTAGTTGCTGCGTCACGAGAAATCAAATTTTCAGAAGAAAGTTCTCATTATTAAGGTATATTTTAATACTTTAATTTTTTCCCTACATTTATGAAGAAAATCACGAGAAACGAAAGTGCTTGATATTAATTTTTGTCGAGCAACGAGACGAAGAAAATGAAGAGAAAACATGAAAACTGAGACTGATGAGAGTTGAAGATTACAGTGATTACGTTGTTGACTCCTGGTAATGAGCATGTTCACTACACTGCAGGCGGAGGAGACCTTCCCCCGAGCTATGACATGGCATAGTGAGGTTCATCATCATCATACATACACCTCCTGCGAGTGACTGCGTGGGAGTCATGCACAGACACTCTTGTTTTGTGGGTCGCATTTACTGCGTGATTTCTAAGTCTAGTTATCTCTTTCTCAAGACTAGAGAATTCTTGGTCTAAATCGCCCAACCACTGACCATAATTTATTAAAACACATTCACTGTGATTGTTTTTAACAATCACCTTTCACTGATTTTATTAACTACGAATGCATTACGCTTAGATTACCATTAACACTAACTGCTTTTCTATAACTTGATTGATCTTCATGCCGCAAATTTTTGTTTTTAACCAGTCAATAGGATGATTAAATTATCATACATAAAAAAGGACAGTGTTTCCTAACGGGGGTCTTAATCATATGATGACCTTCAGGTGGAGCTTTTGGTCATCTGACCGAGGCCTTCCGCTGGCTTACCGGTTCACCCCTTTAAATATTATATAGTATAGAGACAACACAATAAGTGTCAGACTGTTCAACTGCCTCTCAGCATACATAAGGGGGATTACCAATAGACCCCTGGCTGTGTTCAAGCAGGCACTGGACAGGCACCTAAAGTCAGTACCTGACCAGCCGGGCTGTGGTTCGTACGTCGATTTGCGTGCGGCCAACAGTAACAGCCTGGTTGATCAGACCCTGATCCACCACGAGGCCTGGTCTCAGACCGGGCCGAGAGGGCGTTGACCCCCGAAACCCTCTCCAGGTATACTCTGCCCTTATATCCTACTAGCTATCAGACACAAGATGGTCTTGTATCACTGCTTATTCTGCTGTCAAATTAACATTACTAGCAATTTTTGTAACCCTATGAGACATCATGAAAACTTCAAATACAATGATGAAGACTTTGCTGCAAATTACTAAGTCACTGTCTGACCACCTTCAGTCCCCTCACCTCTACCTGCTTCTGTTGTGGATCTTGTTAAGTCAGTCCTGTCTGAACTTCAGGAAAAACGCAGTGAAAATTCATGGCAGTGGATCTGGTAAGATGCAGTTGATTTGTGTAAAGCGGCTGACATTGATGTGCAACAAGCAAAAGTGCGATAGTGCTCTCAGTCACGTCATTTACAGGAGCTTGTTGTTGATTCTCAACTTAGATATCGTCAGAAAATGACTTTCTCATGAATTCTCACATATGCTTAATTTCTTGTCACTGGCATGTTAGTCAACGAATTAAAACAAGCGATTTTCAAACAACTCATGTACCATACTGAAGGTTCATAGTCAATGAATCAAGAAGCTTCATTTCTAGAGAAATCTTGTATTCCTGAGATGGCATTTAATTTAATTTAAAGAGTCGAGCCTCAAGTGCGATGTCTTCCCGAGAGAAAACAACAACAGGGTCATGCTGTCACAACTCCACTTAAATTTACTATGCTCAAACCATACTGTGACGCTTTCATAGATCTGTATAAGCTGGTGTGCATAAGTGTGACTTTGCCAGGTAATTCTGCAGAATGTGCATGTAGTTTTTCCTGCCTGAAACAGACAAAAACTTGAGGAACAGCAGAACAAGTGATATTGCAGTTATATCTATGAATTTGAAAATAGCTAGAGTCTGAACGTATACTTTTGCTTCCAACCATAAGACACAAGTCACAATGCTACAAGTATTTAGTTACCCCGAGCCTCTCGTCTGAGAGCAGAATGAATCTATTATGTTCTTCTTGTATAACAACCCTCGGTAGAGAGGTCAGTGTAGGATAGATATCAAATGTAGATCAGATAGAAAGGGACAGGTACTATGCTCTGATTTGTGTTGAGGTGATGGGTAATAGTCTCTGTAAATACTCGCATGCAGTCTATGGTCGCAGATCATGGCCGCTGCTAACATTACTTAAGTTTAGTTTGCACTAGGTTTGACAGCCTGTACACCTTAGTGTGCAGGCTTCGTGACCTGCATACCCCTGGCAGTGGCGTTGCTATGGTTGGTGTCACCCGGGGCGGCATCTTTGGTGTCACCCCATGAAATCCAAGGGCGAGGGGATGGGGGGAGTAAACTCCAGTTACGTCACTACTGCATGACCAGTGACGTCACTACTGCATGACCAGTTACGTCACTACTGCATGACCAGTGACGTCACTACTGCATGACCAGTTACGTCACTACTGCATGACCAGTTACGTCACTACTGCATGACCAGTGACGTCACTACTGCATGACCAGTGACTAATGTTTAGCAATGACAACGTTTAAGGGCCATAAACCAGACAGGAGAATACTTCTCAACTTTATTAATGATAAAATATATAATTGTATTATTATTATTATAATCAAAAGAAATATAATCGTATTAATATTGAGGAAACAAACTCAAATACCACTTTGAGTACAGGCAACAACAAAAAACTTGAAAAAAAACTTGAAAAATAAAGAAAAAACATTGCAATATCAGAGAAACACTAATTCCGATTTCACCTTGAGTACAGGTAACATAAATCTCAATGAATCTGATCTTACATTTCCTTGCCTTCAATCCTGCAAAATCAGCACATCAAAATCAATGTTTTTCCCTATATAGGCCTATTTGTACTCTGTAATCATGTAATAGGCTATGTAGAAACGAAGGATTTTTCTGTTATGTTGCTGCAGCACTGTTTTGGGCATTAGTGTCACCTTTAGAGGCTCTATGGTGTCACCCGGGGCGCCCACTTATCCCTCGGTACGAGTCTCCAAAATCTATTGACAGAGATTAAGAACCTGTGTATTACTCCAAGCAATATATTACTGATGGTATACACTACCGACAAGTTGATCAATAAGACGTATGTGAAACACATGGGTATCTTCATTGCTAAAACTTTTCGCCTCTTACAACAGGCATCTTCAGTCGACTGAAGAAACTTGTTTATGCGAAACGTTTCGGCACTAAATATACCTAAGTGTTGCACATGTGTCTTACTCCCAGGAAATCTCGTCTACCCTTTGCTTTATCATGTACCGATTATGATTGAGATATTTCCGTCTTCAATTTGTGTTTTGATATCCAGTAAATCGCTTAAAATCGCAGCACCTAGGCATTTTGTGTCTCCGGGGCTGACTAGACCTTGCAACAACAGAAATCACAGTGCAACATGAGCATTGTTCAAAAAGCGCTGAGTCTCGTCGTTTCCAGCTTGATAACCTCAAGACAATCAGGTAACGAGTGAGGTGAACGAGCGAGGAAGTGTTAATGATGTGTAACAAGTGCCTAGTGGTCACATTCACGGCTCCTTCAGCGCTCACGATGACACATACTCCAGTAGCAGCACGTGGAACAGCAATACCCGCAACAGAAACAGCAGCACCTGGAACAGCAATACTCGCAACAGGAGCACAAACATGTTGGGCAATATTAACAACAGCACCATTACCACAACTCTGACAACTGTCACCATTATAACTACCATCACCACCACTATCGTTACAACTACCAACAGCACTAACAATAACAAACCTTACTTGAAAGGCACCCCCTCATCGCTTTTGGCAATCCTATGGATAATAAGTTTTTTCTTAGAAATACTCTTAGCGTTAAGCAGAACTCAGTTACCTACGTGAAACAATCCATAACGGAGGCTGTGTTTAAGGTCAAAGAACTCAGTCAACATGTGGTACGTCTCAGTCTGTGTCTTTAAAGTTGATAGTTATGGGGTCTCTCTGATGCATGACGATATCCTCGTCATGTCCACTAACTGGGTGATGCGCCAACCTACAAAATAGGAATCTCCGAGTGCAAGTAACTCGAGCGTGGCTAGGCATGAAAATCTTTAATTAAATCTGCCGTTGCTGCTGAACCCATACAGGAATGGATAATATCCTTATCGCTCAATGGAAGTCTCAGCTCAGGCTAATAAACTTCATTAACTCAAGTGGAAATTCTTCCTGTGTAATGGAATGGAGGAACCATCCTAAACGATGGAATATAATAGGAAAATCATCCTACATGATGGAGTATGGTCGAGAAACTATTTTGAATGATCAGGTATGATAAACTATCCTGCATAATAGAATATAAAAGGGAAAATATACTGCGAGAGGGAGTATAATAGGGGAAACTATGGAGGATAAAATATGGTAGGGAAACATACATGTACCTCATTTTTAGCGTATGCTAAGGGAGACTATCCTGAATGATGGAGTTTGATACAGATGTCGTACCGAATAGGTAAAACTTGCGATTTTGGCTTAAATATGAACGCTCTTCTTGCCGAATAATGCAAGCGAAAAATTGTGTATGCGGTAATTTCGCAAAAATCCTTCTAAACTTAACGAAAACAAAATAATTGTGTTTGTTTATTATTAAATTACTGTAAACTTATCTAAAATATATTTAGTTGGATTAGGCTAAATAGAGCTTGTTATAATAAGGTTAAGTAAGTTTTCTAAGGTTCTTTTGGTACAAAATTATAAATTTTTACATTAACATAAATGAAAAAATATATATATCTTAAAACGTATAAGAGAATTTTTTTAGAAAGGACTTAATTTTAAATGAGTTCTTGCTAAATGATCAATTTTAACTATTCGGCACGACATAGACACCATACTGTGGAATAAAGTGTGATAGGGAAACCATCCTGTGGGGTGGAGGACGACAGAGAAACCAACCACTGTAATGGAATATGATAGGCACACCATCATATATGATGGAGTATGACAGGGAAAGCATGCACTGTGATGGAGAGCGTCCAGCTTGATGGAGTATGACAGGGAAAGCATGCACTGTGATGAAGAGCGTCCAGCTTGATGGAGTATGACAGGGAAAGCATGCACTGTGATGGAGAGCGTCCAGCTTGATGGAGTATGACAGGGAAAGCATGCACTGTGATGAAGAACGTCCAGCTTGATGGAGTATGACAGGGAAAACATGCACTGTGATGGAGAGCGTCCAGCGTGATGGAGTATGACAGGGAAAGCATGCACTGTGATGGAGAGCGTCCAGCGTGATGGAGTATGACAGGGAAAGCATGCACTGTGATGGAGAGCGTCCAGCTTGATGGAGTATGACAGGGAAAGCATGCACTGTGATGAAGAGCGTCCAGCTTGATGGAGTATGACAGGGAAAACATGCACTGTGATGGAGAGCGTCCAGCGTGATGGAGTATGACAGGGAAAGCATGCACTGTGATGGAGAGCGTCCAGCGTGATGGAGTATGACAGGGAAAGCATGCACTGTGATGGAGAGCGTCCAGCTTGATGGAGTATGACAGGGAAAGCATGCACTGTGATGGAGAGCGTCCAGCGTGATGGAGTAAGACAGGGAAAGCATGCACTGTGATGGAGAGCGTCCAGCGTGATGGAGTAAGACAGGGAAAACATGCACTGTGATGGAGAGCGTCCAGCGTGATGGAGTATGACAGGGAAAGCATGCACTGTGATGGAGAGCGTCGAGCGTGATGGAGTAAGACAGGGAAAGCATGCACTGTGATGGAGAGCGTCCAGCGTGATGGAGTATGACAGGGAAAACATGCACTGTGATGGAGAACGTCCAGCTTGATGGAGTATGACAGGGAAAACATGCACTGTGATGGAGAGCGTCCAGCGTGATGGAGTATGACAGGGAAAGCATGCACTGTGATGGAGAGCGTCCAGCGTGATGGAGTATGACAGGGAAAGCATGCACTGTGATGGAGAGCGTCCAGCTTGATGGAGTATGACAGGGAAAGCATGCACTGTGATGGAGAGCGTCCAGCGTGATGGAGTAAGACAGGGAAAGCATGCACTGTGATGGAGAGCGTCCAGCGTGATGGAGTAAGACAGGGAAAGCATGCACTGTGATGGAGAGCGTCCAGCGTGATGGAGGAAGACAGGGAAAGCATGCACTGTGATGGAGAGCGTCCAGCGTGATGGAGTATGACAGGGAAAGCATGCACTGTGATGGAGAGCGTCCAGCTTGATGGAGTATGACAGGGAAAGCATGCACTGTGATGGAGAGCGTCCAGCTTGATGGAGTATGACAGGGAAAGCATGCACTGTGATGGAGAGCGTCCAGCTTGATGGAGTATGACAGGGAAAGCATGCACTGTGATGGAGAGCGTCAGCTTGATGGAGTATGACAGGGAAAGCATGCACTGTGATGGAGAGCGTCAAGCTGATGGAGTATGACAGGAAAGCATGCACTGTGATGGAGAGCGTCAAGCTTGATGGAGTATGACAGGAAAACATGCACTGTGATGGAGAGCGTCCAGCTTGATGGAGTATGACAGGGAAAACATGCACTGTGATGGAGAGCGTCCAGCGTGATGGAGTATGACAGGGAAAGCATGCACTGTGATGGAGAGCGTCCAGCTTGATGAAGTATGACAGGGAAAGCATGCACTGTGATGGAGAGCGTCCAGCGTGATGGAGTAAGACAGGGAAAGCATGCACTGTGATGGAGAGCGTCCAGCTTGATGGAATATGACAGGGAAAACATGCACTGTGATGGAGAGCGTCCAGCGTGATGGAGTATGACAGGGAAAGCATGCACTGTGATGGAGAGCGTCCAGCGTGATGGAGTATGACAGGGAAAGCATGCACTGTGATGAAGAGCGTCCAGCTTGATGGAGTATGACAGGAAAACATGCACTGTGATGGAGAGCGTCCAGCGTGATGGAGTATGACAGGGAAAGCATGCACTGTGATGGAGAGCGTCCAGCGTGATGGAGTATGACAGGGAAAACATGCACTGTGATGGAGAGCGTCCAGCGTGATGGAGTATGACAGGGAAAGCATGCACTGTGATGGAGAGCGTCCAGCTTGATGGAGTATGACACGGAAAGCATGCACTGTGATGGAGAGCGTCAAGCTTGATGGAGTAAGACAGGGAAAGCATGCACTGTGATGGAGAGCGTCCAGCTTGATGGAGTATGACAGGGAAAACATGCACTGTGATGGAGAGCGTCCAGCTTGATGGAGTAAGACAGGGAAAACATGCACTGTGATGGAGAGCGTCCAGCGTGATGGAGTATGACAGGGAAAGCATGCACTGTGATGGAGAGCGTCCAGCGTGATGGAGTAAGACAGGGAAAACATGCACTGTGATGGAGAGCGTCCAGCTTGATGGAGTATGACAGGGAAAGCATGCACTGTGATGGAGAGCGTCAGCTTGATGGAGTATGACAGGAAAACATGCACTGTGATGGAGAGTCCAGCGTGATGGAGTATGACAGGGAAAACATGCACTGTGATGGAGAGCGTCCAGCGTGATGGAGTATGACAGGGAAAGCATGCACTGTGATGGAGAGCGTCCAGCGTGATGGAGTATGACAGGGAAAACATGCACTGTGATGGAGAGCGTCCATCGTGATGGAGTAAGACATGGAAAGCATGCACTGTGATGGAGAGCGTCCAGCTTGATGGAGTATGACAGGGAAAGCATGCACTGTGATGGAGAGCGTCCAGCTTGATGGAGTATGACAGGAAAACATGCACTGTGATGGAGAGCGTCCAGCTTGATGGAGTATGACAGGAAAACATGCACTGTGATGGAGAGCGTCCAGCGTGATGGAGTATGACAGGAAAGCATGCACTGTGATGGAGAGCGTCCAGCGTGATGGAGTATGACAGGGAAAGCATGCACTGTGATGGAGAGCGTCCAGCTTGATGGAGTAAGACAGGGAAAGCATGCACTGTGATGGAGAGCGTCCAGCTTGATGGAGTAAGACAGGGAAAGCATGCACTGTGATGGAGAGCGTCCAGCTTGATGGAGTATGACAGGGAAAGCATGCACTGTGATGGAGAGTCCAGCGTGATGGAGTAAGACAGGGAAAGCATGCACTGTGATGGAGAGCGTCCAGCGTGATGGAGTAAGACAGGGAAAGCATGCACTGTGATGGAGAGCGTCCAGCGTGATGGAGTATGACAAGAAACCTTCCTGACACACCTTAGTAAGTTTGTTCAGGTATACACAAATACAGTTACATAGATTATCATACATAGCAGAATATGCGTAGAGAACCTAGGATAACCCAAAAAAAAGTAAGACAGTGACTTATTTCCATTGGGGTCCTTCCTGGGTAGGTCAGGTAAATGTACGTCTAGATCTAACCTCGTAAAACGTCATACAAATCAGGGCAGCCACACAATGTGGTGTATCTAATTTTGATAGTTAAAAACTTAAGACTAAAATATTAAGCCTCAGTATCCCTACAATAAGTATCTGTAAGGGCTTAGATAGTTACTGTAAAAAAAAAAAATACTTTAATATCTTCCATTCCTGAGTGATGAAATATTGCGTCTTGCAAAAGATAAAGTATATGTTTCTTGTGTTGGTACCATAAGTAAGGTGTTACGAAAATAACCCCAAACATACCGTGAAATAATGAGAGATTTTTTTAGCAAAAATATTGTTCAACAAACAGACACTTTTTGTCAGTTTTCGAGAGAGTTTCGCTCAAAAGAAATTTAAGCTACTGTGACTGCTGAACCTAGACGAATAATTTATATGTATAAACTATAGAAACTCCCTTGTTATGCAGAACATTTCGGCAGCCTTAAAATTAACTTATAATTACTATATATATATATATATATATATATATATATATATATATATATATATATATATATATATATATATATATATATACATACATATATATATATATATATATATATATATATATAAATATATATATATATATATATACATATGCAAAAAGATCACAGTAAACAGGTGATATCAAAATATGCAAGACAACCACTATGAAAAAAATAGAAGAATTCCAAGCGCTTTCGTGACTACTCACATTATCAAGGAACTATTTTTTCATAGTGGTTGTCTTCATATATATATATATATATATATATATATATATACATACATAGTGGCTCTCTCACCTTCGTGTGTTAGTGTGAGCGAAATGTCGTCATAAGTTTCTCTCTCCGATGTGCGGGTTGTGTATTACTGAACAATTGTACAATAAAATTAGTTTATTATAATGCTATGGTTTGCAAAATACTGTAAAAAATTTGTATATAATTTATGAAATTTTAAGATTTGTGTAACAATGTAATAACATTTGTAATAGTGAATGCTGAGTCAAGACATATTGTATTTTCGGATAATATATATGTTGAAATAGTGTAATAGTGAATCAGTATGATTTGGATCAACAGGGTTGCTACTGATACATCAGGCTTTAATTATCTCAGACTTTCGAAGTGCATCTTCTGGAAGTTCCAAATTTTAGGGTGTTTTATTTGAATGGAGTTCCTGTATAAGTCGAACACGTCATATATCAAACAGAGAATTATTGTATTGTATCTGTGTGTTCTATTGTAGTTCTACAGGAAGTGGGAACGATGTATATATAAAATACACAGCCTCCTAGTTCGGGCTGACAAAATTCATTACCTTATTAAAAACCAATGCTGTGTGTCAGAATAAGATACGAAAACCAAACGTTATGTGTATTTTACATAAACATAGTTCTTGCACTAACCCAGTAAAATATCGGACAGTTCAGAGTAGACACATATCGAGTTGTAAGCAATTTTGAGTGAAAATTTGTCGTGTTTTAGTGTTAAGCGCTACATAAATTATTGTAGAATGTATGTAGTAGTAGTCATTGATGAGAAGACAAAATTTATCTGTATCTCACGACAGGGTATCTAATTTGAAGGATTGTGGCAGGTTCAACCAGGTCATAAGACCCCTGACTTTGACCTCAAATTGATCTTTAAACCTCTTGACAATAGACTTTCTTATACGAACGTGATCAGTAAAGAAAAAAAAATCTGTAAAATGAAAGACAATGCCAATACATTATATATATTTTATATTTTTACTAAATAAAATTGGGCTCATTAGGAGTGTCTTGTTACCTTAGCCTGCTGAAGAACTACGCTTCACTAAACTAACGTTTAGAAATTAAGATTTTGAACACCCATGTACTGAGAAGAAAAACCAAACAATCGAGAGATCAGCTCTAACATCGTCAAATATGAGGAGAAAACCACTGGTCTAGATTTAGCACTAACTTGAGGAGCACTGGCAACACACTTCCGTGGTCTCCATCACCTCTCTCACTCTCCACCACATCAACTTCCTCTATTGTACTTTCATCTGTGCACTGGCGATATATATATAGCAAGTAGTTTCCACTAGTCAGGAAATTCTTCATTGATCGCTCTGCAGTATGTGTGGCTGAGCGGCTGCCCTATATTTTATATGACTCGTCAGCCGTCGTTCACAATTTTTTTGTTCGTGTCCCTCTCTCTTTTGTTTACAAGTAGCTCATCTACAGAAGGATTAGGTTAATTCTTTAATCAGACAGGTCATACTATATACAGAGGTAATTACAGTGTACAGGAAATCTCGATTTCAACTTAATTATATATTTTGTATAGTCATTATAGTATGACGACACCTAAAGTCAGTACCTGACCAGCCGGGCAGTGGTTCGTACGTCGGTTTGCGTGCGGCCAACAGTAACACCCTGGTTGATCAGGCCCTGATCCACCATGTGGTATCTCAGTATATAAAAACTGAAAGTTTACCTTAATCCCTATTTTAGGGAGTAAAGTCTTCTTAACTGGTAGTGTACAGGTGAAATACAACCTTAGTAACTTCCGTGCCATCTGAGTGTCCATGACAGTCTCGTCCACCTGGGTTAAGTTGGTTAAGTTTACGAATTTTAACTTAGATAATTTCCAGCCATTAATGTGGCAATCTACCTATTTACCTAATATCAAGTATACTGCTGTCAAGTGTACTACTATCAAGTGTACTACTATCACGTACTACTATCACGTACTACTATCAAGTGTACTACTACCAAGTATACTATTATGAAGGTTACTATTTAATTATATGATGTATAACTTTGATAATATCACCGTTTCTTCATCCGGCATCAAGGAGGTCCTTGATGCTGGTGAAGGACTCTTACTGCAAGATATTACACCAGCATCAAGGAGGTCCTTGATGCCGGTGAAGGACTCTTACTGCAAGATATTACACCAGCATCAAGGAGGTCCTTGATGCTGGTGAAGACTCTTACTGCAAGATATTACACCAGCATCAAGGAGGTCCTTGATGCCGGTGAAGGACTCTTACTGCAAGATATTACACCAGCATCAAGGAGGTCCTTGATGCCGGTGAAGGACTCTTACTGCAAGATATTACACCAGCATCAAGGAGGTCCTTGATGCCGGTGAAGGACTCTTACTGCAAGATATTACACCAGCATCAAGGAGGTCCTTGATGCTGGTGAAGGACTCTTACTGCAAGATATTACACCAGCATCAAGGAGGTCCTTGATGCTGGTGAAGGACTCTTACTGCAAGATATTACACCAGCATCAAGGAGGTCCTTGATGCTGGTGAAGGACTCTTACTGCAAGATATTACACCAGCATCAAGGAGGTCCTTGATGCCGGTGAAGGACTCTTACTGCAAGATATTACACCAGCATCAAGGAGGTCCTTGATGCTGGTGAAGGACTCTTACTGCAAGATATTACACCAGCATCAAGGAGGTCCTTGATGCCGGTGAAGGACTCTTACTGCAAGATATTACACCAGCATCAAGGAGGTCCTTGATGCCGGTGAAGGACTCTTACTGCAAGATATTACACCAGCATCAAGGAGGTCCTTGATGCTGGTGAAGGACTCTTACTGCAAGATATTACACCAGCATCAAGGAGGTCCTTGATGCCGGTGAAGGACTCTTACTGCAAGATATTACACCAGCATCAAGGAGGTCCTTGATGCCGGTGAAGGACTCTTACTGCAAGATATTACACCAGCATCAAGGAGGTCTGATGCTGGTGAAGGACTCTTACTGCAAGATATTACACCAGCATCAAGGAGGTTCTTGATGCTGGTGAAGACTCTTACTGCAAGATATTACACCAGCATCAAGGAGGTCCTTGATGCCGGTGAAGGACTCTTACTGCAAGATATTACACCAGCATCAAGGAGGTCCTTGATGCTGGTGAAGACTCTTACTGCAAGATATTACACCAGCATCAAGGAGGTCCTTGATGCCGGTGAAGGACTCTTACTGCAAGATATTACACCAGCATCAAGGAGGTCCTTGATGCTGGTGAAGGACTCTTACTGCAAGATATTACACCAGCATCAAGGAGGTCCTTGATGCCGGTGAAGGACTCTTACTGCAAGATATTACACCAGCATCAAGGAGGTCCTTGATGCCGGTGAAGGACTCTTACTGCAAGATATTACTCCAGCATCAAGGAGGTCCTTGATGCCGGTGAAGGACTCTTACTGCAAGATATTACACCAGCATCAAGGAGGTCCTTGATGCCGGTGAAGGACTCTTACTGCAAGATATTACACCAGCATCAAGGAGGTCCTTGATGCGGTGAAGGACTCTTACTGCAGATATTACACCAGCATCAAGGAGGTCCTTGATGCTGGTGAACTCTTACTGCAAGATATTACACCAGCATCAAGGAGGTTCTTGATGCTGGTGAAGGACTCTTACTGCAAGATATTACACCAGCATCAAGGAGGTCCTTGATGCCGGTGAAGGACTCTTACTGCAAGATATTACACCAGCATCAAGGAGGTCCTTGATGCTGGTGAAGGACTCTTACTGCAAGATATTACACCAGCATCAAGGAGGTCCTTGATGCCGGTGAAGGACTCTTACTGCAAGATATTACACCAGCATCAAGGAGGTCCTTGATGCTGGTGAAGGACTCTTACTGCAAGATATTACACCAGCATCAAGGAGGTCCTTGATGCCGGTGAAGGACTCTTACTGCAAGATATTACACCAGCATCAAGGAGGTCCTTGATGCCGGTGAAGGACTCTTACTGCAAGATATTACACCAGCATCAAGGAGGTCCTTGATGCTGGTGAAGACTCTTACTGCAAGATATTACACCAGCATCAAGGAGGTTCTTGATGCTGGTGAAGACTCTTACTGCAAGATATTACACCAGCATCAAGGAGGTCCTTGATGCCGGTGAAGACTCTTACTGCAAGATATTACACCAGCATCAAGGAGGTCCTTGATGCTGGTGAAGGACTCTTACTGCAAGATATTACACCAGCATCAAGGAGGTCCTTGATGCCGGTGAAGACTCTTACTGCAAGATATTACACCAGCATAAAGGGGTCCTTGATGCCGGTGAAGGACTCTTACTGCAAGATATTACACCAGCATCAAGGAGGTCCTTGATGCTGGTGAAGGACTCTTACTGCAAGATATTACACCAGCATCAAGGAGGTCCTTGATGCCGGTGAAGGACTCTTACTGCAAGATATTACACCAGCATCAAGGAGGTCCTTGATGCTGGTGAAGGACTCTTACTGCAAGATATTACACCAGCATCAAGGAGGTCCTTGATGCCGGTGAAGGACTCTTACTGCAAGATATTACACCAGCATCAAGGAGGTTCTTGATGCTGGTGAAGGACTCTTACTGCAAGATATTACACCAGCATCAAGGAGGTCCTTGATGCTGGTGAAGGACTCTTACTGCAAGATATTACACCAGCATCAAGGAGGTCCTTGATGCTGGTGAAGGACTCTTACTGCAAGATATTACACCAGCATCAAGGAGGTCCTTGATGCTGGTGAAGGACTCTTACTGCAAGATATTACACCAGCATCAAGGAGGTTCTTGATGCCGGTGAAGGACTCTTACTGCAAGATATTACACCAGCATCAAGGAGGTCCTTGATGCCGGTGAAGGACTCTTACTGCAAGATATTACACCAGCATCAAGGAGGTCCTTGATGCTGGTGAAGGACTCTTACTGCAAGATATTACACCAGCATCAAGGAGGTTCTTGATGCCGGTGAAGGACTCTTACTGCAAGATATTACACCAACAATCCTCTTCTTTGAATTTGATCTGACTGCCTCTCATTCACTATTCATCCAGGGGCTACGTGACTCCTACGGGTTTAACACTTCTCCATAAATGTAATAATAATAATAATAATAATAATAATAATTCACTAACTCGAGCTAAAAAATTACTAATAAATCATCCAGAATTTCAAAATATATATTATAAAGAAGAAAATTAAATATAAACTAATGAGATAGGATGAAAAGGTCAAATTTCGATTTTTATTATTATTTATGAGAACCGCTAGACCCGTAGGAGTCATACAGCGCCTGGAAGAAGAGGAGGCATTCAGGTTCGATTTAAGAAGAGGAGCACAGGTCCAATTCCTTAGATCAAGAGCCCCTCCCCGGCATCAAGGAACCTCCCATAAGGGGCAAAATAACAGCAGCACCGTACCCACTCTTACTAGTTCACTGCGTAGCTTAGATTTATAACCTGTCGACTGCACACTAAACATTAAGACCTTAACTGCCAGAATAATGTTGAGAATAATCTTTAAAAGAGGGGTAAACTTATCTCTCAGTGTGCAGAGATATACACCTTTCACTCTCTATATGGAGATATACCCACCATTAGGTGTATATACAGAAATATGCACTTAGTGTATATACTGTGGTGGCCTCGCTGATGGTTATGTTCTCCAGGATACAGGAAAGAGTTCCCAGACGCACCATTTATCACATGGTGAATAGCTCATAGGTCCTTCAGTAAAGTCTCATTATATTTATGCCAAATGATACTTTAAATTAGATAAGACACATGTGCAACAGCTGGATATCTTGACTGTTGACAATAAAGATATCCAAGTGTTCAAAATGGTTATAACCAATCATTATTTTTAAATGGGTGGACGAGTAAGCCAGCGGAAGGCCTCGGTCAGATGACCAAAAGCTCCAGCTGTGGATCCTCATACGACTAAGACCCGCATCAGGAAACACTTGTCCTGTTTCCTGACAAACATTATACCTACCTACCCAACTGTTACACACGCCTTTTACTTATATACGGTCATTAAGGCCTGCAATCTGTCTGCTGATTTAGTGAAGTTGATAACATCTTTACTCTCCGTCACCGCATCTCCTGCCTTTCAAATAGTTCTTAAAGAAAGACTAAAGTATACTTGAAGGCAGAACATGGTGCAAAGGAAGGGTAGGCGGCTGGGAGAATTTGAAAGCGTGAAGGAGGAGGAAGCAATAGGAATAAAAATGGAGGAAGAAACAAGAGGAGGAGGAGGGGAAAAGTTCGTGTCAGCGGATGAATGGTCTAACTGGAATTTAACGCTTCAGATACGCCCTCGCAAATCTTCATCCCCACAAGAATACCTTAGTGGTTATGCGGTAGAGACAGTGTAGCCAGTGTAGTGTAGACGACAGAGCCAACATGTACTGAGTAGACAGTATATTCAGTGGAGAGCAGTGTAGCCACAATGTAATGTAGTGTAGACAGTGTTGCCAGAGTATAATGTAGTGTAGACAATGTTGGCGAGTGTAGCGTAATAGTGTTACCAAACCTGTTAGATGTAATGAATTTAACTCATATTCAAGGCTGGTAATCTATTTATTCTTTTTTTGTTAGTTATGTATTATATTATCCATGTTTTTTTATATACATTTATTTATCATTGCCTTATATAACTACAAACAAAATTGCACTATCTGAAAACTATTATAATAATTTATAGGAAAAATAGGTAATAGTATATTTTCTTAAACACTTCAAAAAAAACTTGTCAAAGTCACACACTGGAATTGTGGAACGATGTAGAATAATTTTGAGTTGTATTTTAACATTAACATTTTTCATGGACATGAGATTTATTTTTAGTGTACGTGTTTACAGATTACTCGCTCTTTATCAGTATATAGTATAACACCGACGGGTTTAGCGCTTCCCCTATAAATATAATGAGGTGTCATGATAAAAGTATAATGAACACTTGTCGATGCTTAATGGTTTCCCCGTGTAGACCAGAAAACAACGATGAAAACGAGACTATATTTCGACTCCCAACTGGAGCTCTTATCAGTCGAAAAATACTTATTTTCATTGCTGTTTTGATCCAGCATAATAACGTGTGTACATAAATAATATATATAAACAGAGTAGCAGTACATTACTGATGTATCCAGTTTTGAAATATTGCTAAAAAAAAGAACATGACTAGGCTGCCTACCTCACTCAGAGACATATTTAACACTTGCATTTGTAAAGATTTTGACGGAGTAATTATTACAAAACTAGGTGTCTTAGTTGCAGTTTCATGTGATCAACACCAAAGTAAATGGGAGACATCGTGACAGTAGGTTGCATCAGTTGCTCTCATTCAGCTAGACAGATACAGAGGTTCGAGCAGCCACTCACAGCTCTGACGTGGTTTTTATAACAACTGGTAATGGGATTTCATCACAAACACAGCTCCAGATAACACCTAAAGATTAAAGTTATACGGATTTAGAACACAAGTGTTTGCTTTGTGCAATCTCTCTGAGGAAGAGGTTAGTATTATATTTATAGGGAAACGCTAAATCCATGGAGATCATGCAGTGCCTAGCAATGGCAGGTAATCATATTTCATTCAAGGATATAGAGGGTAGCCGCAAATTCTTGAATTAACAGCCTTTCACCGTCATTAAGGAACCCTCCTTGAAGAAGGAAGAGGTATTGTATACCATCGATATACTCAAAATAAGTCCTAATGAACGACTTTTAATAAACAGTTGCACAGCGCTAGACCTGCTACCTATCAAGACCACTGTTTGTTGACAGTCGTTCATAACGACTTGAGTTTACAGACTATATGGCTTTGAGGGGTATGAGAATAGATGCACTCTGAAAGTTTCATGGGCTATGAGATGGGCCGGTAAAGTGGCTGGTGGCCACTGACGCTCACGTTCCCCAGAAATACTGTCTGTGAAACCTTCCTATAGTAAGCCTCGTTTATATATTTAAAATATAGTGCAAAGTGTTAAGAGGCGTGTGAGTTTCTCTGTCTCTTAATATCATGTTTAGTTTTTCCCTATAATCTACCTTGTCCATAATTACTATCGCATTTGCTTTGTCTGCTTTCGTTTACCTGGAGAGGGTTTCGGGAGTCAACGCCCCGCGGCTCGGTCTGAGACCAGGCCTCGTGGTGGATTAGGGTCTGATCAACCAGGTTGTTACTGCTGTTACTGACGTACGAACCACAGCCCGGTTGGTCAGGTACTGACTTTAGGTACCTGTCGTAAGGCGAAGTCTAGGATCTTTCCTAAATTCATGGTATAACTTAACAATCTTTGAGGACAATTGTGTTGCAGAGGTCTGAGCTTTGCTCAGACCTCTGCAACACAAAGATATGTTAAGTTATACCATGAATTAAGGAAAGATCCTGGACTTCACTTTACGAAAGCAGACAAAGCAAATACGATAGTAATTATTGACAAGGTAGAGTGTAGGAAAAAATAACATGTTAGAAAACAGGGGAACTGACGTGCGAAAAGGCTGGATCTTCCGAGCGAAAAGGAGGTAAATAAAAGCTCGAGGTGAATTAATTTCTCGACATTGCCTTGAATACATAATAACCTTAGTGAGATTTACTATATCACTCATTCCACAAATTCCTGAAATTAATGTCATGGTGTACGACGAAAGTGTAACTGAGCAAGCAATGAACGAGGATGGTTATAGTCATTGGTTGTAATTGTCCAATATGGACGGGGTGGTAGTCGCTTGCCACTAGGAGTTAGTCAACTGTTGTGTGTTACATCCTGGGAAGTTGATAAATTAGATACATGTGCAACACTTGGGTATCTTTATTGCGGAAACGTTTCGCCACACAGTGGCTTCATCAGTCCAAAACAGAGAAGAATGGTTGAAGGTCAGAAGGAGTTTGAAGTAATCCTCTGGTGTTAGCAATTCGAAAAAAAAAAATCCGTCCTTTTCTTTTTTTCCCTTTCTTGACTCACGAAATCGTAATAACAGGATTGCAAACAAACCAAGGAACGGGTGGGGTTAGAACCCATTGTGAGTCGTAAAACTTCACGCCTGGAGTTTTAAGACTCACTCGCCATAGGTTCAAACCCCACCCATTCAGTGATTTCTTTTTCTTATTTTTTTTGTTCTTTTTTCTTTTTCCTACTCCTATTAACTAGTAGAAGTTTTTACCAAAATACTTTATAAAGTGCCTAGTTTAAGTTGGTTGAGAAGCCCTGGAGAACTTAGTTAAAAAAATTACTACGTATTTGAAGAAATAATCAGTTCAAACCACTAATCGTCAAATTACTTTCAATATAAACGTCCAAGGAAAAAAAAAACATCCGTGGAAAAACAAAATTGTAGACAAAGCGATTATTAAGTTTAAATGCGACAAATTATCGGAAAATTATTCATTTCTGTTATAAATCATAAAAAATATTGCATCTTACAAAAGCCTAAACAGTAGAACAATGAAATAAAGAAAAGTTGCCTCATCTCATGGATGGTCGATCGTGGTAGAATAAAAAAAATAAGAACTTCACTGGAAAGTATAAAACTGTTTAAGTTGTAGACTTTTAATTAAAAGTTCACCACCACTCGAGTGATCAAGGTAAACTACGTGTATGCATAATGAGATATATACTATCCTTCAAGTGTATATAGCATATACACACTGCTGCTGCTGTCAGTGCATATACATTAAGATACACATGCCTCTCAGAATACAGTCAAGTCTCTTGATGGCAGTTTTTCACAACTCGTCTCCTAACAAGACAGTAAGAGCGAGTGGTGTGAGCAAGACTTGTGTTCTTTAAATCTGTCATTTAAAAAGTACACAATTTCACCAATGTAATGGAGAGGGCAAGAAAAGAGGTACACATGGAAAGTATTGGTGGGAGAAGAATGAACTAGACTCGAGTGTTACGAAGCATATTAGACTGACGAAACGCAACTGTTTTTCTGTGAAACCTACACCATGGGAGAAGAATACTGTTTCCCTATGAAGGCTACGTCATGAGAAGAAAATGTGTTGCCCTGTGAAGCCAACGTCTTAGTAGGAAAATGTTGTGTTGCCCTGTGAAGCCTGTACTATGGGAAGAAAATGTCATTTCCTGTGAAGCCTGCATCATGGAGAGATAATGCTGTGATTGTTCTGTGAAGCCTACATACACCAATGAGAGGAAAATGTCGTGTTGTCCAAGGGAAAAAGAGTTGTGTTGTTGTCTTGTGAAGCCTACACCTACGTAGGTAGGCGAGATGTACCGTCTTGTGAAGCCTACACCTACGTAGGTAGGCGAGATGTACCGTCTTGTGAAGCCTACACCAAGCTAAGAAAGTTGTGTTGTAAAGCCTACAACGAGGTAGGACAGTTGTGTTGTCCTGTGAAGCCTACACAATGGGAGGAAAACGATATTTTTTTTTATTCTACGTCTACAAGTCGAGGATGATGGCGCCTGCTGCCTGACCTTGGGCAACCCGCCAGCAGTGAGTCTTCCCTCAGTCTGCCCAGTGACTCCCTCACCCATACACTAACAACGTTAGTGACCCACTCACCCATACACTAACAACGTTAGTGACCCACTCACCCATACACTAACAACGTTAGTGACCGACTCACCCATACACTAACAACGTTAGTGACCCACTCACCCATACACTAACAACGTTAGTGACCCACTCACCCATACACTAACAACGTTAGTGACCCACTCACCCATACACTAACAACGTTAGTGACCCACTCACCCATACACTAACAACGTTAGTGACCCACTCACCCATACACTAACAACGTTAGTGACCCACTCACCCATACACTAACAACGTTAGTGACCCACTCACCCATACACTAACAACGTTAGTGACCCACTCACCCATACACTAACAACGTTAGTGACCCACTCACCCATACACTAACAACGTTAGTGACCCACTCACCCATACACTAACAACGTTAGTGACCCACTCACCCATACACTAACAACGTTAGTGACCCACTCACCCATACACTGACAACGTTAGTGACCCACTCACCCATACACTAACAACGTTAGTGACCCACTCACCCATACACTAACAACGTTAGTGACCCACTCACCCATACACTAACAACGTTAGTGACCCACTCACCCATACACTAACAACGTTAGTGACCCACTCACCCATACACTAACAACGTTAGTGACCCACTCACCCATACACTAACAACGTTAGTGACCCACTCACCCATACACTAACAACGTTAGTGACCCAAACACTGTGAAAGGTAACACTGTGGAAGGTAACACTGTGGAAGGTAACACTGTGGAAGGTAACACTGTGGAATGTAACACTGTGGAATGTAACACTGTGGAAGGTAACATTGTGGAAGGTAACATTGTGGAAGGTAACACTGTGGAAGGTAACACTGTGGAAGGTAACACTGTGGAATGTAACACTGTGGAAGGTAACACTGTGGAAGGTAACATTGTGGAAGGTAACACTGTG
This sequence comes from Cherax destructor, assembly GCA_009830355.1. Lineage (NCBI taxonomy): Eukaryota > Metazoa > Arthropoda > Malacostraca > Decapoda > Parastacidae > Cherax > Cherax destructor. Next base: position 35,368 of record WNWK01000196.1, on the reverse strand, counting down.
GAAGGTAACACTGTGGAAGGTAACACTGTGGAAGGTAACACTGTGGAAGGTAACACTGTGGAAGGTAACACTGTGGAATGTAACACTGTAGAAGGTAACACTGTGGAAGGTAACACTGTGGAATGTAACACTGAGGGAAGAATATCAGGTGTGAAAGGAAAAAAAAACTTATTTCAGAGGTGGAAATCAGGTTCTAGAAATCATCCAGTTACATCAATCACCAGATGACACCAATCACACAGTAATACCAATCACAAGGTAACATCAATCACCAGGTAATAAAAATCACAAGGTAATGCCAATCAGGTAACATCAATAACCAGGAAACACCAATCACCAGGTAACATCAATCACCAGGTATCATCAATCACCAAGTAACATCAATCATCAGGTAACATAAATCACCAGGTAACATCAATCACCAGGTAACATCAATCACCAGGTAACATCAGTCACCAGCTAGACAAATTATATATGTAATACTCATCACAATGTAAGGAAAATCATAGTCTCGTCACTTCCTCAGGGTACTGACCTGGGGCCTTCACTGTCTGACAGAGGAGGGAGGAATTTAGTAGTGGTGAGGGGGGTGTGGTGGAGGGGAAGGAGAGAGGTGTGGTGGAGGGAAAGGGGGGGGTGGAGCAGGGATACTTGTTTTGGGGGTGTTTTTTAAATTGACATCATTAGATACACACATACCTTTCACCCAACCCTTAAAAACTTCCAGCAGATCCTGGAGTTTCTGGTATAAACCTTGGTAATTGATACCAACAAAATGGTTTAAAGAGACACGTGAGCAAACACTAGGACATATTTGTCCCAGTCTTCTAATAATATGTTATTTTCCCCTATAATCTACCTTGTCCATAATTACTATCGCATTTGCTTTGTCTGCTTTCGTAAGGTGAAGTCCAGGATCTTTCCTTAATTTGTGGTATAACTTAAGAAATCTTTATGGACAATTGTGTTGCACAGGTCTGACCGGGCCTTGCGGTGGATCAGGGCCTGATCAACCAGGCTGTTACTGCTGGAAGTAAAAATAATCTTGCCAAGAAAATCTAAACCCCTACACCCATGCTGAAGCATGTTAGAAGAGTGCACTACAGTTAGTGTGAGTGAACGGTCAAGTCTCCTTATGTCTTGTCTAGTTGTGGGTAGCATGTTGGTGACGGGCACCGCAGCGCCACAACGCAACTAACGTAAGTTTACTCAGGTTAAGGTATACATAAATACAGTTACGTAGATTATCATACATAGCAGCATATGTCTAGATTACCTAGGATAACCCCCCCCCAAAAAAAAAAAGTCAAAGTGACTTATTTGTATTGGGGTCCTTAATACTGCTTGGGTTATTCTGTTTTAATGATCAGAAGAGTCTTCCCATTTGTTGCTCGATTATATTAACTTACTGTTTTCTGTTTACTACGTACAGACCAATGTAGAAATACTTTGACATACATATATAGTGCAGTATTTAGATTTAACAAAAGATAACCCTTTAAAGTTATATATGAATAATTTAAACTGGGGTTTCCAAACCTATTGTATGAAGCTGAACCGATGTAAGATCCAATGATTTGATGCTTTCTTGTGTATTGTTTCACATTTGGTTTTCCACTCACAGGCCTGAAAAAAATGATCTTTGTTTCAAAATTATCGACATTTGAGGGAATATTTGGTGCCGCAATAAACTAACATTGCGCAGTGAGAGCTAAGAACCCCACCTCTGATATGCGGACGCGAGTCACCGATAAAGATCGTGTAAGAATCACTAAAATGTGTGAAGATATATCAGAAACTTTTAATTTTAGCTTTTAGTGATAGTAGCTTTGATCTGCACATAACACAACCTATAGCTGTTGCAATACTTAATCTAAGGAACTTCAAATAACCCCCCCCCTCTGCTGTTCCCCATGAATATTATCAAGTTACGCTCTCTTTTACATTACTCAGCTCTCTTACACTAAACGTATGAACCTGGTGGGTTTAGCGCTTAGTTTTTATAATAATCTCAACAAGACTCACTACATACATTGCAAGTGCCTGATCAGCTGGGTTGTGATGGCTGTGTGTGCCTGCGGGCCACTACCACCAACGTCCTGGTAGATCCTGGTCTCAAGTCGGGCTGTGAGGGTAGAAAAAACCTTGGAAACTGGGTCAGAGGTATATCACAGGTATGCTTAACGTAAGTTTTTCGATTAAAAGACAATTGTAGCATATTTAATATTTCACAATATTTTATACGCTATTTTGCTGGTTCTCTCGGGAAGTACACAGGATAATGATTTATGATTTAGGCTTATTCAGATTTATGATTTAGGCTTATTCAGATTTATGATTTAGGCTTATTCAGATTTATGATTTAGGCTTATTCAGATTTATGATTTAGCTTTATTCAGATTTATGATTTAGCTTTATTCAGATTTATGATTTAGGTTTATTCAGATATGTTACATAAGTTTAGATTTTTACAGTTGTCTTGCATAGTAATATATGCAAAACAACCTTCCCCCCCCGTGTTTGTTTTACATTGTTTTACATTGCAAATTACATTGGGTAACCCAATAAAATCGAAGAAATTGACTTATTTCTATTCATACCCATTTCTAATGAATGTAAGTTGCGCAAGATTTTTCGTAATAATATGATGAGAGTTTGTAATGAAAAAAAGTAATGTCATTTGGAATGAAAGTAAAGAAAAATTATAAAATATCTGATAAAATGTGTAAAATTCTATACGACAGTTACGTGTGTAATTGCACCCATGAAATAATGTTTAAAGAAATACACATTATATATATATATATATATATATATATATATATATATATATATATATATATATATATATATATATATATATATATATATATATATATATTATCAATGTTACCTTCCACAGTGTTACCTTCCACAGTGTTACCTTCCACAGTGTTACCTTCCACAATGTTACCTTTCACAATGTTACCTTCCACAATGTTACCTTCCACATGGTCTTTGAAAATCGATAGTGTATCATATGGGTATATTCCAGAGGTCTCTACTGTTGTATTGATCTTACATTAGACAACCAGGAGGGACCTACACGTCACCTGGTCTATATTTTCAGTTTGTAAGTTGTGAAATGTTGCGATAACTAGACGGAGGATCGAGCCTCTAACATTCTTTGAGGTGTATGACCTCACACGAGTTTAGCGCTCCACATGATAATAAATGGAAGAAATCACAATAAAACACGTGATTGCAAATATATAAAACTACCACAATGAAAATAGAAAAAACACCTGAGTGCGTTCATGTGCTTTCATATCTTCAGAAAATATGTGTAAGCACATGTAAGCGCTCAGGTGTTTTTTTTTTATATTTTTATTGTGGTATTTTTATATGATTATAAATATAGTTTCAGGCACAGTATTGTGAGTTATATTCTTCTCTTTTGTTATAATGAGATGATATTGTAGGTTGTGTTGTGTAAGTTATAACCTGTGGGCGTAGTGTGTGTGTGTGTGTGTGGGGGTAATTCATATCTTTGTTGTTGTAAAGGTCGAGTCTCAACTCCTGGTCTTGCCTCTTACATTGGCTGCTACTCAGTTCACGCTCCCCCAGGCTTACTGAACCATATCATACATTTTTTTGAAGCTGTGTATATACCCTGCATCTATCTGTTGTCCAGATCATTGGACTACATGACCACTCTGAGGCTGAAGACATACTTCCTGACATTCATGTGACTTATCTGGGTATTTAACTCTTCTCAAGGGAGGTTCTTTGAGGCCTGTGAGAGGCTCTTGCTCTAAAATATTGGACCTGTGTTCCCCTTCCTTGTATCGAACCTGAATGCATTCCGTTAGGGGTTGAGATATGTTGCAATTTTTGAACTGCAGTATTTGGCAAGACAGTGATGGAGTGAGTGATGGTAAGAGTGTTTCTTCTTTTTCGGATCACCTGCCTCGGTGGAAAACGGACGATTTGTTATAATAATAATAATAATAATAATAATAATAATAATAATAATAATAATAATAATAATAATGTGCACTTAACTTCAAGTCCTCCGAGTATTGTGTACATCGTTATCATGACCCCTCTCGATTTTTTTGTCCTCTAATATCCGAATTAGCTCCATTAGTTTCTTCTTATAACACACCCTTCAACTCTGGCACTACAATAGTCTCCTTGCAAATCTCAGCACCATTTCCTTTTTCTTGACATGCTTGATCAGGTGAGGGTTCCATGCTGGTGCTGCATACTCCAAGATGAGCCAGACATATGTCGTATATATTGTCATGAATAATTCTTTGTTGAGATTTCTTATATTTGCCAAACGTGTAGGTGCTGAAGTACCCGGTTCATCAGTACCCGATCAACCGGGCTGTGGTTCGTACATTGGACTATGTGTGGCCAGCAATAACAGCCTAGTTGATGAGGCCCTGATCCACCGGGAGGCCTGGTCAAGGACTAGGCCGCGGGGGCCCAGAACACCCTCCAGGTAGACTCCAGGTAGGTAGGTAGATTATTAGGTTGGTGTGTGTACCTCAGGTTTGGTACTATTATAATCCCGAGATCCTTCTCCTTGAGTGAGTGAGGTTCGCAGCCTTTGTACCCCGAGCCTCATTTCTGGTCTTTTTACTTCCTCTGTCTGCTTAACATGGCAGCTGTTGGCTTTGAATTACAATAACTACATGTCAGACCAATACTGCAGCTTGTCCAGGTCGGTCTGTAGCCTTTCCTTCTCCTCTAATGTTTTTATTCTGCTCATTAGTTTCACATCACCTGCATACTGGGTACATCAAACTCTGTCTCGGATGGCATGACGTTTTCGTATACTAGTAAATGTATTGGTCCCAGTAACGATCCTTATGGCGCCCTGCTTGTTATACTTGCCCACTGTAATACCTCTTCCCGGATAATCACTCTCTGTTTCATTCCTGTTAGGTATTTTCCTTGATACATTGTAGTTAGTGCCTTATCTGTTATTCCAGCCTTCTCCTCCAGTTTTTGTCAGCGATACTGTGTCAAAAGACTTCTTACATTACAAGAATATGCAGTCCACCTGCCATTCCTCTCTATCTCTCTTGACTCACTTATTTTGTCACAGAACTCAAGCAGGTTTACGAGACAGAATTTATCATCTCTAAAACCGTGTGGGTTGTATTTTATGAAATATGTAATGCATATATGAAAGAGAGAGAGTGATGTAAGATGGTAGTGAGAGCAATATGAAGGGGCCAATGACACCTCCGCCTTGCAAGGTCACCCTCGCTCTTACCTCACGTGTGTGTGTGTGTGTGTGTGTGTGTGTGTCTGTGTGTGTGTGTGTGTGTGTGTACTCACCTGTTTGTGATTGCATAGCTCCTGGCCCCGCCTCTTCACTGATCGCTACTAGGTCCTCTCCCTGTTCCATGAGCTTTATCATACCTTGTCTTAAAACTATGTATGGGTTCTCCCTCCACTACGTCACTTGCCAGACTATTCCACTTCCTGACAACTTTATGACTAAAGAAATACTTCCTAACATTTATTTAACTCATCTGAGTCTTCAACTTTCAATTTTGACCCCTTGTTTCTGTGTCCCATCTCTGGAACATCCTGTCTCTGTCCACCTTGTCAATTCCTCGCAGTATTTTATATGTCGTTATCATGTCTCCCCTAACCCTCCTGTCCTCCACTGTCGTCAGGCCGATTTCCCTTTACCTTTCTTCGTAGGACATTCCCCTTAGCTCTAGAACTAGCCTTGTTGCAAATCTCTGCACTCTCTCTAATTTCTTGACGTGCTTGACCAGGTGTGGGTTCCAAACTGGTGCTGCATACTCCACTGTGGACCTGACGTACACGGTGTACAGAGTCTTGAACGATTTCTTACTGAGGTATCGGAAAGCTATTCTCAAGTTTGCCAGTCGCCCATATGCTGCAGCAATTATCTGGTTGATGTGCGCCTCAGGAGATGTGCTCGGTATTATACTCACCCCAATATCCTTTTCCTTGAGTGAAGTTTGAAGTCTTTGGCCACCTAGCCTATACTCTGCGGTCTTCTTTGCCCTTCCCCGATCTTCATGAGTTTGCATTTGGCGGGGTTAAATTCGTGGAGCCAGTTGCTGGACCAGGCTTCCAGCCTGTCCAGGTTTCTTTGTAGTCCTGCCTGATCCTCATCCTATTTAATTCTCCTCATTAACTTCACATCATCTGCAAACAGGGACACTTCTGAGTCTATCCCTTCCGTCATGTCATTCACATATACCAAAAATAGCATTGGTCATAGGACTGACTCCTGTGGAACCCCGCTCGCCACAGGCGCCTACTAATTTTAAAAGACACAAATCCTGCATAATTCGATCCTTAATTGACTAAGTTTCGCCCACACAGTGGGCTTTATCGAGCCACAAGCAGTTGCGATTCGATATGTGGGAAAAATGTCATCAATAATTGATCATACTGCACTGAACTTGTCTATTTCCCATCGTGTCAGTATTTATATTCCACTGATCTCTATTACATATTATTCTACATCATAAGTACTGCTGAAGTCTCCAGTAGTCGTGACAAGTACCTTGTTAGCTTTAAAGTCTATCGACTACAAGTACGACATTAAGAATAATTCCCTTACACTCTACTAATCAAGAATACTTTACTCCATAAACTAGGAATAAAGTATTCCCCCCCCCCTAGTTTAATCCTTAAACTAGGAGAGCCAGAGGGAAATAAATCTAATGAAAAAGCAGAGATTAGAATAATTGCAAGAAATATGACACAGATGCAAAATTAAAACATATTTGTAAACTGAACTATGATGATGTGAATAACACTGCTTATTCAGATGAATAAGACACATGTATAACACCTGGGCATCTTTACTGTGGAGACGCTTTGCCAACCAGTGGCTTGATCAAACGTCTCCACCATTATTATTATTATAACTAAGCGCTAAACACACAAGGGTCATAGAGCGCTGACCACGATAATGATACCCAGGTGTTGTATATGTGTCGTAGTCATCTGCTTGTCAGTTTTATAAGCTGGTAATATGATAAACAATCCTTGTTTGTAAGTGACCACTGTGAGAGACGCTTGTTTGTAAGTGACCACTGTGAGAGACGCTTGTTTGTAAGTGACCACTGTGAGAGACGCTTGTTTGTAAGTGACCACTGTGAGAGACGCTTGTTTGTAAGTGACCACTGTGAGAGACGCTTGTTTGTAAGTGACCACTGTGAGAGACGCTTGTTTGTAAGTGACCACTGTGAGAGACGCTTGTTTGTAAGTGGCCACTGTGAGAGACGCTTGTTTGTAAGTGACCACTGTGAGAGAAGCTTGTTTGTAAGTGACCACTGTGAGAGACGCTTGTTTGTAAGTGACCACTGTGAGAGACGCTTGTTTGTAAGTGACCACTGTGAGAGACGCTTGTTTGTAAATGACCACTGTGAGAGACGCTTGTTTGTAAGTGACCACTGTGAGAGACGCTTGTTTGTAAGTGACCACTGTGAGAGACGCTTGTTTGTAAGTGACCACTGTGAGAGAAGCTTGTTTGTAAGTGACCACTGTGAGAGACGTTTGTTTGTAAGTGACCACTGTGAGAGACGCTTGTTTGTAAGTGACCACTGTGAGAGACGCTTGTTTGTAAGTGACCACTGTGAGAGAAGCTTGTTTGTAAGTGACCACTGTGAGAGACGATTGTTTGTAAGTGACCACTGTGAGAGACGCTTGTTTGTAAGTGACCACTGTGAGAGACGCTTGTTTGTAAGTGACCACTGTGAGAGACGCTTGTTTGTAAGTGACCACTGTGAGAGACGCTTGTTTGTAAGTGACCACTGTGAGAGACGCTTGTTTGTAAGTGACCACTGTGAGAGACGCTTGTTTGTAAGTGACCACTGTGAGAGACTCTTGTTTGTAAGTGACCACTGTGAGAGACGCTTGTTTGTAAGTGACCACTGTGAGAGACGCTTGTTTGTAAGTGACCACTGTGAGAGACGCTTGTTTGTAAGTGACCACTGTGAGAGACGCTTGTTTGTGAGAGACGCTTGTTTGTAAGTGACGACTGTGAGAGACGCTTGTTTGTAAGTGACCACTGTGAGAGACGTTTGTTTGTAAGTGACCACTGTGAGAGACGCTTGTTTGTAAGTGACCACTGTGAGAGAAGTTCTTTTTCTCACTCTTGTGTCCAAGTGTTCATTGCTTCCCAAAGGAGAACTTGGTAAGTCCTTGGCTCAAGGGGACTGACATATAATAATAATAATAATAATAATAATAATAATAATAATAATAATAATAATAATAATCTTATTTCTACAAAGATACGTTACTACGTGCCACAATCAACCCTACTCACAGTTTACTATTCACTCATCTATCCCTATCTCACATATGCCATTTGTGCTTGGGGATCAACAGCAGCAACACACCTAAAGCCCATAATAACCCAACAAAAAGCAGCAATAAGAATTATCACACAATCCAACACTAGGCAACCCCCCACTCTTCAAAGACCTAAATTTACTCACTGTCCAGAACATCCACACTTACTACTGTGTAACCTACATTTACAGAACCATAAATTCCAATATTAACCCTGAACTAAAACACTTTCTTGATAGTTGTGACAGGACCCACAGGCATAATACCAGACACAAAAATCTCTATGACATTCCCCGTGTCCGGCTAAATCTGTACAAAAAATCAATGTACATCAAAGGGCCTAAAATCTGGAACTCCCTACCTGAAAACTCTAGAACTGCAGACTCAACAACCACTTTAAAAACTACCGTTAAAAAACATCTTATCTCCCTGACGCACACCACCGTCAGCTAACTACATGAAAACCACCTATTCTCTTCCTTGTATCATGCACACATGAAAAACAAAATAGACTTACTCTCGATATCTGTGATTCCCCCCAACTTACACTCACCCAAATGATTGTAAACATAAAATTTCGAATATAGGTATTGCCTAATACATCTTAAGCTAGTCATAAGTTTGCCTGTGATACTCCAATATAGGAGCTTTAATAGACACTGTGTATCATGCCAAGACAAAACCATTCTCATTACTTAATTTACAAACTGTAATATTCTTAAATGTTTTGAAATACCTCACTATTTTAAATCTGTGTCAATATAGAGTAAGGATTATTATTAGTCTGCCCGAAATGCCTAGTCATGCTAGTGGCCTTCTATGTAATTACAGATAAATAAGTATTTGAATTTGAAAGTACATGATACAAATGGCAGACATTATTGACATACGTCACAGAAAGCCCTTGGTTATGTGAAACGCTTCAGTTAACAAAAGTTAATCTTGTCCCCCAGGATGCGACCCACAAGAATCAGATAATAACCAGGTACCTACTTACTGCTAGGTGAACAGGGGCAGCAGGTGTAAGGAAACATGCACAACGTTTCACCCATGCCGGAAATCGATTCAGGACTCAAGTGTGTGGAGTGAGGACGCTACCAAGCAGGCCACGAGCACCCCACTAGGAATATAAATACAATTTACAAATACACATCTTATTAACTGATATATTGAAGTTATGGTGTTTACAAGGTAGGTGGGTAAGCCAGATGAAGGGCTCAAACCCATAAACAAAACACCACACAGTGGGAAATATTACTGAAACCTGCTTCATGTGTTTTCCCCTAAGGAAATTATCTATGGTTTACTTCCGTTGTTCGCAGCTGCTGTGAATATCTAACATCATTTCATTCGTTGTAAGCTTTAATTCTCACGGAAAATTAAAGCTTACTGAAGATCTCAGACATGTGACAGATAACTCCACTAAGCAAGTCACCGTGCGAATAAAAACCACCTTAGGAACATTTTTTCGTATTTTTCCTAACAAAATACCACCTTCCTGATGAATAAATTACCCATTTTATAAAGCTAAATGGCCTGGATGATCAGGTCCTGATCCACCGCGAGGCCTGGTCAGGGACCGAGTGTTCCGGGGGCGGTGACCCCCGGAACACCCTCCAGATATATGAGGTACACGTTTGTTTTTTTACTATAATACTGATATTAATTTGGAAAACCTGAGTTCTAGAGGTGGGAAGTACAGGCCCTGCACTCTTTAACAGACTGCAATGTTGCATTTCAACAATTGCCTGAACTGCAATCGCACACTTCTGACAAGATGGTGAATGTGTTTCCTTCCTTGGGGCATCTTACCTTGGTCGGAAACCGTCGATGAAATGTAAAAATAACTAAAAAAAACAAAATTAAAAAAATAATCCCCACTTTGCCCTTTCTAACACTACAACACTGCTTGAAGACTGGAGTGTAGCAGTAACGAGGACAACAACTGGAGTGTAGCAGTAACGAGGACAACAACTGGAGTGTAGCAGTAACGAGGACAACAACTGGAGTGTAGCAGTAACGAGAACAACAACTGGAGTGTAGCAGTAACGAGAACAACAACTGGAGTGTAGCAGTAACGAGGACAACAACTGGAGTGTAGCAGTAACGAGGACAACAACTGGAGTGTAGCAGTAACGAGGACAACAACTGGAGTGTAGCAGTAACGAGGACAACAACTGGAGTGTAGCAGTAACGAGGACAACAACTCTACAAGATAAGCAACATTCCAGGTGCAACGCTGCAGACTGCCTTGCAATAGTAACGAGAGCAACAATGCTACGTGCTAATGATATGATAAGCAGCATCTCAGCCCAACGTGTTGAATACCAATAGTGTCACTTAATATAAAATATTCAGGGGGAAGAATTTAATGCTTCTTTACCACTAGGAGCCGCTTGATATATATAGGAGCACATTCCTACTTGCTATACCTGCAGTGGAACAATTAAAATTGTAATCTGTAGTTCAGTGGAAGAGTGCTCGACTAACAACCGAAAGAACCAGAGTTAGATTTAAGTAGAGAACAAAACGCATAGGCACGTCTCCTTACACCTTCTGCCCCTGTTCAATTAACAGTAAAAAAGTGCTGGGTGTTAGTCGACTGTTGAAGGTTGTATACCTTAGACAGGACTGGTCTTTGAAGTGAGGTCAGGTAGGACAGCACCTGTTTTAATATGTATTGAGTTGTGTAAGAAAATAATGGCTACCCGCCTTCCCACTGGCCAAGGTTACCACAAAGTGGAGTTATATTCTGGGAAGGAGAGACAGTCATAGCAAGAAGAATATACGGAGACAGAGGGAGAGAACATGTGAGATGTATGAAGCACAAGAGGGAAACTGAGAATACAGGAAAGATAGGAGAGTGAGAGCATATGAAATAGGAAAGACAGGAGAGAATATGAGAAGACAGGAAAAGAGTGACAGCGTATTTTGAATATAAGAAAAAACAGGAGAGAGCATAGAAACACAGGAAATATAGGAGAGAGGTAGAGAAAATAAGAACATAGTAGGCAAAGAACAGAAAACAATATCAAACATATAACACCAAGAATGGAAAGCAGAACACTTTTACTTCTTTTCGTCGTAAGAAAAATGAATGTTGTAGACTCACGTTATAGGGAAAAACACAGACGAATGTAACACAAACAGAGGAAAGTTGAAATTAATCTTACTATTACTACTACTAAAACTAACACTACTACTAACTTCTACTACTAACTTCTACTACTAACTTCTACTACTAACATTACTACTACTCCCGCAAATAAACCCGTTCCGTGGTTTGTTTGTGGTATCGGCGGGTATCGGCCATTTTTACGGTATCTGTAAAAAACAGCCAATACCTCACGATAACGAGGGTTACTCATACACACACACACACACACACACACACACACACACACACACACACACACACATGTCTGTTGTCAAAGTGACTTTGACAACTTGTAACTAACAGAGAGAAAAAGACAAAAACAGAAACAGATACAATGGACAGAGACTCAGCCAGAGAGATGAAGGAGGAGACAGAGAGTCAGCCAGAGAGATGAAGGAGGAGACAGAGACTCAGCCAGAGAGATGAAGGAGGAGACAGAGAGTCAGAGGCAGCTACGGAGAAATTGTTTACCAATGCATGTTATCACTAAGCACGCTGGTGAAAATTTGCCCTAAAAAGGCGATAGAGAAAGAGAGAGAGAGTGAGCAAACTTCATCAAGAAAGCTTAGACAACTAGCTGCTGACGCACGCACACCAGCCTACACTCAAACACACCGGCACGTTCCCGCGATAGTGCACACAGACGAGCACGTGTTCTCGTGCACAGGAGAAACAACGTGCACACAGATGTACTAGCACACCACGTGACTTTTCACAACCACTACCACAGCCAAAACACACACACACACATACTAACACCTCACAGGAATGAACAGGTAGTATGTGAAGATCTCGCATTAGATTTAGGGAGATATTCTCAAAGTAGACATAAAGGGTTCCAGTAAACCGAGACAGAAGAGTGCACCAGCAAGTGTTGGACACAATACACACATACCTCGAAGGCGATGGGACGACACAATATTTCTCCGTGGGTCCTGAGAGAGGCAGTGCCGCTAGCAACAATTTCAAGTCTATCGAAACAGGGCAATTGCCAGAGGTGTGGAAAACAGCAAATGTAGTCCCATTATTTAATAAAGGACACAGCCAGGCAACATTAAACTACAGACCAGTGTCACTGACATGTATAGTATGTAAAGTCATGGAGAGGATTATGAGGAGAGTGATGGAGCATCTAAAAAGGAGTGGGTTCATACATGACAACCAGCACGGCTTCAAGGATGAAAATCCTGAAACACAAACCTAGTAGACTTCTACGACAAGATAACAGAAGATAGGAGAGAGAGAGAGAGAGAGAGAGAGAGAGAGAGAGAGAGAGAGAGAGAGAGAGAGAGAGAGAGAGAGAGGTACATTGCATTTTCTTGGACTAGAGGAGCAGGCAGGATTAACAGGAAAAGCACTGAATGGATCAAGGAATACCTGAGAGGAAGAAAACAACTAGTGATTGTACGTGACGAAGTGTTGGAATAGGTGAATGTGGCGAGTGGGGTTCCACAAGGTTCAGTCCTAGGGCCGGTGCTGTCTCTTGTATACGTGAATGACATAACAGAAGGAATAGAGTCAGAGGTGTCCATGTTTGCAGACGATGTAAACTAATGAAAAGAATCTGGACAGGTTACAGACAGGTTACAGATGTTTTGAAGTTTTGAAGCTTTGGGTGAGACAAAGAAGACCGGAGACAGAGTACAGGCTCGAGAGGCAAAGGCTGGAAACTACACTCAAGGAGGACCTTGGCATGAGTATCCTACTGAGCATATCCCCTGAGGCGCACATCAGTCAAATAATCGCTGCAGCAAATACGCGTCTGGCAAATCTAAGAATAATAGCTTTTCATCATCTATGTAAGGAGTCATTCACGACACTGCAAACCGTGTACGTCAAGTCCATACTGGAGTAAGCAGCACCAGTATGGAACCCACACCTGGTCAAGCATATCAAGAAATTAGAGAAAGTACAGAGGTTTGCAACGAGACTAGTCCTGGAGCTAAGTGGTATCCTATTAGGAGAAGTTAAGGGAACTCAACATGATGACACTGAATTACAAGAGAACTAGGAGGGATATGATAATGATATACAAAATTCTGTGAGGAACTGGCAAGGTGAACAGGAGCAGAGAATGTTTCAGGGATGGAAAATAGAAACAAGAGGGCCGCAAATGGAAGTTAAAAACTAAGATGAGTCACAGGGATGTTAGGAAGTATTTCTTCAGCCTTAAGAGTTGTCAGGAAGTGGAACAATCTGGAGAGTGATTTAGTAGAGGCAGGGCCCACACATAAAGATGGAAGTGGACCTAGTAGCAACCAGCGAAAAGACGGAGCCAGGAGCTATGCCGCAACCCCTGCAACCACATACAGATGGGTAGACACACCTTGCTCCCTGACACAACAGGAACTTACAATATATCTGCCTGTCAGTCTTGTCACACAGCGACACCTGCAGTCACCAACGGTACCAAGGTCGCCACTACCCAGTACGAATATGACAATCTGTCATTTCCGCTTCACCTGTGGAAATCTTCCAAGGTCGATCTTTGTTGTCGCTTTTTATAGTTTCCTTACGTAGTGTGTATAACTGTAAACCTGCTACTATTCGTGTCCCAATATTATGCGTAAATAACTACCTGGTACTATTCGTGTGCCAATAATATGCATAAATAACTACCTGCTACTATTCATGTGCCAATATTATGCGTAAATAACTACCTGGTACTATTCGTGTGCCAATATTATGCGTAAATAACTACCTGGTACTATTCGTGTGCCAATTATATGCATAAATAACTACCTGGTACTATTCGTGTGCCAATTATATGCATAAATAACTACCTGGTACTATTCGTGTGCCAATTATATGCATAAATAACTACCTGGTACTATTCGTGTGCCAATAATATGCGAAAATAACTACCAGAAATACTTTTGAAATCCCCTCCATCCGCATTTTTTTCAAAACCCAGGGCGACCAGGCAATGTGTTTCACGTGGTAAATATTATAAAAACATCGGAGAAAAAGTGGATATATTTTTTTTTATAAAATAGAGAACTGTAACGAAATTCTACCACAGTTGTTTCTGAGTTCTGTTTCCCACGAGGAATGACATGATAAACACAGATGTCAAACCGGGCAAAAATGAAATTATATTTTTTTTTATCTAACACACTGGCTTTCTAGTTTTAGCATGGGCCTGCTAGATTTACCTCTGGGCTGCTAGTTTTACGTATGACCTACTAGTTATAACACTGGCCTTCTAGTTTTAGCACTGACCTGCTAGTTTTAGCACTGGTCTGCTAGTTTTACCTCTGGTCTGCTAGTTTTAGCACTGACTTCTAGTTTTACCTCTGGTCCGCTAGTTTAAGAACTGACCTGCTAGGTTTAGCACTCGCTTGCTAGTGTTACTTTTGGCCTGCTAATTTTAGCACTGGCCTAATAGTTTAAGCACTGGCTTGCTAGTTTTAGCACTGGCCTGCTAATTTTAGCACTGGCCTGCTAATTTTAGCACTGGCCTGCTAGTTTTACCTCTGGCCAGCTAGTTTCAGCACTGGCCTGCTAGTTTTGGCATTGGCCTGCTAGTTTTACCACTGGCTTGTTAGTTTTAGCACTTTCTTGCTAGTTTTAGCACTGGCTTGCCCCGGATTCGCCCTGTGGATTTTAAGTTACCGTAAATAAGACTGGAGGGAAGACGCTAGAAGCCATTAGATGGCCATAATGAGACATATAATTTAATTGCTATACAGACTCATGTTAAGACGTGACATAAACACGTTAACAACTTATTCCGAAAAGCTAACTTGAAGGATACTAAAGATTTCTGTGTTCACTTTGATGTCGGTGAGGCATCATAGTGTACAGGAGATGCGCCTATCCTTCCCCGGCATCGAACTAGACTGCCTCCCATTCCCCATGTGCTGTGTGACCCCTGTGTAAAATTTTGGATTTTCCTAAATTCAGCATGTGTAAATTTGAATAATACAATAATTGTGTAATAAAATGTGATGCTGATTTGACCCTTTCGAGAAATTTCGAGTGAGGGGGGGGGGTGTAGAACAGCTGCTGGGTGATGCTGACGGGGGGACGCCATTTGTAATTTGTGGTCACTGGTTGTCGTGGAAAATTCAGCTAATAATCCGGCGTCTTCGTGGCCAAATTGGGGTTTTCCGGCCTGAATTTGTAATAGGAACCCGCTGAAGAATTGGGACAGGAAATTTGCGGGACCTCAAGAATTATGTGTGGATGGTGGAAGATAAGGGATACGACCATCACTCACAGGAAAGTACACCATTAGTCCTTTCATTTAGATCTCTAACTGGCCAGTGTAGGGTCTAGGTGTCAGGCAGGTGTTTTGGTGTGATCCATCTACAGTAATTAAATAAGTGGTAATACGAATTTCTTTTGTGTACCCAGCAAACCTAATCATATACAGTCCACAATTTTAATTTACCAGAGTAGCTGGTTTTAATATTGTAATTATTAATTTAATGTCAGGTCTAGCTTTTTGTGAGTGGTGATGAAGTGGGCATCGAGGGAGTTACAGTCATTCGACCTACTGTGACTTAAGTCCCACTTATCTCACCCAAATTACTTGCACGTAATAATTCAGGTAATACCCTGTAAACCTCATGCAGGTAATTTGCTCACATAGTAATAATTCACAAAAACCCCTATGGGTTTAGCGGTTCCCCTGGTTGTACTAATAATAATAATGTGCAGCAATAAAACCACCACTATACTTTTCCCACTATTAAGATACCAGTATACAAAGTGGGAGTTTGATTTCATTTAATACAATTCAGTAGTGTAAGCGCGCCCTCCCTAGTTTATATAAGAGTTACATTTCACAATCCACTATTTGGAGAGAAAACTTTAAAGCTACATTTCTTTCCTTCTTGAACAATTACTAAGTTAAGTAAAAGGACACAAATGCAACTAATGTGACATTTTATTGTGGCAACGTTTCGCTCTCCAGGAGCTTTATCAAGCTTTGTCAAGCTCCTGGAGAGCGAAACGTTGCCACAACAAAATGTCACATTAGTTGCATTTGTGTCCTTTTACTTAACATATTGTCGGTAATTCTACCAATATTAATATATTACTAAGTTGTTTCGAACAGATAGAAGCATCGTCTGTTTCCTTTGAAAATTGTGGGTTAGTTGTAAACTGTTCCAGTAACGGCAGTGTGACTTATTCTCCTCTGAGAGCTACAGTGTGGAAAGTAAAGCTGGGCATTAGCAAGTAGAAAGAATGAAGGAAAGAAGGGAGGAAGAAAGAAAGGGAGGGAGGAAGGTGGGGTTTGACTTAGAGGTATTCCACCTGAGGCCCTAATCATAAAGTGGCTGGCCAGCGAGGTCTTAAGTCGCTTGTGGGCGAGACATTTCCATAAAATAAGTTACCTAACGTTACATATGTCTCTCTTTTATACATGAATGAAACATCGCCTTTCACATTTCTTTTATACATGTGCATACATGAGTGAAACGTCGTCTTTCCACCTCCCCTCTTGTACATCACGAAATGTTGTTGGTGTATCCGCCAAGAAACAGCACAAGTGTTTCCTGACGCGAGTCACATGATGGCCCGCTAGCTGAAGCTTTTGGTCATATGATCGAGGCCTTCCGCTGGTTTACCGATCCACCTCATAAAAAATTAATATCACATTATACGATATGAACTGTGTTGTTGTACATTAAAATTTGCCTGATTTACCAATGTTAGTTACGTATAACTCCTATCCGACCTAAAACTAAGAGAAAGAACTAGATGGGAAGAGCATACAATGACATCTTTTAGGTACAATTATACTCATTATGCTCAAAATAATCTTACCAGTCACGAGCCGCACTTAACAACATATGTTGTTTTGATTTAGTGGTTGAATTTTAACCAGAGCTGAGTGTGGGTGTAATTACTTCATAACATTCAAAATTATGAGCTGTCTGACGTGTGTCTAAGCAAACTTTCAGTGTTGTTATTGCTGGTGAGTCGTGACTCAACATGTCAGTGTTGGGGTCAGTGTAGTCATGGGCGGCGTGGGCGTGGCTAGGGCAGCCATCAGTCAAGGCTAGGTAGGCGGGTGAGTGACGGAGAGGAGCGGCCTCCTGCGGTAGCAGGGCCGTGTTCACGACTCTTGCTCTCGGAGAAAGTTGTGTCAGGAAGGTGCCGGTGGCGGGGAGTAGCGACAGGCGGCCAGTGTGAGAGTGTGAACCCTTCAGTGTGCACGGAGACACGGTACCACTGTGAACCCCTTCAGTGTGCACAGAGATACGCTACCACTGCTGCAGGCGAACACAGAGACACATTGCCACTGCTGCCAACGAACATAAAGACGCGGTACCACTGTCAAAGACGAAAATAGAGACACGGTCCCACTGAAACACGAACAGGGAAACACGGTACCATTGCTACAGACAAACACAGACTACTACAGACGAACACCGCGGCATGCTACTACAAGGTATGGAACCCCTCTCATTTATTTCACTTTCTCTAGTCCTTCTGATACTTTCCTACATGACCCTGCCGGGTTTACCAAATTTTCATGAAAAAAAGTTTATACATTAAGATAAGGAACTACTGTGCTTGAAGCGTCTCCATGGAAACAAAAAGAAAATTTTCCCCTTATAAAAGTAGTAGTTTAGAAACTCCCCTCGTATTCTGAGAGCCTCACAATATTTACAGTTTATGTAATGTTAGCAGATAAACTGCGCGGGTCAAGTCACCAATATTGTCAAAGTTGTCCGTATCGTTGATGTCGCCTCTATCCTTAAAAGTTACCCGAATCGTCGAAGTCACTCGTAGGGTCGAAGTCACCCGTATCGTTGAAGTCACCTGAATCATCGAAGTCGCCTATATCGTCGAAGTCACCAGCATTCTTTAAGTCACCTGATTCGTCGGAGTTGCTCGTATCGTCGGAGTCGTTCCATGAGTACATGTTATCGTGAAGTAATAATATCTACCCTCATTTTGTTAGTAACATGTTTGTTAGAGCAGCAGCAGCAGCTGCAAATTAAATGTTTTCATATGGTTCCGGAGCTCATGGCCATCACTGTCCGGTCTCAGATGAGGTCTCCATGTTGACAAGCTGGTCAGTCAACCTGTTGGTGCTCGCTGCACGCAGTCCAGCATAGGCACCTCAGCTCGGCTGATCACGATTTTTTTCCAGGAACTCATCAAGTTCCTTCATGAAGATGTCATAGGTAATTTTCCCTATGTTTGAAGGGCGTTAAAAAGTCTTGGACCCTGTATGCCTACTGAGTTATCTACTAGTATACTATTGCATTCTCTTTTCATTTGGGTATTTTGCATTGTCTCCCATAACTCAAACTTTCGTTTAGAGCAATTTCAGTGAGCAAATTTAGATCCAGAGCCACCAGGATCTTCCAAGAGTAAATTATAGCGTAGTTTTCTCGCCTGAGCACATCTTAAAGCTTGTTCTGCAGTCTGTGTTCCTTCTTCAGTACTGTCGGCAGTATGCTACTTGCTCCTTCACTACTGTCGTCAGTATGCTACTTGCTCCTTCACTACTGTCGTCAGTATGCTACTTGCTCCTTCACTACTGTCGTCAGTATGCTACTTGCTCCTTCACTACTGTCGTCAGTATGCTACTTGCTCCTTCACTACTGTCGTCAGTATGCTACTTGCTCCTTCACTACTGTCGTCAGTATGCTACTTGGATCCATGGATTCAATTTCATGGATTTTAGGCATTTCTAATAGTTTTGGTGTTTAACCGAGTTTATACAGGGGAGTGAATTTATTTGTATATTCTGCAGATTTGCAGTGCAGAGTCTGCCTCAAAGGGAACTGTAATGTACATTATTCCAGAGCAGACAGTAAAAGTACCTTAATTAAAAATTATTTGCTTTATGTCTCGCATTTTGAATGTTACTGTTATTTAGCCAATCATTTTCTGAGTTTATTTTGTTAACTATTGATAATTGGGTTTATTTTCTTTAGAAAGGCAAAGAATTATCTGCCCAATTACCAGTTATTCCTTTTCCTTGCGCACACTTGGAAAGGCTTTTAAAAAATCTGTGTAAATTAAGTCAACATTTCATTTGTATTCTTTTCTATTTCTCTAAGTAGTATTTTTCTTTTCTTTTTTAGAAAATAGATTTAATGTTACAATCTATCTAGATGTTACACATGTGTTTAATTTACCACTATCTATCCAGATGTTGGACACGTTTTTCATTCACCACAATCTATCCAGGTCATTACATGTTTCCAGTTAACATGTAAGTTTAGTATTATTGATGGCACACACTATCGAAAAGTTGATTAATAAGACACACGTACAACACTTGATTATCTTCATTGCCGAAACTTCTCGCCCGCCCAACAGCCTTCTTCAGTCGACGTGGAAGGGTAATTTTAAAGTAATTTTAAAGTGATTCCCTTAGCCTTGATAGAAGGGGCTATCAAGGTTTAACCCAAATAAGGCTAAGAGACCGAACATCTACCAAGGGTAAGGGACTGATCTATTATTCCACTAGTATGAAAGTCACCTCTCTATAAGACTGACAAGTCTGCTGGGCAGGGTAATATTCCGGGATAAAGATACCCAAACATTGCACATGGGTTTTATTCAACAACATACAAATTGTTAAAATTTAATTTATTGAAAACACACTGGGGATTGTGTGTGTTAAACTTCTCGGGGACTGGTGCCTATGTAAGTGTGAAATTACATTTTGCTATAGCTTGGGTTTGACGTGTTTGACACATGTCTGGCATCCGATCATCGTCATTGGTGAATATGAGGTCAAGGGAATTTTCCAACATGGCCGATTCTTTTACTTGCTAGACTAAGCCATTTTTTTATCACTCTTGTTAATTCGTTTGTAAGTGTTGAAGTGAGCCACCACATGGAGGGGGAGAGGGTAGGTTACTGCTATCTCAGTTCTTGCTACATTATTTCATGTTATGTCTTAATTATCAAACAATATGATGTGTGAGAACCAGTTTATTAGTGTCCCATTCTCACCAACTGATCCCTGAGCTGCTGCAAACTTGTTTCTAATGGTCTATATATAATAACAATATATACACCGAGTAGTGTATATCTCTCAGTGTACATAAATGGCGAGTTTGCTTTAGTCCTTAATTTAGGGATTAAAGTATTTTTGACTGATGAGCCTTTGAATTGTCGATACTCTTAGAGACCAATTAACCAACCAACAAATCTTTGAATATTAGTCACATGTAATAGTGTTGGTAAAATTACCGAATCCACTTAGCGATTTCTTCACTAGGTTGCATATAATAAAATTGCATTCTGGTATCCAAACCTCTTTGCCATAGTAGTTTTTACAATGGGTCTCGTAACGTCTCCAAACACTGCATTTGATTCAGTAAGGATGCCACATATCAAATTAATTTTGTTATTATCAGTAATACAAACAAGCCCATATGGAAGAAATTGAGAGTACTGAGTATTTCGTCCTACAGCTGAGACCATCTTCAGCAGACTGAAGAGGGTATCAGTTGTAGAGCGAAATATAAAGCATTTCTTTTATTTTCTGTTTGATTTAATCAGTGTGAGTTCGTTTATCTTAAATACTTGTATATTTCTGAGAGAACAATGCGAGCCATCGCTGGGAGATGAATGCGAAGGAAAGAAATAAGAAAGACAAGATTACGAGGAGCAACCTACTTAGTGGAAAGAAAAAAGGGTGCATAGGAATAACAAGATACCTAGAAAGAATAGGGCAGAAACAGAATGTACAAATAGGGCGGATAGTAACAACAAGATACTTGCTAAGAATATGGCGTATAGGAACAGAAACTACAAAGAATAGGATAGACACACCCCTTCTGAAATACACTGAGGGTCCGACATAGGTGAAACGTTGGGCGTGTTTCTTTACACCTGCTGTCCCTGTTTACCCATCAGTAAGTAGGTATCTGTGTGTTAGTAGACTGTTGTCGGTAGCACCCTGGGGAACAAAATTAACTTAAGTTGCCAGAAATGTTCTGCACACGCAGGGACTTTCTCCATTGTACGACACTGATGTCAGTTAGGTCTGTAGCAGTTGTATCAAGTACTTGTAGAAATAAAAATTATTATTATAATATAATCCACCGGAGGGGAGTTATTTTTATAATTACTATTATTATTATATAATCCACTTGGGGGTATTATGAGCATAACTTTCTATAACATGACTGGAGGTTTTCTGAATTATACTCTCGTGTATATAATTGCCATTAGTGACTCCACTCTGTTATATCCAAGTTGTCAGCAGTATTTTCAACCTGTTGTGACTGCTTTTGTTTTTACGAATAAAAATATTCTGTCTATGCTTTCAATGAAGAGCATTAAAGTCTTGTTGCTAATGGCAACGGTGAGATGACGTGTTTTTTTTCTTACTGTTGTTTTTGTGGGTGAATATCTCAGCGAGGAGTCTCTCGTTGTTAGCTATCACTCGAGTGCGAAGTCTCGTTATTATCTCTTAAGAACAGACTGTAGTTAGCTGATGACTTTATTCAATTTCAGTTGATTGTTTACCTCCGATCCTTAGGTCCTATCCTAGGATGCGATCCGCAACAGTCTTCTAACACGTAGGTACCTGTTTACTGCTAGGTGAACTGGGACATAAGGCGTTAACAGAAAGGAAACAGGACAAGTGTTTCCTGATGCGGGTCTTAGTCATATGACCCGCAGCTGGAGCTTTTGGTTATCTGAACGAGGCCTTCCACTGGCTTATCGATCCACCCCTTTAAAAATTATTAAATTAGATTTCTTAATATATTATTATTGCAGAACTGGCCATACGTCCATTGCCTATAATGGTGAAAGTGAGTTCTTGGTGTCACTACCCCTCGTGGCCCGGCTCCAGACCAGGAGCTTGGAGTCAGCATCATTTCCAATATATCACCAGAGGTGGGCATAAACTGCGCAACTTCGGTGGCATGTCAGACTTGCAAATCTCAGCAAGGAGGGAGGATAGGGAGACGGAGAGAGCGGTGGAGGTGCTGGTTGAGGGGTTGGTGGCTGGTGATGGTAGTTGTAGAGGTGGAGGTGCTGGTTGAGGGGTTGGTGGCTGGTGATGGTAGTTGTAGAGGTGGAGGTACTGGTTGACGAGGCGGAAATTTGTGTGCTTTAGGTGGTGGTGGGGGCAGTTGAGATGGTGGGGGGAAGTGTGTATGGTGAAGGTGGTAGCATAAACTACGGTACGGGTGGGACCTGAACTCGCGGCGGGTGAGTCGTACAACTCCAGACCGACTCGTTAGCCACTGGGCCAGCTGTCTATAATAAGATTCATCCAACTATACACCATTGTGGCACCATTGTGACCACAAATGCAAGTTTTTAGAGATGAATCTCCCGCCAGCGTGGCCATGACGAACTCTAGCTCAAGTCCCCTCAAAGCCGTCATCATGACTCACGAAATCGTAATGACACGATTACAAACAAACCATGGTACGGGCGGGGATTGAACTCACGGCGAGTAAGTCGTGGTAGCCATTGTGAGACGAGGGGGTTGGGGTAATGGTATAAGGCGTTTAAATGTTCGTGAGGTAGAGAGTTGTGGTATACTTATGGACCAGGACATTGGCACACTTATCTAATAAGACACTGGCACACTTATGAACCAAGACACTGACACACTTATGAACCAAGATACTGGCACACTTATGAACCAAGACATTGGCACACTTATGGACCAAGACACTTGCACACTTATGGGCCAAGACACTGGCACACTTATGAACCAAGACACTGGCACACTATGGACCAAGACACTGGGACACTATAGATCAAGACACTGGCACACTTATGAACCAAGACACTGGCACACTTATGAACCAAGACACTGACACACTTATGAACTATGACACTTCCACACTTATGAACCAAGACACTGGCACACTTATGGACAAAGACACTGGCACACTTATGGACAAAGACACTGGCACACTTATGAACCAAGACACTGGCACACTTATGAACCAAGACACTGGCACACTTATGAACCAAGACACTGGCACACACATGGATCAAGACACTGGCACACTTATGGATCAAGACACTGGCACACTTATGGACAAAGACACTGGCACACACATGGATCAAGACACTGGCACACTTATAGATCAAGAGACTGGCACACTTATGGACAAAGACACTGGCACACACGTGGATCAAGACACTGGCACACTTATAGATCAAGAGACTGGCACACTTATAGATCAAGAGACTGGCACACTTATAGATCAAGACACTGGCACACTTATGAACCAAGACACTGGCACACTTATGAACCAAGACTCTGGCACACATATGGATCAAGACACTGGCACACTTATGAACCAAGACACTGGCACACTTATGAACCAAGACACTGGCACACTTATGAACCAAGACACTGGCACACACATGGATCAAGACACTGGCACACACATGGATCAAGACACTGGCACACACATGGATCAAGACACTGGCACACACATGGATCAAGACACTGGCACACTTATAGATCAAGACACTGGCACACTTATAGATCAAGAGACTGGCACACTTATGAACCATGACTCTGGCACACATATGGATCAAGACACTGGCACACTTATGAACCAAGACACTGGCACACTTATGAACCAAGACACTGACACACTTATGAACTATGACACTTCCACACTTATGAACCAAGACACTGGCACACTTATGGACAAAGACACTGGCACACTTATGGACAAAGACACTGGCACACTTATGAACCAAGACACTGGCACACTTATGAACCAAGACACTGGCACACTTATGAACCAAGACACTGGCACACACATGGATCAAGACACTGGCACACTTATGGATCAAGACACTGGCACACTTATGGACAAAGACACTGGCACACACATGGATCAAGACACTGGCACACTTATAGATCAAGAGACTGGCACACTTATGGACAAAGACACTGGCACACACGTGGATCAAGACACTGGCACACTTATAGATCAAGAGACTGGCACACTTATAGATCAAGACACTGGCACACTTATGAACCAAGACACTGGCACACTTATGAACCAAGACTCTGGCACACATATGGATCAAGACACTGGCACACTTATGAACCAAGACACTGGCACACTTATGAACCAAGACACTGGCACACTTATGAACCAAGACACTGGCACACACATGGATCAAGACACTGGCACACACATGGATCAAGACACTGGCACACACATGGATCAAGACACTGGCACACACATGGATCAAGACACTGGCACACACATGGATCAAGACACTGGCACACACATGGATCAAGACACTGGCACACTTATAGATCAAGAGACTGGCACACTTATGAACCATGACTCTGGCACACATATGGATCAAGACACTGGCACACTTATGAACCAAGACACTGGCACACTTATGAACCAAGACACTGGCACACTTATGGACCAAGACACTGGCACACTTATGGACCAAGACACTGAAGTGGATAAAGACACTTGGGTACAGCGCATTTCAGAAAAAATATTAAGATATTTCCCCACGAGTGGCTTCTCCAGTCCTAATACAGAGATAACTCAGCAACGGGCACTGTATATACAGTGTCGGGAGCCAAATGACGAAGCTAGTAATAGTTTTTTTTTATTTAAAAGGAACATATTACAAAATACAGATCAAAACAAAAGTCAACTAATACAAAAATAATCCAGATGTTATACATACAAAACTTTTATCAACAAGTCCACAACCAGTGACAACATTAAATGTCGTAACATGAAAAGACAGATCAACGTAAAATGTACATAACAGTGATACATTTCCTTACACTATATTGAAAGCATTAATAGTAACGTAAACACAAATACTGGTGAGAAGGGCTGGGTGTGAGCAGGACCAACCAACATGGGCCAGATGGGTTAGGTGTGAGCAAGACCAACCAACATGGGCCAGATGGGTTAGGTATGAGCAGGACCAACCAACATGGGCCAGATGGGTTAGGTGTGAGCAAGACCAACCAACATGGGCCAAATGGGTTAGGTGTGAGCAAGACCAACATGGGCCAGATGGGTTAGGTGTGAACAGGACCAACCAACATGGGCCAGAGGGGTTAGGTGTGAGCAGGACCAACCAACATGGGCCAGAGGGTTTAGGTGTGAGCAGGACCAACCAACATGGGCCAGATGGGTTAGGTGTTAGCAGGACCTTTTTTTTTGCGCTACCGCTCACATGTGCACAATTAACTAGCCACTCAGGCGGTACAACTAACATAGGACACCAACAACAGAATACAATATCCCTGTGCCACACATGAAGGTGACTTGACCACTCCTGGTTCTTTTGGACCACAGGCAGGGGCGGTGCCGGAATTTCTAAACTAGGGGGAGGGAGTGCTTAGGAGTGGCTATCTGGTTGAAATATGGAGCTAGGAGACTTATTTTGAAGCTGCGTTATTTTTACTATTTTTATTTGGGGGTTGAGGAAATTTTGGGGGTCTGAAGCCCCCCAAGCCGCCCCTCTTAGCGCCGTTACTGACCATAGGGTGGATAGAGACATCCTGGGCCAGGGGAGATAGAGCACACCGGGAAATCTGCGTACACGGTGAAGAACTAAGCCAGCTATAAGGACAAGAGAGGCGTGGAGCTTCGCAGTCACCACAGAGGACTCTCAGTGGGGCAGCTAAAGAGGTTTCCTTCCAGTATAGCTGAAGTTACTAACACTTGGGAATTGCCATCTCTCAGGATAGCCTCTCATGCATAGACAAATGGGTTTTTTATGAAGATATCTCCATAATCCCAGAGCGAGGGCTAGAAAAATTATACACAGGAGTCAGAGAAAAGAAAAAGGGTTGAGGAAGAGAAACATGGATGTCATATATAAAAAAAAAATATATATATATATATATATATATATATATATATATATAGGCACGCCTCTGGCAAGACAGTTATGGAGTAAGTGATGATGAAAGTATTTCTTTTTTCGGGTCACCCGAAAATATATATATATTTTATATATATATATATATATATATATATATATATATATATATATATATATATATATATATATATATATATATATATTTATTGTAACCACGAACGAGTGGTATTTAATCAATAACAACACTGCGACTAGCCGAGGACTCGAACCCATGTCGTTTTGGCCCGCCTCATGGTGAGCGAAAATGACATGACGCTCTAACCCACAGGACCACCAAATCCTACATGGGTTTGAGTCCTCGGCTAGTCGCAGTGTTGTTATTGGAGTGTGAGCAAAGTAACATTTATGAAGGGATTCAGGGAAACCGGCAGGCCGGACTTGAGTTCTGGAGATGGGAAGTACAGTGCCGGCACTCTGAAGGAGGGGTGTTAATGTTGCAGTTTTATAACTGTAGTGTAAAGCACCCCTCTGGCAAGACAGTGATGGAGTGAATGATGATGAAAGTTTTTCTTTTTCGGGCAACCCTGCCTTGGTGGGAATCGGCCGATGTGTTAATAATATATATATATATATATATATATATATATATATATATTTATATATCATCATCACTCACTCCATAATTGTCTTGCCAGAGGCGTGCCGATACTACAGTTCAAAAATTGCAACATATTTCCACCCCTCCTTCAGGGTGCAGACACGGGACTTCCCACCTCCAAAACTCAAGTCCGGCTAACCGGTTACCTGAATCCCTTCATAGATGTTACCTTGTTTACACTCCAACAGCACGTCAAAACATAAAAACCACTTGCCTCCACTCACTCCTAACACGGAAGGGGTAAGTGGTGGTTGAAGGGGGTTGGGGGGTTGTGTGGAGCCTGGGATTTGGGAAAAGACGAGAAGGGGTTAGAGGGAGAAGACCCCAGGAAGTCAATAATTCACACAGGGCACTGTAACCCTGTGACAAGAAAAACTGCTATCTGTGCCCTAACATAGCAGGCGATACCACTAACATGGCAGGCAGTACCATTAACATGACAGCCGATACCATCAGCACGACGTAAAACGCAAAATATGGTCACGTTTAGTGCCGCAAAAAATTGAATCTGGTTTTTATGGCATATACCGAGGTAATGGTGGTGGTGGTAATTGTGTTTGTGGTGGTTGTTGTGGTGGTGGTGGTTGTTGTAGTAGTGGTGGTGGTGGTGGTGGTAGTGGTAGTGATGGTGGTAGTGGTATCTGTAATGGTGGTGGCAGTGGCTATGATGGTGGTGGTGACTGTGATGATGGTGATGGCTGTGATGGTAGTGGTGATGGTGGGGGCTGTGATGGAGGTGGCAGTGGTGACTGAAGGTAGTGTCTGTTATGGTGATGACTGTAGTGGCGGTGGCTTCGGTTGTAGTGATTAGTATTTTTTAACATGAATTAAAAACATCAACATCGTTATGTTCAGATTGATTTTCGAGTAGTTAAGAGCAAAACTAAATATATCTTCAACTTAATGAACAAAAACGACCGCTCCCGAACAGGCAAGTGAGCAAGTTTTTCTTAAAAAAAAAACACTTGCTAATGTCCGGGAGGTGTTACTTTCTGTTAAGACTCATGACCATGACCAAGATGTTGACCATGTGAAGCAGGTCTTGGAAGCCACAAGTGTGAGTGTTATATACTTCTTACCTGTTATGTAGCGAGCGCCTGAGGCCAGGATACCACTATCATGGGGTCGTCAACACTCACACAACCACGACCTTCAACAGTTGCATAACAATAATTACTCTTGCATAAGTCATTACGTATTCTCGCGTCATATTTTTTTTCTATTTTGCTTAGCTTAGTGATGTGTTGGTTTAGCTATGTTGCCGATCCCTCAACGGGGCAGAAAATAGCCACTTTTTTCATGCTGTATTTCGAGACTTATGATGTTAATACTTTAGCGAGGGAGAAAATTTGCAGGAGAAAAAAAACTCATGTTGCATTTGGTTAGGTGTAATACTGAGTTCTAGACGAGGCAGAAAACAGCAGACTTGTATCTGCGTAATGCTGATTCCTTGACGAGGCAGAAAACAGTAGTCGTGTTGTATCTGCGTAATGCTGTTTCCTTGACGAGGCAGAAAACAGTAGTCGTGTTGTATCTGCGTAATGCTGATTCCTTGACGAGGCAGAAAACAGTAGTCGTGTTGTATCTGCGTAATGCTGATTCCTTGACGAGGCAGAAAACAGTAGTCGTGTTGTATCTGCGTAATGCTGTTTCCTTGACGAGGCAGAAAACAGTAGTCGTGTTGTATCTGCGTAATGCTGATTCCTTGACGAGGCAGAAAACAGTAGTCGTGTTGTATCTGCGTAATACTGATTCCTTGACGAGGCAGAAAACAGTAGTCGTGTTGTATCTGCGTAATGCTGTTTCCTTGACGAGGCAGAAAACAGTAGTCGTGTTGTATCTTCGTAATACTGATTCCTTAACGAGGTTAAAATTGTCTGTTGTTGTTTTCTGCTATATCATGCAAATGTACTCACTCTCTCTCTCTCTCTCTCGTCATTGGCTTCCTGGCTGAAATAATTGGCAGTGCGTCACTGAGTCCGCCCTTCTAGCTTGCTGCAGTAATGCTTTCCTCTTTTATGAGCCACAATTGTATTTTTACACTCTTACTGGTCTTTATGGCTGTTTTTTAGTGAGTGTGTGTGTGTGTGTGTGTGTGTGTGTGTGTGTGTGTGTATGTAGCTCCTGGCCCTGCCTTTTAACGTACCACTTGCCGGATTTATTCCCTGGCAGCCTCCACTATCTCGTCTGGTTCATTCCACTTCCTAACCTCGCTGAGGTTGAAGAAATACTTCTGACATCCCAGCTGTGCCCTCGTGTACCCGTTCTCCGCATCTCGAGCAGTCTATCCCCATCCATCGTGTCAAGTCCTCTGAGTAATTTTAACATTATTATGTCCCTTCTGGTTCTTTTATCATGTAATATTGACAGGTTCACCTTCTTAAAAGCTTCTGCTCTTAGCTTATATCTCTTTAGTCTCCTTGTGGGAAAACACACTTATGTACAGATCGGTACGTTTATTAGAGGACTAAGAAGCCCAGTCTCCAGTTTCTTAACATAGTTCATCAGGTGTGTTATTCATGCTGGTGCTACATACCCCAAGATGGGCCTGACATATCTCATGTATAGGCAGGTGACTGACTTTTGATTCCTGAAGGTTACTCTTAGATTTACCAAACGAACATTCGCAGCTGAGGTTGTATGGGTGATGTGTGAATCTAGCGACATGCTCGGTATTATTCTCACGTCTAATTCTTTCTCCTTTGTCCTCTGAGTCTACACTGAGTTTCCGGCATTCTCGCTCCTTCCTCTGGTATGTCACTTACATGTACCAGAAACCGTACTTGTCCTAATATCGACCCTGTAGAACCCCACTGACATGTTTTCTTGAACGATCACTCTTTGTCTCCTTCCCATAACATACTCTTTGATTCACTGTAGTGCATTCCTTGTTATTTATGCCAGCTTCTCAGGGTTTTGCCTCAGCTTTTTGTGAGGTACAGTATCAAATAAGTAATCCACCCACCTTCTCTCTCCTGCCTCACTTCTGTTGCTTCACAGAACTCCAGCTGATCTACCATTTCTAACACTTTAATTGTCATTTCCATGATCTTACACAGTATGTCAGTGATATCTGTCTGTAGTGTTTGTCTCTGTTAAACAGTGGGACAACATACGCTGTGTTTCAGATCTCTGGCAACTGTCTCGTGTTCACTGACTTGCAGATCTTAGCATGTGGTTCATGCAGTGTTTACGTTCCCTCTCCAAGAGTTCATAGCAACACCTTGTCGGGTCCCATAGTTGTTGATGTATCCAACCCACTGAATTTATTGTTTCACATATTTCTCTGTTGTGTATATGGTGTCCAATACCATTTGTTGTACCCTTTCTATCTGGTGTGTCTTTGTTTATACTTACACATTTTCTTCAACTCTTCGAAGACGTTCTTCTTGAGCTCTCCTCCTCCTCCTCTCCTCAGTTATATTATGGGTTTTTTTACTGCTGTTTTTCTTGTGTATGTGTGTTTTAAGATAATTTTATCTGCATATCAATAAACGTATTTACTAGTGTTTCTTTCCTATTTATTCGTTCATTGTTTTTTACACTGGGATAAGCTGGTGCTGAACCTGGTGTGCTTCATTAACTGACAAGACTGTGTCGGGAGACACTTGTCTTCTTTCATCACGAATAAAAACAACTACACCACCACCATCACTACACCACCACCACATCACTACAACACCACCACCACATCACCTACACCACATCACCTACACCACATCACCTACACCACATCACCATTACAACACCACCACAACAACAACGCCACCACCACCATCATGACCACTTCACAACCACTACAACAACATCACCACCATCATCCCCACTACACCACCGCCGCCACTACATCACCGCCACCACTACAACATCACCACCATCACCACTATACCACCACCACTATACTACCACTACACCACCACCACTACATCACCACACCACACTCAGCTGGTTCATGGTGAGTGATACTCAGCTGGTTCATGGTGAGTGACACACTCAGCTGGTTCATGGTGAGTGACACACTCAGCTGGTTCATGGTGTGACACACTCAGCTGGTTCATGGTGTGACACACTCAGCTGGTTCATGGTGAGTGACACACTCAGCTGGTTCATGGTGAGTGACACACTCAGCTGGTTCATGGTGAGTGACACACTCAGCTGGTTCATGGTGAGTGACACACTCAGCTGGTTCATGGTGAGTGACACACTCAGCTGGTTCATGGTGAGTGACACACTCAGCTGGTTCCTGGTGAGTGACACACAGCTGTTCAGGTGAGGACACACCAGCTGACACACCACCATACCTACCACCACCACCACCACTACTACCACCACCACTACAACCAGTACCACCACCACCACTACCACCACCACTACCACCACCACCACAACCACCACCTCCTTCTACCCCCCCCCCCCCAACTCCTCATTTTACCTCACTCATTTTTTTTTGCAAATTAAACTTTTAAATTTTTTTTGCCGTATCTAGTTATCCCTACAATATATTTTTCACCGTACATTTTATTCACATTTTTCTTAAATTTTCTAAAAAAATTTAATACACTTTTTTTAAAAATGTCAGCCAGATTTTTTTTTTGGCCTAAATTGTTCAATATCTATTTGTACGCTTTGCATTGACCATGAACCAGCTGAGTGTTTCACTCACCATGAACCAGCTGTGTTAAACATTCACCATGAACCTGTTCAGTGTGTCAGTCACCATGAACCAGTGTTCAGTGTGTCAGTCACCATGAACAAGTGTTCAGTGTGTGTCAGTCACCATGAACCAGTGTTCAGTGTGTGTCAGTCACCATGAACCAGTGTTCAGTGTGTGTCAGTCACCATGAACCAGTGTTCAGTGTGTGTCAGTCACCATGAACCTGCTCAGTGTGTGTCAGTCACCATGAACCAGTGCTCAGTGTGTGTCAGTCACCATGAATCAGTGCTCAGTGTGTGTCAGTCACCATGAACCAGTGTTCAGTGTGTCAGTCACCATGAACCAGTGCTCAGTGTGTCAGTCACCATGAACCAGTGATCAGTGTGTGTCAGTCACCATGAACCAGTGTTCAGTGTGTGTCAGTCACCATGAACCAGTGCTCAGTGTGTGTCAGTCACCATGAACCAGTGCTCAGTGTGTGTCAGTCACCATGAACCAGTGCTCAGTGTGTGTCAGTCACCATGAACCAGTGCTCAGTGTGTGTCAGTCACCATGAACCAGTACTCAGTGTGTGTCAGTCACCATGAACCAGTACTCAGTGTGTGTCAGTCACCATGAAACCAGTATTCAGTGTGTGTCAGTCACCATGAACCAGTACTCAGTGTGTGTCAGTCACCATGAACCAGTGTTCAGTGTGTGTCAGTCACCATGAACCAGTAATCAGTGTGTGTCAGTCACCATGAACCAGTGTTCAGTGTGTGTCAGTCACCATGAACCAGTACTCAGTGTGTGTCAGTCACCATGAACCAGTACTCAGTGTGTGTCAGTCACCATGAACCAGTGCTCAGTGTGTGTCAGTCACCATGAATCAGTGCTCAGTGTGTGTCAGTCACCATGAATCAGTGTTCAGTGTGTTAGTCACCATTAACCAGTGTTCAGTGTGTCAGTCACCATGAACCAGTGTTCAGTGTGTCAGTTACCATGAACCAGTGTTCAGTGTGTCAGTCACCATGAACCAGTGTTCAGTGTGTCAGTCACCATGAACCAGTGCTCAGTGTGTGTCAGTCACCATGAACCAGTGTTCAGTGTGTCAGTCACATGAACCAGTGTTCAGTGTGTCAGTCACCATGAACCAGTACTCAGTGTGTCAGTCACCATGAACCAGTAATCAGTGTGTGTCAGTCACCATGAACCAGTGCTCAGTGTGTCAGTCACCATGAACCAGTACTCAGTGTGTGTCAGTCACCATAA